>JBAIAC010000435.1:0-50590 GCA_037349315.1 Chelydra serpentina
ATCTGGTCCTGGGGCCCCACGACGTTGGGGTTTCGTTTGGACTGTTCCTGGGGAAGGAGCAAGGCACCGAGTGCTCCGGCTGGACGGGGGTGACGGAGACGGAACAGGACGCCCTGGTACACACCATTCACTAAACCGTCTAGAGCCCCCTTTGCATGAGACCCCCACTGCGGGGAGACAAAGGGGTCCTGCCTTTGCCCCATGCCCACCTGGGCAGTTCTGGGCTTGGCACCCAATAGAGTTAATCCCCCACCCGCATCTCGCCAACACCGACCTGTCCGGAGCACGGGGTCCCCTGGGCAGCATGAACAAGAGGGAGAAGGAGGTTAGTGGGGGCAGGACCCCCAGAACCCCCCGGGGCTCCAGCAGTGGGACTCCATCCCCATGGTGCCAGACACTGCCTGGGGGCACAGTTGCTCCAGGCATTACCCCGCCACCCAGCTCCATGGGAAAGGGGCACTCACCTGCTGGGGGGGAAGAGGAGGGGGTAGCTGCTGGGGGTTCTGCCACGGGAGGAAAGACAGACAGACAGGTCAGTGCCCAGACGGAGAGACGCCCCCCCCACCACCTCCCAATTACCTCCCTGCTACCCCTTCCTGACCCCCACCCCGCTGCCCCACCCTGACCATTCCAGTCCCCCCAACTACCTGCCCCCACTCACCTCCTCAGGTCTCCCCCCTGCAGCCCCGATCCCACCCCACACTCACCGATCTCCAGGGTGAAGTGCTGCGTGGCCTCCCCGAACCGGTTCCTGGCCCGGCACCAGACCCCAGACTTGGCCAGTGCCGGCGTCACCTCCACTGTCACCTCGCTCGTCACTCGGTTCCCGGTGCTGCTCACCACCGGCTGAGGGGAGACACGGGGGGTGAGGGACCCTCTCCCAGCTCTGGACACGGCCCCGTGGGGACCCTGCCACTCTGGGGGTGTCTGCGCTGCTCGCTGGCACCGGGCTTGTGGCCTCGGGGCCGCAGGGTAACCTGGGTTTGGACCCCCACAGCCTGCAACGGGGGCTCTCCCCCACCCCAGCAGGGTCCTAGGACCTGGGTCCCGAGCACTCGCTGACCCGAGTCAGACCAGGTTGTGTGGAGAGAAGCAGGGGCTGAGTCACAGCCCGGGCTCAGTGTGCCGGGTAGACACCTGTTGGGAGCAGGTACACATCCCAGCACCAGGGGGCCCAGAGCCTCTCTGCTGCCCCCCAACTCCTCTCCCCTCCAAGTGCCCCTCCCCTTTGTGGCTCTTGCTGCCCTGGCTGGCTGTTCGGGGCTCTTGGGGGGGGTGACCCCCAACTGTGCCCTTTGCACGAAGGCTCACACTGCAAACACCCCCCCAGGCCGAGACCCGCTTCACAAGGGCCCTGCAGAGAGGCAGCGGGGGGGAGGGTTAGGGTTAGGCAGCGGGGGGGAGGGGGGCTGCGCTGCAGCAGTGAGACCCAGGTCCTGGGGGCGGGGGGGGGAGGTCATGACCCCCGTGTGACCACCCAGTGCTGCCCCGCCCACACCCCGGTTCCCAGGCCCAGCTCGGTCATGAATGCTTGACTCCTCTGAAGCTGCGGACAGTGCAGCTGTCACTGGAGCAGCTGGGCCGGGGGGCGGGGGGAGAGGGGGGGCTCCCTGCCAGGGCGGGGAGCAGCCCAGGCCAGGGGGTAGTGCAGTGGGGGCAGGGAGGAGGGGGCTGCTCTACAGGGACCTCCCCATCCTGTGCCCCCATCCCCTCCCCACCACCCTGAGACACACCCCTGCAGCATCCAACTCTGCCTTCCCTAGGTACCAGCCCCCCTGAACCCCCCACTGCACCAGGGCCCCTCTCCCTGACCCCTCACCTTCACCCCCAGCAGGCTCCAGCTGAGCTCTGGCTCAGGGTGCCCCACAGCGGAGCAGGTTAGCTGGATGCGCTGCCCCTCGGCCGGGAGCTGGTGCCGGGTCGGGCGCGCCTCCATCTCCGGCTTCCCTGGGGAAAGGGGCAAAGTCAGAGACGGGGATACTCCCTGGGCCCCACATTGACTCTGCCCGCCCCCCCCCAGCTCCCTGCACCCAGGGACCCCCAGCTGGCCCCAGAGACACGACCCCAGTTTCCCCCTCCACTGCTCCTCCCCGGGTACCAGCCCCCAGCTGCCTTGGCACGGCCCCCCTCCCGTGCTGCCACCAGGCGTCCCCCTACCCCAGTTCCTGACCCCAGGGAGCCCCACCCTGTATCCCCAGGTTCCTGGACACCAAACCCCCACCCTGCCCCTTTCCCCGGGCATCACTGCCCCCTGTCCCATAAGGGGACACCCCAGGGTCCTGCACCCCACCCCGCAGCCTGGAACACCCCCCCCCCCAGCAGTCCCCCCCCACGGCACGCAGGACTTTGCTGGCAGACGCCCCCATCCCCCAGTGTAGACGCGGACGCGCCACTGCCGGCATCGCTAACGTCCCTGCAGGTCCTTATGCTGCGTCCACACCGGGGGCTCTGCCCAGAGCGTGACGCGGCGATAGCTGCTCTGCTGGAGATGAGGCCTTGGGAATTCGCCGTTGATTTGAATAGGCCATGCTGCGTAGCCCCTACAGATCTGCCACCCCATGCCCTGTCCCAGCTGGGTGCACTGGCGGGGGCCGGGACCTCCGTACCTTCCACGGTAACCTGGACGGTCTGGTCCCGCTGCAGCCCCGGGACGCTGGGAACGGAGGCCTCGCAGGTGTACGTGCCGGCCATGTGGTATGAGACCGAGTGGAGGGTGTGGGTGGCACCATGAGCCACTCGCTCCTTGCCCTGCAAAGAGAGAGGACGCTGGGGCACTGTGCTGCAAGGAGCAGGGAGGATCTCAGGAGGGGGGGTCTCTGCCCTGGCAGTCAGTGCCGTCTCCAATGCCCCCATGTGGTACTAGGGGGCGCTACACTGCAGGACGTCGGATCGGGGCTCAGTAGGAGCAGGTTCCCCAGAATCAGCCATTATCCAGGTGTCCTAGAAAAATCACCGTCTGTGAGATTTCTGCCTCATTTCACCCCAGAGGTGGCTGCATCTCAGTGCCAGGCGAGGGATCCCTGTATAAACAGCCCCCACGCCCTACCCCAGAGGTGGCTGCATCTCAGCGCTGGGGGGAGGGTCCTTGTATAAACAAGCCTCCCTGTAGGGCTGCCGATACCTAGTCAAGCCCCAGTGGATCTCACCTTCTTCCACACCAGTTTGGGGGGCTGGGAGCCCTGTCCGGAGCAGGTGAGTGTGACGTCTCCACCCAGGGGCACCGTCACTCGTCTGCCTGGGTGCAGGGTCAGGGGGTCCAGGTCTGTTGAGGGGGGGAGGGGGGCAGGGATGGGCTAAGCTGTAATTCAGAAGGCTCCTCAAAACATACCCCTCACCCTCTGGGGCACTCCCCTCATCTCTCCCTTCCCTGTGTGAACATCCCAAGCCAGCTCCCTGAGACATTCATGCCACCCCTCACCCCTGGGGCACTCCCCCCACCCTCACCCCATTCATCCTGGGGCACTGACAGTGGATGGGGGTGAGGATGGCATATCTCCCAGCAGCCCCTGGGGCACTCAGTGGATGAGGGGGGGAGATGGCGTATCTCCCAGCAGCCCCTGGGGCACTCACAGTGGATGTGAATGGGGGTGGGGGCGGGGGGAGGATGCCGTATGTCCCAGCAGCCCCTGGGGCACTCACAGTGGATGTGGATGGGGGCAGGGGGAGGATGGCGTATGTCCCAGCAGCCCCTGGGGCACTCACAGTGGATTGGGGGGGTGGGGGTGGAGAGGATGGTGTATCTCCCAGCAGCCCCTGGGGCACTCACAGTGGATGTGGATGGGGGTGGGGGCAGGGAGAGGATGCCGTATGTCCCAGCAGCCCCTGGGGCACTCACAGTGGATGTGGATGGGGGTGGGGGCGGGGGGAGGATGCCGTATGTCCCAGCAGCCCCTGGGGCACTCACAGTTGACGTGGATGGTCACCTCCTTCTCCAGCTGCACCTCGGGGGGGCTGTCGAAGTCAAGCACTTGGCACCGGTAGGACCCGCTGTTGGCCCTGGACACGGCGGGCAGGGTCAGGACCCCGTCCTGCTTGGTGGCTAGTTCCACGGCCTCGGAGGCCTGGGGGGTGGGGAGGTGTTCAGGGGAGCACGGTATCCCTCCCCGGGCTCAGCCACACGGGGCCGGGCACCCCCTCCTCCACCCCCATGGGGCCCGGGCACCCCCTCCTCCTCCTCCACCCCCATGGGGCCCGGGCACCTCCTCCTCCACCCCTACGGGGCCCGGGCACCTCCTCCTCCACCCCTACGGGGCTCAGCCCCACTGGGCTCAGGCACCTCCTCCACCCCTGGGTTCCCGGGCACCCCCCACAGGGCTCACTGCCCGGGGAAACCCGGTATCCCCCCGTCCCGAGGCTGGGCACCACCAATACCTGCACCCGGTAGAAGATGTACTCCGGCTCGGGCTTCCCATCCCCCCGGCACCGCAGCCTCACCTCGTCCCCCTCCTTGATCACCAGGGGAGACTCCAGCGTGAACTCCACGTTCTCCGTGAAATCTGGGGGGGAAGGGGGGGGTCAAAGGTCATGAGTTAACACCCCTCCCCTCAGCGTAGGAGTAGGGGGTTAAGGAGGAGTGGGAGTGTGTGACCCAGCGCGTGCAAGGACGGGTCTCTGCGCATGCACTAGCCTATTTCACAGACCCCAAGGCCAGAAGGGGCCACTGTGACCACCTGGTCGTCTGACCCCTGGCAGAGTGCGGGCCAGAGACCAGCCCCCAAATCGTTCCTGTGGCTGATCTCCCAGGAAACAGCCGGTCTTGGTTTGAAAATCAGCAGTGACAGAGAATCCACCACGGCCCCGGCAGGTTGTTCAATCCTGAACTCTGCAAATTTCTGTCTGAATTTGTCTAGCTGCAGCGTCCAGCCGCTGGGGCGTGTCAGACCTTCCCCTGCCCGACTGAGGAGCCTGCTAGCAAATATTTGTTCCCCAGGTAGAGACTTGGACTGGGATCACGTCACCCCTTCACCTTCTCTCTGTGAGGCTAAATAGCCTTGAGTTCGGAGGCAATCACTACAAGGCGGGTTTTCTGACCCTTTCATCGTTCTCTGGCTCTTCTCTGACCCCCTCCAATCGACCAACATCCTCTTGGACCCAGGATCCCAGCAGTGGTCACGCCTGTGCCAAATCCAGAGGGACAATAACCTCTCTGCTCCTACTCACGGTTCCCGTTTACACTTCCCAGGATGGCAGGAGCTCTTTTGGCCACAGCTTCGCGCCGGGAGCTCGTGTTCAGCTGCTTATCCACCCCCCAAAATCTTTTTCAGAGTCGTTGCTTACCAGCACCCTCCTGTAAGGATGGCCGAGATTCCCAGACATGTGCATTGTCATTTTGCCATAGTTAAATGCATATTGTTTGCTGGCGCCCAGCTTACCGAGTGAGCCAGATTTCTCTAACTCAGTGACTCGTCCTCTTCAGCATTTACCACTCCCCCAATTTTTGTGTCATCAGCAAACTTTATCCGGCAGGATTTTGTTTTCTTCCAGGTCACGGATAAAAATGTGAAATAGCGCAGGGCCGAGAACAGACCTCTGCAGGCCTCACTGGAAACCCACCAGGTCGAGGACAATTCCCCATTTAGTTATGTTTTGAGATTGATCAGTTAGCCAGTTTTCAATCCAGCTAATGTGCGCTATGTTCATTTTCTGTCTTTCTAGATTTTTAATCAGAACGTCCTACGGTACCAAGCCAAAATCCTTACAGAAGTTTAAGTCGATCACATCAACACTGTTATCTTGAGGAATCGAACTTGTCATCTCATCAAAACCAAATACCAAGTTAGCTTGACATGATCTATATTCCACAGACCCCTGATGATTCATATTAACTACCTCACCCTTCTTTAATTCCTTGTTAATCGAGTCCTCTATCAGCCCCTCCGTTATCTTCCCAGGATCAAGGTCAGGCGGACAGGCCTATAATTACCTGGATCATCCTGTTTACCCTTTTTAAAAACTGGCACAACCTTTTCTTTCTTCCAGTCTGTGGAACTTCCCCACCGGGGCTCCAAGACTTACTGAAAATCAACATTAACAGTCAGCTCCTTTAAACTCTGGGATGAGGCTTATCTGGTTCTGCTGACTTAAAAGGTCTAACCTTAGTAGCTTTTGTTTAACATCCTTCAGAGATACTAGTGGAATGGAAAGAATGTTATTACCATGTGATAAGATATAATCTGTTTTATCCCCAAATACGGAGCAGAAATATCTACTGAGCACGTCTGTGTTTTCTGCATTATTAGTGATAATTCTACCATATCCGTATAATAATAGACCAATACCACTGTCAGGATTAGTTTTGTTCCTAATACAGTTTTTAAAACTCATAATTGTCCTTAACTCTGCTGACCATAGATGTCTCCTAGCATCCCTTCGCTTCCCTTATCAATTTTCTACAATTCCTAACTTCTGATTTATATTCATTCCTATCAACTTCCCCTTTCTTCCATTTATATTTATATATATAAATGTTATAGTTGCCTTTCATTTCCCCTCCAGACAAGGTTGGTTTTTTAACCAGCACAGCTTTCTTCCTCAATTGTGGAATTATGGTTTTTGGGCATCGTGTAAGGTGTTCTTAAATTATTCCCCTGTTTCTGTGCAGCAGTTGCAAGATGCTTGTGCAAAGGCTTTTGCACAAGAGCTCCATCATGCACATACACTAGGAAGAGCCAATAGAGACTGCAGGCCAGGGCTGCATTCACAGCACTACGTCAGGCTGAATGTCTCACAGACGGTACTGGCTGACCTGGTGCTTCTGCACACAAGCGTGTGCAAGGTCTGTGTCCCTGCATGTGGCTGTGCAAGGCAGGGGAAGGTTTCCAGTCTTGGTGAGTGTGTCAAGGTCAGCTCCTATGCAAGGCTAGTGTCCCTGCGCACGCACACAAACACACTCGTGCAAGGCTAGCATCCTCGTGAACATGCCATACCCGTGCCGGCACAAGCAGTACTACCAGTGTCCGGGGGTGCGAGGGTTACTCACAGTGCAACACGAGGCTGAAGCGCTCTGAGGTGGTGTTGCCCACCTGCCCCCGGGGCAGCGGGTACTGGACTAGGCACTGGAACTGGGCATCCTTGTCGGACTTGCTGGGGCGCAGATAGAGGGTGCTGGACACAGACTGCAGCCCGGAGGCCTCCTTCACGGAGCGAGACACCACGTACATGTCTGGGGGGAGAGCAGAGGGGTCAGCACGGGGGGGCGGGGGGACGAGAACACAGGGGTCAGCGCGGGGGACGGACGAGGACACAGGAGTCGGCGGGGGAGATGGACGAGAACATAGCGCGGCTGTCGGGGAGGCGGGCGAGGGGCAGGCGGGGGGGGACGGGAACACGGGGTCGGCGCGGGGGGGATGGAGGGGAACACAGCGCGGCTGTCGGGGAGGCGGGCGAGGGGCAGGCGGGGGGGGACGGGAACATGGGGTCGGCGCGGGGGGGACAGACGGGAACACAGCGCGGCTGTCAGGGAGGCGGGCGAGGGGCAGGCGGGGGGGCGGGAACACGGGGTCGGCGCGGGGGGGATGGAGGGGAACACAGCGCGGCTGTCGGGGAGGCGGGCGAGGGGTCAGGCCGGGAGGGGACGGGAACACGGGGTCGGCGCGGGGGGGATGGAGGGGAAAACAGCGCGGCTGTTGGGGAGGCGGGCGAGGGGCAGGCCGGGGGGAGACGGGAACACGGGGTTGGCGCGGGGGGAACGGACGGGAACACAGCGCAGCTGTCAGGGAGGCGGGCGAAGGGTCAGGCCGGGGGGGGACAGGAACACGGGGTCGGCGCGGGGGAGACGGAGGGGAACACAGTGCGGCTGTCGGGGAGGCGGGTGAGGGGTCAGGCCGGGAGGGGACGGGAACACAGGGTCAGGCCGGGGGGGACGGGAACACGGGGTCGGCGCGGGGGGGACAGACGGGAACACAGCGCGGCTGTCGGGGAGGTGGGCGAGGGGCAGGCTGGGGGGAGACGGGAACACGGGATCGGCGCGGGGGGGACGGACGGGAACACAGCGCGGCTGTCGGGGAGGCGGGCGAGGGGCAGGCTGGGGGGAGACGGGGTCGGCGCGGGTGGGACAGACGGGAACACAGCGCGGCTGTCGGGGAGGCGGGCGAGGGGCAGGCCAGGGGGGGAGATGGGAACACGGGGTCGGCGCGGGGGGGATGGAGGGGAACACAGCGCGGCTGTCGGGGAGGCGGGCGAGGGGCAGGCCGGGGGGGACGGGAACACGGGGTCGGCGCGGGGGGGACAGACAGGAACACAGCGCGGCTGTCGGGGAGGGGGGCGAGGGGCAGGCCGGGGGGGGGACGGGAACACGGGGTCGGCGCGGGGGGGACAGACAGGAACACAGCGCGGCTGTCGGGGAGGCGGGCGAGGGGCAGGCCGGGGGGGGGACGGGAACACGGGGTCGGCGCGGGGGGGACAGACAGGAACACAGCGCGGCTGTCGGGGAGGCGGGCGAGGGGCAGGCCGGGGGGGGACGGGAACACGGGGTCGGCGCGGGGGGGACGGACGGGAACACAGCGCGGCTGTCGGGGAGGGGGGCGAGGGGCAGGCCGGGGGGGGGACGGGAACACGGGGTCGGCGCGGGGGGGACAGACAGGAACACAGCGCGGCTGTCGGGGAGGCGGGCGAGGGGCAGGCCGGGGGGGGACGGGAACACGGGGTCGGCGCGGGGGGGACGGACGGGAACACAGCGCGGCTGTCGGGGAGGCGGGCGAGGGGCAGGCCGGGGGTCCTGGCCGTCAGGCGGGGGAACCGGAGAGGGCCAAGCAGCAGCGGGGTGAGGGGGGTCGTCTCTGTTACCGTCATTGCGTTCAGTGGGAGCTTCCAGGCGGGCCCCATCCTTGAACCAGCTGATGGTGGGGGCGGGGTTGGCGTTCCGGCTGCTGCAGGTGGCGATCTGGGCACAGGCAGACGACATCACTCCCAGCACACACACCCCCCCCCCCCCGACATGGACGTCCCCCCCCCCCCCCCCCTCAGAGGGAGGTGCCAGGGGCTGGGGACCCCCGTTCCAGAGTGCTGGGTCTGAGTGACCCTAATGAACTGTGGGACCCGACCCCCACCCAGGGAAAGGCCCCCGCTCCCCCACCTTGGCACCTCCCCGCCCCCTGGGTCGCCTCACCTCTGACACCGACCGCTCCATGACGGACAGGATCCCAGGGTTAAGGGTGAGCTCCGGGGGCTCGGGAGGCTCTGCGGGGAGGAGAGCGAGCGAGCGTGAAAACAGAACCGAACCGGGCCGCTGCACAGAACCAGGCCGGACCAGGCTAGGCCCAGAGTGCCTGGGGTGGGGGGCGACGGGGGCAAGGCAGTGACACAGAACCCCGCTGGGGAGGGGGCTGCAGGGCGAGGGTCAATCGACTGCTGCCCCATGGAGGCACGAGCAGCCTGGGCCGCAGGAGGTCACATGCAGATGGCCGTGCGAGGGGCCGGTGTGCAAGACCCATTCCCTGTAGCATCTGTGTCCCTGCACCCACACACAAGTGAGTGGGATCCCTGGGCCTGCCTCAGAGAGCTCGGCCGGAGGCAGCTTATCCATGGAGCCAGCCCCAACCTAGCGAGTGGGGAGCTCACACAAGGGGCAGAGGAGAGGGCTCGGGGCTGGCTGGGCTGGAGTGGGGGGCTGAGGGAAGGGGGCGCAGTCCCAAGCAAGGGAGCAAGATTAGGGGCGAGGGGGGCAGCGCAGGAGGTGCAGTGCCATCTGGGGGAGGGTGTCTACCGCCAGCCTGGGAGGGGAAGCTGGGGGGTGCCAGGGTGCATGAGGGGGGGGTCCTCTCACCGTACACCCGGAGCTGGGCCACCCCGTCGGCACTGCCTGCGGCGCCCGCTGTCACCTGGCAGGAGAAGGCCCGCTCGTCGCTCAGGTCGGCCTTCGGCAGGACCAGGCTGAGATTGGGGTCCATGGAGACACGGCCCGAGTACTCGGTGCCCTGGTCCACCCCCTGGCGGCCCCCCTCGCTGTAAGCCACACGGCGCCGTTCCCCGTCCCGGTCCGTCTGGGGGGAGGGGAGCAGAGTTAGTGACTCCCCCCTTGCACAAGCGTGTGTGGGATTCACCCCCCAACATCTCCTTGCACACGCGAGTATGCGATTCACCCCCAACATCCCCTCCTCGCACACATGTGTGTGGGATTCACTCTCAACACCTCCCTTGCACATGTGTGTGTGGGATTCACCACCAACATCCCCTTGCACACACGTGTGTGGGATTCACCCTCAACACCTCCCTCGCACACGCGTGTGTGGGACACCCCCATCGCAGCCCCCTCTCTCTCTCTCACACACACACACAGAGGATTCATCCCTGCACTCATGTCACATCCAGCCCCCCCCACGGGATTCTCACACCCCCTTTGAGCACAATTGGATTCACACCCACAGCCCTCCCCAGGCAGTAACACAACCCTCACCATGTACAGCGAGACACATGCACCCCTCCCCCCACAGCCCCCAGGGCCAGGATTCACACCAGACCCCCCATGACACCCTCCCCCCGAGTCACACTCCCCCAGCCACTCGCACGAGCGTGCCAGGATACTCACGATGAACCATTCCACCAGGCGGGTGTCAGGCGACCCGATGATACTGTGCGTGCAGGGGATGGTGACCGGGGATCCCAGCAGCACCTCGACCTGCGCTGGCATGGAGATCTGCACCACGGCCAGGCAGCCTGGGGGGCAGGATGGAGGCGGGAGGAGTGAGACAGGGCCCATAGTTCCCACAGGGCCAAGAGCACCCCTGGATGCTCCCTATGGCCCACTATTGCCCCTCCCACCCCTGGGCCAACACCCGCATGGCTCCTTATCCCACTCCTCTGGCCCCGGAGAACCAAGAACCCCTCCATGGCTTGGTATCCCCACGTCCCCTTCCGTCCCTCACAGTCCTGACCCCGGAGCTCTGCAGATCTCAGGAGCTGGGGGGTGGGTGAGGGGCAGGAGGAATGGGGGGAATGGGGTGAGTGAGAGGAGGGAGCAGGGGCAGAGGAAGTCGGGGGGCTGAAGGGGGCAGAAGGGAGGTGTGTAGGGAGTGGGGAGATAAAGGGGGAGAAGGGAGGGGGCGAAGGGAGTAGGGGTAAAGGGGGGAGAAGGGAGGAGGGAGTGGGGGGTAAAGGGGGAGAAAGGAGGGGGCAAAGGGAGTGGGGGGTGTGACGCATGGCTAGAAAGGGTTAAACATCCTGCAAAATCAATAACCCACAGAAGACATGTGGGGAGATAATGTTTGTGGTTTTGTGTATTTACGTATGTATGAGTAGGGTCCAAGTAGGGTCAACAATGTAATCAACAGTCCCTGTCTATGCTGTATTCTGATCATTCAGAGGTCAAAAGAAGATCCTAGAATTTATATGAATTGTAAACATGGGATATCTCGGTATTCATCTCTCTTTGAAATGTACTCTGTACGGTGGAGGAAAGCGAATCATAGAACTGGAAGGGACCTCGAGAGGTCATCTTGTCCAGTCCCCTGCACTCAAGGCAGGACTAAGTATTATCTAGATCATCCCTGACAGATTGTCCAACCTCCGCACCCACCGGCAACTCCCCGCCCGCCCCGGACCCGCGGGAAACTTACTGGGCATTGGGAGACGTTGTGGGGCCCCGCCCCCGACGCCGGGTGACAGCACCCACGGGCGGGGCCGGAAGTCGGCCCCTATGTCCCTCGCTGCAATGTGAGCCCATTGCTTCTTGTCCTATCCTCAAAGGTTATGGAGAATATTTTTTCTCCCTCCTCCTTGTAACAACCTTTTATGTACTTGAAAACTGTTACCATGTCCCCCCTCAGTCTTCTCTTCTCCAGAATAAACAAACCCAATTTTTTCAATCTTCCCTCATAGGTCATGTTTTCTAGACCTTTCATCATTTTTGTTCCTCTTCTCTGGACTCTCTCTAATTTGTCCCCATCTTTCCTGAAATGTGGCAACCAGAACTGGACACAACACTCCAGTTGAGGCCTAATCAGCGCGGAGCAGAGCGGAAGAATTACTTCTTGTGTCTTGCTTACAACACACCTGCTAATACATCCCAGAATGACGTTTGCTTTTTTTTGCAACAGCGCTTACACTGTTGACACATATTTACCTTGTAATCCACACTGACCCCCAGATCCCTTTCCGCAGTACTCCTTCCTAGGCAGTCATTTCCCATTTTGTATGTGTGCAACTGATTGTTCCTTCCTATATGGAGTACTTTGCATTTGTCCTGAGTGAATTTCATCCTATTTACTTCAGACCATTTCTCCAGTTTGTCCAGATCATTTTGAATTTTAATCCTATCCTTCAAAGCACTTGCAACCCCTCCCAGCTTGGTATCGTCCGCAAACTTTATAAGTGTTGTGACGGGGCAAGGCCAGAGGGCTATAGGAAAGTGGTAAGGAACCAGTATGTTAGCCCCAGGCTAAACAAATCCCTGATACCTTATGGCAGTTGCTCCAGGTTAATCAAGACACCTGGAGCCAATTAAGAACTTTCCAGAAGGCAGGGAGGTTAATTGAGACACCTGCAGCCAATCAGGGGCTGGCTGAAACTAGTTAAAAGCCTCCCAGTGAGTCAGTGAGGGGCGGATGTCAGGAGCTGTGGAAGGAGGTTGCGTGTGAGGAGCTGGGAGCAAGAGGCACTAGGAGCTGAGAGTAAGAGGGCGTACTGCTGGAAGATCCTGTGGTGAGGATAAAGAAGGTGTTGGGAGGAGTCCATGGGGAAGTAGCCCAGGGAGTTGTAGCTGTCGTGCAGTTGTTCCAGGAGGCACTCTAACCAGCTGCAATCCACAGGGCCCTGGGCTGGAACCCGGAGTAGAGGGTGGGCCCGGGTTCCCCCCAAAACTCCCAACTCCTGATCAGACACAGGAGGAGTTAAACTGGACTGTGGATTCTACTAGAGGGGAAGATCTCTGAAGCAAGCAGAATCCACCAATAAACGCAGGACCCACCGAGGTAGAGGACGAACTTTGTCACAGTGTACTCTCTGTGCCATTATCTAAATCATTGCTGAAGATATGGAACAGAACTGGACCCAGAACCAATCCCTGTGGGACCCCACGCGTTATGCCCTTCCAGCATGACTGCGAACCACTGATAACTACTCTCTGGGAAAGATTTTCCAACCAGTTCTGCACCCACCTTATAGTAGCTCCATCTAGCTTATAGTTCCCTAGTTTGTTGATGAGAAGATCATACGTGACAGCATCAAAATATTTACTAAAGTCAAGATATACCACATCTACCGCTTCCCCCCATCCACAAGGCTTGTTACCCTGTCAAAGAAAGCTATCAGGTTGGTTTGACACGATTTGTTCTTGACAACTCCATGCTGACAGTTATTTATCACCTTATTCTCTTCTAGATGTTTGCAAATTGTGTAGTTATTTGCTCCATTATCTTTCCGGGTACAGAAGTTAAGCTGACTGGTCTGTAATTCCCCGGGTCGTCCTTATTTCCCTTTTTATAGCTGGACACTAGATTTTCCCTTTCCCAGTCTTCTGGAATCTCTCCTGCCTTCCATGACTTTTCAGCGATAATTGCTAATGGCTCAGATATCTCCTCAGTCAGCTCCTTGAGTATTCTAGGACGCATTTCATCAGGCCCTGGTGACTTGAAGACATCTAACTTGTCTAAGCCCTGGTCTACACTACGAGTTTAGGTCGAATTTATTAACATTATATCGATTGATCCGTGCACCCGTCCACACGACGAAGCCATTAACATCGACTTCTAGGGCTCTTAAAATCGGGTTATTTTTAACTTGTTCTTTCCCTATTTTAGACTCTGATCCTACCTCACTTTCACTGGCATTCACTGTGTTAGATGTCCAATCACCACCAACATTCCTGGTGAAAACCGAAACAAAGGAGTCATTAAGCACGTCTGCCATGTCCACATTTTCTGTTCTTCTTTCCTCCCTCATTGAGTAATGGGCCTATTCTGTCCTTGGTCTTCCTCTTGCTTCTAATGTATTTGTAAAATGTTTTCTTGCTTCCTTTTATGTCCCTAACTAATATGATCTCATTTTGTGCCTTGGCTTTTATAATTTTGTCCCTACATACTTGTGTTATTTGTTTATATTGGAACTCTTTTTTGAATTGTAGATCATTGAAGATCTCCTGGTTAAGTGAGGGTGGTCTCTTGCCATACTTCCTATCTTTCCTACGCAGTGGGATAGTTTGCTCTTGTGCCCTTAATAATGTCTCTTTGAAAAACTGCCAACCGTCTTCAGTTGTTTTTCCCCTTAGACTTGCTTCCGATGGGATTTTACCTACCAACTCCCTGAGTCTGCTGAAGTCTGCCTTCTTGAAATCCATTGTCTTTATTGTGCTGTTCTCCTGCCTACCATTCCTTAGAATCATGAACTCTATCATTTCATGATCACTTTCACCCAAACTGCCTTCCACTTTCAAATTCTCAACCAGTTTTTCCCGATTTGTCAAAATCAGATCTAGAACAGCCTCCCCGCTCGTAGCTTTCGCCATCTTCTGAAATATGGCCTCATATTAATTCGTATAGCTAAGAACTGGTGATGAACCTCCTTCAAAGTCATCCTGATTACCTTCTGTTCTGCAAGGAAATCCCAACTTGTCAAAGAGGACGTGAAATTGTATAAATGATCCTTGGGTCCTGATTCTGTCATCTCAGATCTGCTTAAGCTTCACCAGGGGAAGTTCGAGTCGCAAGACTGAGGTCCCAGTTATGCTGGTAGGCCCTGAATGTGAGATTTGGACATTGGACTATGACCTATGAACTGAATTCATGTCTGTCTGTATATTGATCTTTTAACCAGACTCTTTTGTTTTTTAATAAATTGTAGTTAATAAGAATTGGCTGTAGCGTGTATTTGGGTAAGATCTGGAACATTCATTAACGTGGGAGGTAACGTGTCCGATCCTTTGGGGTTGGTAGAACCTTTTCTTGTACATGGTGAAATAAGATTTACAGAAATTTTCATCATATCTGACGTGGGTACCTGGCTGGGGGCCTGACGCTGGATCACTTTAAGGGAACCGTGGTGTTTGGACTTCTGAGTATCCAGTGAGGTAATAAAGAAGCTGTTTTGTGCTGGTTTGGTGAATCTAAGTATTGGAATATCCACCAGCTTTATGGGGATTGTCTGCCCCATTCTTTGCAGTTCATCCTAACTGAGTGACCACAGCTGGCTCCCCACTAGGACCCCGGTCATAGGATGGGTAAAGTGGGGAGAAGGGAGGTGTGATTGGAGTGGGGGGAAGTTGGGGGGAGGAGGCAAAGGGAGTGGGGGGTAAAGGGGGAGAAGGGAGGTGTGTGGGGAGGGGGAGAAGGGAAGAGGCAAAGGGAGTGGGGCAAATTTGGGGGGAGAAGGGAGGTGTGTAGGGAGTGGGGGGATAAAGAGGGGAGAAGGGAGTGGGGGGAAGTTGGGAGTGGGTGTAGGAAGTGGGGGGATTACTGGGGAGAAGGGAGGTGTGTAGGGAGTGGGGGGATAAAGAGGGGAGAAGGGAGTGGGGGGAAGTTGGGGGGAAGTTGGGAGTGGGTGTAGGAAGTGGGGGGATTACTGGGGAGAAGGGAGGGTGCAAAGGGGGGGTTAGGGGGAGAAACAAGGGGGCAGAGAGAGTGGGGGGGCTAGGGGGAGAAGCGAAGGGGGTAGTGGGAGGAGGTGGGGAAGCAGCGTCAGCCGGCAGCAGCTGTTTGAGATTCCAGGCCGGTCCGGCTAAGCTGGGTCTTTGTTCCAGGATAAAACCCCGGGGGGGGGGGGGGAACCCGGTACAGACAAGTGCCAGAAACACTCAGCGCCAGAGACATGCTGGGAGAGACAGACCCTGGCGGGGAGGGGGCGCAGAAAGACAGACCCTGGGGGCAGGACAGACAGAGGGAAGTGACCCGGGTGGGACAGAGACATCACCACCATGCAGGGGAGCCCCCTGCCCCTGCCCTGCCACTGAGGTGTGGGGGCCACGGGCAGGCACTTGGCACAGGCGGAGGGGGGACCCTTGACTTGTTTTCCTGCCTGGAAGTGGCTGGGTGATGAGAGGCTTGCCTGGGGTGAGAGGCCGTGCGACAGGGGCCTCCTCGCACTGGTTGAGCGTGTAACACAGTCACACACACAGGAACACTGACACACTCGCTGGCCTGCACACCCTGTACCCTCCTAACCCTGTCACGCACACAATTCAGCTCCACTTTGCTGGCAGGACACACTAGCCAAGCGCCAGTGGGCCAACCCCCTCCCCCCCACACACACACACCAGCCATTGCACACTCAAGCAGTCACACGCCCACTCAAAGATTTGCACACACACTCCCACACCCCCCCTCCAGCTGCAGACTCCCAGGTGTGTGTGCACGCTCAGGCTTGCACAGGGACGCATTAAAACGACCCCTGCTCGGATACAACTGCATGCACTCTCCCCAACTCCTCCCAAGAGACCCACTCTGCACCCCCATGGCCAGAGACGGGCCCAGCCGGGACCCTTCCCCCCATGTGCAGCTAAAATAGGGGTAAGAGCGAATCCCAGGGCACGGATCTATGGGGGGCACAGACCCCGCGGCACTCGGGGCAGGGGGGCTAGGGGGACAAGTCCTGGTTCTTGCTGCTAGGGGTATGAACCCCTAGTACTTGGGGGAAGGGGGGGCTGGATCTCAGTGCTAGTGCATGGGGTGGGGCAGGGCTGGGATGTAATTTTTGCTGCGCTTACAACAAGCCTGCAGGGGAGCTGAGCTGGGCTGGGACTTCAGTGGGGTTGGTGAGAAATGGGGGTGGGTGTTTTCCAGACACTTTATTCCTCTCCCCTTTGTTCCCCTCCCCTGTCTGTCTCCCCCCCCCGGGCCAGCTGAGACCCTACCTCCATCCGTCTGGGCTCAGGCTGGGTGCCTGCTGGCGATGGGGGGGGGGGGGGGGCAGTGACAGATTAGCCTCGTTAGCAGAGCCCCCACTGGGGGACAGGACGGGGACAGCTGGTGCCACGGAGGCCATGAAGCAAAGGCCCTGGCCAATGCCAGACCCGAGCCATGGGGCCAGAGGAGGGCTATGAGGTGGGGGCGGGGATGGACACACACCCCGCCCCTGCCCCACACAGTGAGGGGGGTCTGAATAAATCCCAAACTCTGCCTTCCCTATAACAAAGGGCATCAGGGATGGGAACCCAGGAGTCCTGGTTCCCAGCCCCTCCCCTCCCAGCCCACTCTAACCCAAACCCACTAGACCCCCCCACCCCCAGGAAGAACCCAGGAGTCCTGACTCCACCTCCCCGGCTCTCACCCACTAGGCCTCTGCTCTTATAGACACTTCCCCCAGCTGGTTTCAGGGCCCACCCCTGGGGGGTTCTTCCCTTTAATTCCCTGCGTCCGCCTGGGCTCCAGACACTGGTGGATTAGGCCCCTCCCAGGGGGACCACCCTGGGGCCCTGGTTGGGCCGAGGCGTTGGAGGGCCCATGGGCTCAGAGGACGGGACTCCAGACACCCCTGCCCACGGGGGCTCCCGTGTCTCCAGAACAGTGGGGAGGAAGGGGTTACAGGCCCGGCAAGAAGGAGCTGGGAGCAGATTAAACAGTAACAGGTGCTGCTGACCCAGGGAGCAGCTGTCACTGCCTGAACCCGAGCTGGGCAGCAGGAGCGGAGGGTGGGGTGGGGTGGGGAGCAGGAGCTGGGACCCTCCTGCCCCCTGCACAGAGTGGGGCACACTCCTGCCACCACACACAGACAGGGGACTGGGATGGGCATCTACTTCCACGCATGTGCCAGGGGCCCAGGCAGCCTATCTGTGCACATGCAAAGGGGCACATTGGTGCATGGGTGTGCAAAGGGCCCAGCCAGCCTAGTCATGTGTGTGCCAAGGGGAACAGAACACACTTACTGGTGCATGGGTGTGCAAAGGGCCCAGACAGCCTAGTCATGTGTGTGCCAAGGGGAACAGAACACACTTACTGGTGCATGGGTGTGCAAAGGGCCCAGACAGCCTATCTGTGCATGTGCAAAGGGGCATTGGGCACATTGGTACATGCGTGTGCAAAGGGCCCAGACAGCCTAGTCATGTGTGTGCCAAGGGGAACAGAACACACTTACTGGTGCATGGGTGTGCAAAGGGCCCAGCCAGGCCTATCCAGACATGCGCCATGGGGCACAGGACATGCTCAGTGGTGCATGCATGTGCACAGGACTCGGGGTGCACTCGACCCATCCGTGTGCGAGGGGGGGGCTCGGGACACGCTCCTGTGCGTGCATCCAGCCAAAGCACAGCCTGCCCGTTCGTGCGACCCGCCCAGTGGCGCTAGCATCCTGGGAAGGATTCTCCCTCCGCTCCGTCCTCTCCATGTCTGTTCATTGCACCAGCTCCACCCCCAGCCCAGGGTCTCCCCACTGCCCTGACGCCCCCCCCTCGGCCTGTGCTGCCGTGAGAAAGTCCAGGTCCGAGGCCTGGCTATGAATAGCATCGCCCAGCCGCGAAGTCCCAGAGCAGCTAGAAATAACCCTGGCGAAGGAGTTTCCTCTTGTCTGTCCGGCGGGGGTGGGGCGCAGAGCGGGACGTTTATCTGCTGCTCCCAGGACCAGGCAGGGCCCTGCAGTCATGCCCAGCTACCCTGGCTAATTAACAGGGGAAGCCCCGGGCGGGCGCCTCTTCCAGACAGACCTACAGACAGGCAGCAAGGAGCAGAGGGAGGGGCTGGGGGCCAGGACTCCTGGGTTCTCTCCCCAGTTCTGGGAGGGGATTCGGGTCTGGTGGGTTAGTGAGAGGGGCAGGGCTGGGGGCCAGGACTCCGGGGTTCTCTCCCTGGCTCTGGGAGGGGATTCGGGTCTGGTGGGTTAGTGAGGGGGGCAGGGCTGGGGGCCAGGACTCCGGGGTTCTCTCCCTGGCTCTGGGAGGGGATTCGGGTCTGGTGGGTTAGTGAGGGGGGCAGGGCTGGGGGCCAGGACTCCGGGGTTCTCTCCCTGGCTCTGGGAGGGGATTCGGGTCTGGTGGGTTAGTGAGAGGGGCAGGGCTGGGGGCCAGGACTCCTGGGTTCTCTCCCCCACTGTTCAGAGGGGCTGTGCCCTGCACTGCAAGACAGCAAGGGAAAGATGAGAGCTGGGGAGAGGGAGCCAGGGGGCTAGGGGGGCAGGAGCTGAGCAGCGAAGGGTATCCCTTGTGCAATAGGGCCATGCTGGCAGGCACCTGAAACCTTGTCTCCTACCCTCCCCCAGGGCACAGAGCAGGGCAGGGAGGACGGCCCTGGGGGGCCTGCAGCTGCCCCTCAGTGCAGGGGCGGGGGTGCGGTGGAGACCGGCCGGCTCCACTCAGACACACCTGGGCGATGTTATCAGGGCCCCGGCTGGAATGTGCAGGGCTGGGGGCGGGGAAGCGCCAGGTGGGGCAGAGACTGTGGAGTGGAGCCCGTCTCCCCCCAGGCCAGGCTGATCTCGGTGCAGCCCCCCTGCGAATCCCAGCGCGACACTGAGCCACGCAGGGCCCCCCCTCTTCCCAGGGGAATCTCCGAGCGCACAGGCCCCCTCGCCCCGCCGTGCTGGGCCATGCCGTCACCCTTCAACCCCTCCCCAGGCTTGGCCTGGCCAATCTCCGCAGGCTTCCCACCGGGACTGGCCGTGCCAAAGCACCGGCCCCACCCGGCCGTGCCAGGGCAGCCTTCTCTCTCCCCAGCTCCCCACCCCGGAGGCCTTCTCCAGGGAGAGTCTCCCATTTGCTCAGCCCTGGGGCTGGGTGGGGACCCAGTGGCTCTGTGCTGGGGCCAGGCTGGGGGAGAGGGGACCCCCTTTGCCCTGCGCCAGGGCGGGGCTGCCAGACGCACAGAGCCCAGGGGGCTGGGAAAAGCTATCGCAGGGGCCAGGAATGCAGGCGGCAGGAGCAGAGCAAACAACGGGCTGGGGCATGTTTGGGTAGAGGTGGGTGGGGGAGGCAGCTCCCGAGTCCACCCCCCTCCAGGCATCCCTGCCTCATTCCAGCTCCCCCTCCCAGCATCCCACCCATCCACCTCCCTGACAGCTGCCAACGCTCAGATCTGCCCACCCGTGCCAGGCCCCAGCACCGCCAGCTCCAGGGGGCGTGACCTCCGGCATTCCAGAAACCAGGGGGAGCCGGGCGGGGCTGGGAGCCAGGACTGCTGGGTTCTCCCCCCAGCTCCAGGAGGGGAGTGGGGTCTAGGGGGTTAGAGGAGGCGGGGCTGGGAGCCAGGACTGCTGGGTTCTCCCCCCAGCTCCAGGAGGGGAGTGGGGTCTAGGGGGTTAGAGGAGGCGGGGCTGGGAGCCAGGACTGCTGGGTTCTCCCCCCAGCTCCAGGAGGGGAGTGGGGTCTAGGGGGTTAGAGGAGGCGGGGCTGGGAGCCAGGACTGCTGGGTTCTCCCCCCAGCTCCAGGAGGGGAGTGGGGTCTAGGGGGTTAGAGGAGGCGGGGCTGGGAGCCAGGACTGCTGGGTTTTCTCCCTGCTCTGGGACAGGAGTTCATGGTGTACATGCAGAGGGGAGAGCAGTAACCCCCACCCCCCACACACACACTCACACACACACACACACTAATAATTGTAGTGGCTTTTCTCATCTCGTCACCTTGCTGGTGAGTCACTAAACACAAAGTCATCGCTCCCCAGAAATGTGCCAGGGCGGGGGGCGGGTGCTGGAGGGCAAATGTTAAAAGGGCAGGTGGGGAGGGGGTGAGGAAGGTTTGCAGTGGGAGAGGGGACATGGGGGATTTGTGGGGGGAAGGGGAGGCAGGCTGAAGGGGCACAAGGGATGGGTGGGAGGGGGGAGATCACACTAAATTCCCTCTCACCCTCCCAGACCCCTTTAAATTCCCCACTGCTTTCAAACCATTCATTAAAAGGGGGGGTCTCTCTAACAAGGGGCTCTGGCCCCCATCCAGAGCCAGCTCCAAAGATAATGGAGGGGGGAGGCTGAGCCACCAGCCCCCCAAACCCATCCTCTCACCCTATACAGCTACCCCTCCCCCTGCCCTCCCCACCCTACACAGCTACCCCTCCCCCTGCCCTCCACAACTCTGCAGCCGGCTGGAGGACCCCCGCTCCTCTGACCCGGCTAGGGGGAGAAGGGTCCTGCCGAGGGGGCTCTTACAGCCAGGGATGGGGATGGGCCCCCCTGGCCCCGGCAGGGAGGGGCAGAGACGAGACCCGGGGAGGGCAGCCAGAGGGGCTCGCAGATGTCTCCCCCCCCCCCCCCCCATAATGCGAGACTAAAGTCCACATTGCGGGGGGGAGCGCTGGGCAACGCCTGCCCTGGGGCTTAGGAGGGGTCCGGGGGGCACCGGCTGGGCGGTGGGACGCAGGACGAGAGCCCGGGCAGCGGAGGGGCCTGAGGGTCCGGCGGCCGGGGCGCACGGTGAGGGGCGCCCGGTGCCCAGGTCCGGTACCTACCTGGGTGACCGATGAGAGCCAGAAGCAGGAGGCCCCGCAGCGGGCAGCCGGACTGGCCCATAGTGTCCGCGGCCGGGAGAAACTGTAACTAACTCCCGGAGCCCGTCCCGGACTCCAGCCCCCCGAGCCCGGCTCGCCCCGCCCCCGACCCCCCGAGCCCGGCTCGCTCCGCCCCCGAGCCCCGCCCCCGAGCCCGGCTCTCCCCGCCCCCGCCCCCCCGAGCCCGGCTCGCTCCGCCCCCGAGCCCGGCTCGCCCCGCCCCCGAGCCCCCGAGCCCGGCTCGCTCCGCCCCCGACCCCCCGAGCCCGGCTCGCTCCGCCCCCGAACCCCGCCTCGCCCCGCCCCCGACCCCCCGAGCCCGGCTCGCTCCGCCCCCGAACCCCGCCTCGCCCCGCCCCCGCCCCCCCGAGCCCGGCTCGCCCCGCCCCCGACCCCCCGAGCCCGGCTCGCTCCGCCCCCGACCCCGGCTCGCTCCGCCCCCGAACCCCCGAGCCCGGCTCGCTCCGCCCCCGAACCCCGCCTCGCCCCGCCCCCGACCCCCCGAGCCCGGCTCGCCCCGCCCCCGAGTCCCGCCCCCGAGCCCGGCTCGCCCCGCCCCCGAACCCGGCTCGCCCCGCCCCCGAGCGCGGCTCGCCCCGCCCCCGACCCCCTGAGCCCGGCTCGCTCCGCCCCCGAGCCCCGAGCCCGGCTCGCCCCGCCCCCGAGCCCGGCTCGCTCCGCCCCCGAGCCCGGCTCGCCCCGCCCCCAAACACCCACCTGCTCCAGAGAGGGCGGGGCCTGCAGGGCCTGCGAGCCGGGACCCCAGGACAGAGACGTCCCCAGGACCCCCACCCCACCAGGACCCCCCTCCCGAGCCCTCAGCCAGCGCTGCCCCCGCAGCCCTCGCCACAGCAGGGACCCCCGTCCCCTAAAGCACCTGGGATCCCCGTATCCCCAACCGGACCCCACCCTAACCCTAACCCTAACCCGGATATTCTATGATTCTATATGTGCTAATGAAACAGCCCATATTACTCTGGACAATATAGCATTAATTCCCCTGCCAGATTCAAGGACAGAACCCAGGAGTCCTGGCTCCCAGCGCCCCCCCAACCCAACCGGACCCCACTCCCCTGCCAGATTCAAGGACAGAACCCAGGAGTCCTGGCTCCCCCTCCCCCCATCCATCCAAGACCACTTCCAGCCCAGGGCCTGACCTCTCTTTGCTCTCAACATGCCGCTCCCTGCCAGGGAGGACCCAGAGGCTGTATAATCCAGATTCCTGTCTCAGGGTCTGGGGGCATCCCCCAAACCTGGGTCAAAGGTCACACCCCACTGGGGGAAAGGCCAGGATTGGTGGCAGCGAGCACAAAGAGAGGGGTGGAGAATGGGGACGTGGGGCCTTTCCCCCGTCGGGGGCGCCAGCGTCGATGTGGCCCCAGGGTGCTGGCTGGGCTGGGGAGCTGCTGCCCGGTGGTGCTGCCTTGGCTGGGCCCGGATGCACCTCTCCGCTGCCTGCTCTCTGCAGCCCTGGGCCAGGGCCAGGGGGTGGGGGGCTGGGCTGCCAGCCCGGAGCTGGGGATTAATGGCAGCCTGGCTGGCAGCAGCCCCACCGCACACTGCAAATCACGAGTCTGGTGCATCCCACCGGGCCCCCCAACCTGGTGCAGGGCGCTGAGCATCATGGGAGCAGCCCCCTGGGGTCCCCCAGCCCACCCTGCCCCCCTCCCCTGGATCCGCTCCCTCCGGTCTGGGAGCCCTTTGTTTCAGGGAGGCTGTAATCTGAGCTGGCTGAACCTGGCGGGCTGTGCTTTGGCTTGTAGGGGTGTGTGTGTGTGTGCACGTGTGTGATGGTGCGAGAGAGACACCAGGCAGATAAGCATGAGGAGTGGGTGAGTGTGTGTGTGTGCATTCACAAATCCATGTGTGTGGGATGCACACTCATGTGTGTCCACAAACAAGTGTTCACGAGTGTGCATGAGTGTGTGAAGGGATAGGGGCTGTTCTGAGTGTGTACACAAACCGGTGTAGTGTTCTGCATGGGGTGTTGTGTGGGTAGTTGTGTGTCCAGGAGGCTCTGGCCGATGTGCAGTGGAAGGTGTGTCGTACAGCAGTGTGTGTGTTGTGTAGCTGTGTGTCAGGAACTAGGCTGCAGGTCCAGTGGTTAGTGCGGGCCTGAGGGATCAAGCCAGAGTTGGTCGGCGGGAATCGGTGGCCGGGGCCAGGACACAGGAATCAGGAACAAAGCGAGGAAGCAGGAGCCAGGCACAGATCGGCCTCAGGCACTCAGCCAGCTGAAAGGGGAAACCCGGGGGCCCAGTGCCCATTAACACACTGACACACGCTCTGCCAGCTGACACTGGTGTGCACACTAGCACACACACGAATACAGATGTGAACACACACCCAGACCTACCCACACTCTGCCCTGGGTCAGACCCAGGGCCCAGGCCCAGCTGACACTGGAGTGTACACTAGCACATGCACTAATGCACACGTGCACACTAACACACATGTCCTGGCCTGGGTGAGACCCAGGGCCCAGCTGACACTGGTGTGCACACTAGCACACACACTAATGCAGACGTGAACACACACCCAGACACACCCACACTCTGCCCTGGGTCAGACCCAGGGCCCAGGCCCAGCTGACACTGGTGTGCACACTAGCACACACACTAATACAGACGTGAACACACACCCAGACACACCCACACACTGGCCTGGGTCAGACCCAGGGCCCAGCTGACACTGGTGTGCACACTAGCACACGCACTAATGCACACGTGCACACACGCTCTGGCCCAGCTGACACTGGTGTGCACACTAGCACACGCACTAATGCACACGTGCACACTAACACACGTCCTGGCCTGGGTCAGAGCCAGTTGCAGGGCCCAGCTGGGATCCTGCCCCTCTGTCGTTTCATCGCAGGCAGCAGCGCCACCGTGTGGCCGGTGGGAGAAACGCGCAGGGAAAGTCCCCATGGGGTGGTTTTCCCAAAGGGGCTGGTGGGGTCGGCAGGAGCCCAGTATTGTGGGGAAGGCTCAGGACTGGGAGCCCGGACTCCTGCGTTCTGTCCCTGGTTCTGCCACTAATGCCGTGTGCATCCTGGCCGAGCTGCCTCTGTTCACCGGGTGGCAGCGTGTGTATGTGACATTGGCACTGAGCTGGTGGTGGGTGCTGTGAGAGCGGAGCCCAACAACCCCCTCACACACACACCCTGTGTCCCCCAAACCTCACACACACACCCTGTGTCCCCCAACAACCCCCTCACACACACCCCCTGTGTCCCCCAAACCTCACACACACACCCTGTGTCCCCCAACAACCCCCTCACACACACCCCCTGTGTCCCCCAAACCTCACACACACACCCTGTGTCCCCCAACAACCCCCTCACACACACCCCCTGTGTCCCCCAACAACCCCCTCACACACACACCCTGTGTCCCCCAACAACCCCCTCACACACACCCCCTGTGTCCCCCAAACCTCACACACACACCCTGTGTCCCCCAACAACCCCCTCACACACACCCCCTGTGTCCCCCAACAACCCCCTCACACACACACCCTGTGTCCCCCAACAACCCCCTCACACACACCCCCTGTGTCCCCCAAACCTCACACACACACCCTGTGTCCCCCAACAACCCCCTCACACACACCCCCTGTGTCCCCCAAACCTCACACACACACCCTGTGTCCCCCAACAACCCCCTCACACACACACCCTGTGTCCCCCAAACCTCACACACACACCCTGTGTCCCCCAACAACCCCCTCACACACACCCCCTGTGTCCCCCAAACCTCACACACACCCTGTGTCCCCCAACAACCCCCTCACACACACACCCTGTGTCCCCCAAACCTCACACACACACCCTGTGTCCCCCAACAACTCCCTCACACACACCCCCTGTGACCCCAAACCTCACACACACCCTGTGTCCCCCACAATCCCCTCACACACACCCCCTTCTGGTGCCCACAATCCCTTCACACACATCCTGCACCCCCCAGTCACCTCACACACACACACACCCTGTGTCCCCCCAGCTCGCTCTTCCTCAACCCCCGCCCCGATATATAAAAAGTTAAATTTCAATGTCAGAAGGACCCAGATCCTCGGGCTGGATGGTCGCGTGCGATTTACACCCGCTGGGCTCTGGGCCCACTGACCCCAATGGCGCTATGGGTGATTTACACCCGCTGGGCTCTGGGCCCATTGACCCCAATGGAGCTATGGCTGATTTACACCCGCTGGGCTCTGGGCCCATTGACCCCAATGGAGCTATGGCTGATTTACACCCGCTGGGCTCTGGGCCCATTGACCCCAATGGAGCTATGGCTGATTTACACCCGCTGGGCTCTGGGCCCATTGACCCCAATGGAGCTATGGCTGATTTACACCCGCTGGGCTCTGGGCCCAGGAAATGTGCACACACACACACACACACACACACACGCACACACACACACACACGCACACACACACACACACTCTCTCTCTCTCTCCTCCTTTAGCTGCGGTTAGGGCATGGGGCAGGCGCTCAGGACTCCTGGGTTCTATTCCCAGCTCTGCCGATGACGCCTGGTATGGGCCAGTCCCTGCCTCTCTACGGGTTTCAGGTCCCGGCGGTAACATGGGGGGAAACGTTCTTGCCTTTGAGGTCTGTGGGGCAGGGACCATCTCACCGGCTCTGTGCAGCGCCTGGCATGACGGGGGCCCTGATCTTGGTGGGGGGTAGGCCGGGCGCTGCTCAGGCCACAGATGAGATGGGGGGCCATCCTGGTGGGCTCTGGACAGACCCCCACTGAGATTGGGGGACCCCTGTTGTGCTGGGTGCTGCAGAGACACCCGCAAACAGGGGTCTGCCCCCTTTCAGGAGGAGGGAGGCCGGGGGCAGCTGCCCAGCTGGGGAATGGTGCCAGGTGTCAGTTAGGAGCTACCCCGGGCCCCTCCTAGGGGATGAGCCGGGGAGGGACCCTGGCTGCTCATGCCAGCCCCATGGAAGGGGGCTGCCAACCGCCGGGAGCGGGTGCGAGTCCAGGGCCAGGTCGGAGGCCGGTAGGAAAATCTCTCCAGTGGGCTCCGGGGCTGGTTTGGGGCTGGCTGAGCTCCCTGCGCAGGGGGCCCGGGAGCTGGGAACCAGGGTGAAGGAGCCGCCCAAGCGGGTTGGTTGGGGCCTGACAGGCCGGGCTGGGCTGTACCGAGACAGCCCCGCCCAGCCCCCAAGGAGGGGGGTGTTGCCTCCAGGGCTTCTGGCTGCGCGTGACAATCGGGAGGGAACTGGCTGCAGGAGCCTGCAGGGTCACCGTGTGCCACCAGGGGGCGCGTCTTGGGACAGCGCGCTGCCGCCCCCTGGCGGAGATGGGGGCTCGTGTTGTGCTGATCATTGCACAGACCCCCCCTGAGTTTGGGCCCCCCCGTACTGGGGGTGACACAGACCCCCTGAGATGGGGGTCCCCGGGGTGCTCGGTGCTGCACAGACCCCCCCTGGAATGGGGGTCCCCGGGGTGCTCGGTGCTGCACAGACCCCCCCTGGGATGGGGGTCCCCGGGGTGCTCGGTGCTGCACAGACCCCCCCTGGGATGGGGGTCCCCGGGGTGCCCGGTGCTGCACAGACCCCCCTGGGATGGGGGTGCCCGGTGCTGCACAGACCCCCCTGGAATGGGGGTCCCCGGGGTCCCTGGTGCTGCACAGACCCCCCCTGGGATGGGGGAGCTCGGTGCTGCACAGACCCCCCCTGGGATGGGGGAGCTCGGTGCTGCACAGACCCCCCATGGGATGGGGGTCCCCGGTGTGCCCGGTGCTGCACAGACCCCCCCTGGGATGGGGGTCCCCGGGGTGCCCGGTGCTGCACAGACCCCCCCTGGGATGGGGGTCCCTGGGGTGCCCGGTGCTGCACAGACCCCCCCCGGGATGGGGGTCCCCAGGGTGCCCGGTGCTGCACAGACCCCCCCCTGGGATGGGGGTCCCCGGTGCTGCACAGACCCCCCTGGGATGGGGGTCCCCGGGGTGCCCGGTGCTGCACAGACCCCCCTGGAATGGGGGTCCCCGGGGTGCCCGGTGCTGCACAGACCCCCCCTGGGATGGGGGTCCCTGGGATGCCCGGTGCTGCACAGACCCCCCTGGAATGGGGGTCCCCGGGGTCCCCGGTGCTGCACAGACCCCCCTGGGATGGGGGTCACCGGGGTGCCCGGTGCTGCACAGACCCCCCCCTGGGATGGGGGTCCCCAGGGTGCTCGGTGCTGCACAGACCCCCCCTGGGATGGGGGTCCCCGGTGCTGCACAGACCCCCCTGGGATGGGGGTCCCCGGTGCTGCACAGACCCCCCCCTGGGATGGGGGTCCCTGGGGTGCCCGGTGCTGCACAGACCCCCCTGGGATGGGGGTCCCCGGTGCTGCACAGACCCCCCTGGGATGGGGGTCCCTGGGGTGCTCGGTGCTGCACAGACCCCCCTGGGATGGGGGTCCCCAGGGTGCCCGGTGCTGCACAGACCCCCCTGGGATGGGGGTCCCTGGGGTGCTCGGCGCTGCACAGACCCCAGCCGAGATCAGTCCCCCGCCGGCCCGGGGGCTGCAGAGACACACAGTCAGATGGCCCCTGCCTTGGGGAGCTCCCAGGATCCTCACTCTCCAGCTGGGAGCAGAGGCCTGGAGAGCAGCAGGGACTGGCCTGAGGGCACCCAGGTGGTCACCAGCAGAGCTGGGGATTGAACCCAGGAGTCCGGGGGCGGGGCAGACAAAGCCCCAGGAGGGGCTTTCCCCCAGGCAGCACTGACTCGGATCGGGCCCCAGGGCAGGGCTGCTGGCTGGCTCAGGGGTGTGGGGAAGGGACATGGGGCTTTTCTCTATCCCCCACCCCGGTTCCCTAACTGCCTAGCGGGGATCGGGGATTGGGCAAGTCACCCTGAGACGGCGGCTACCTCAGTGGGCACCCGATCAAGGGGCAGGTGGGGTCTGGGGTATTGGGGTGTGGATCTCCCAAGAAAGGTAACCGATGGCATTCAGTGAGATGTGTAAGGAGAGGCCTTGCTAGGGTGGGCACCACTCCCCCGACCGCAGGACTCCTGGGTTCTATCCCTGGCTCTGGGAGGGGAGTGGGGTCGGGAGGGTTGGGGTGTCCGGGAGCCAGGACTCCTGGGTTCTATCCCTGGCTCTGGGAGGGGAGTGGGGTCGGGAGGGTTGGGGTGTCCGGGAGCCAGGACTCCTGGGTTCTATCCCTGGCTCTGGGAGGGGAGTGGGGTCGGGAGGGTTGGGGTGTCCGGGAGCCAGGACTCCTGGGTTCTGTCCCTGGCTCTGGGATCTGGAGGGTTGGGGGGAGGGGTCCGGGAGCTAGGACTCCTGGGTTCTCTCCCTTAGCCTGATACAGCCCCTTCCTGCTCAGCCCAGGGGGGGGTGCTCAGCCCTTGGGGACCGAGCCCCCCCCACCTATAAACCCGTCCCCGCTAATCATTGTCCCGGCCGCCAGGGGGCTCCTGGGCCCGCCTGATGCGAGCCGGGCTCGCGGCGGGGGGGGGGGCACAGAGGGGTGCGGGCAGGACGCGGCTGCACCCGAGACCCTGCGGGGGGCCTGGGCCGCGGACACCCCGGCTGTGCCCTGGGCCGCAGGCGGGTCTGGCACCGGCCCCTCCGCCGCGGGGGGCTTGGGTCCGGATCTGACCGTGGAGGGGGGTTTAGGGGCAGGGAGGCGCCTGCCCCCCGGGGTGCCCCCGCCTGGGGATCCCCACGTGAGGGCTGGGGGGAGACAGGGGGGCGGGTCCATGCCGGGGGGGGTGGAAGCCGCTGAGAGCCGGGCTGGGGGGAGGGGAGACTGCGCCCCGGTTCCGAAGGGCTGGGGGCGCGGGCGGGCCGGAGCCCCCCGAATCCCCAGGCTGGGTGAGAGTGAGCCGGCCCGGGGGGGGGGGGGGGGGGGGCGGGGCTAGCGCTGGGCCGAGCCGGGCCGGGCGGGGCGCATGACGGGGCTGGGCATTGGCAGCAGGGCGCAGAGGAGACCCGGGGCAGCGGCGCGGGGCAGGACGGACACAGCGGCGCCGGCCGGACACAGGGACGCGGCCGGACACCGAGCCGGGGTCGAGCCCAGCGGGGCCCCCCTGCGTCCCATGGGCGCGCCCCGAAGCCTCATCTTCTGGTGCCTGCTGAGCGGTAAGGGCTGGATGTGGGGGAGGCTTCCCTCCCGGTCCCTCCTCCCCAGATCCCCGATCCCTCCTAGCCCCCAGATCCCCCCATCCCGCCTGCGCCCCCAGACCCCCATCCCTCCTGCGCCCCCAGACTCCCCCTGTGCCCCCAGACTCCCCCTGCGCCCCCAGACTCCCCCTGTGCCCCCAGACTTCCCCTGCGCCCCCAGACTCCCCCATCCCTCCTGCGCCCCCAGACTCCCCCATCCCTCCTGCGCCCCCAGACTCCCCCTGCGCCCCCAGACTCCCCCTGCGCCCCCAGACTCCCCCATCCCTCCTGCGCCCCCAGACCCCCCGCGCCCCCAGAGCCCCCCCATCCCTCCTAGCTCCCGATCCCCCCTGCACCCCCCTCTAGGCCCTCCCATCCGTCCTGCGCCCCCTCACTCTCCCCAGTCCTGTCCCTGGGCCTCCAGCTCCAGGCTTTGCTCTGCCCCCCAGTTCTGCCGCCTCACCCCTGTCCCGCGCCCCCCTCGGTCCTGCCCCTCCCCCCGAACTCCGGCCCTCGCCTCTGCCCTCCCCCACCCTCCCCCTGGGTAAACTTTATCTGTTCCCAAGATGGCGAGGTTCAGGGAACCTGTTTCTCTGGCTGGGTGCCGGGAGGACGCAGGGGAGCCGTCGGACTCTGCTCAAGGGAAGGGGGGGGGGGGAAGTGCCTTTTATTCCCCCTCCGCCCTAAGGAATGTGGGGAATTTCAGCCCGAAGGGGGGAACCGCTTGTACCCCGGGAGCTCCCCACACTGGAGCATGGGGGAGGGGTCCTGCCCCCCCCCCCCACATTGTCCCGGGGTGGGTGCGTGTCTCTGCTCTAGACCCTGGCTGCGGTGTGGTTGCCGGGATATCGCGTCCCGCCGCCGCCCCTTGGGCAAGCGAGCGGCCGATGGCGCAGGGGGCCGGGCCCGGCTCTGCCTTGTGCCGGAGGGTGGGTCCGGGGGGAACAGGTGTGGAGTCACCGGAGCCAGCCCGGGGCGTTGGCGCAAGAGCCGGTATCGCAGAAACTGCAGCTAGGGGAAAAGTGAATTCCTACGTGGAGGCCTCAGAAACCGAAACTGGCTCCGCTAAACTCACTCCGCTTTCATCTCCGTGTAAACACTCGGGCTAGTGGAGGGCCCCTAAACCTGGGTCCTGTTGTTCTGGCCCCTGGGACATAGGCCTTGGCCGTACCAGCCTCTGTCGCTAAACTGGCCAAGCAGCTAACGTGGCACCCAGGATCGGCGAGTCCTTGGCCCATTCCTGCTCTCGGTGGGCCCCCCTAGAGCCCGGTCCCTGTTCCGCTGGGCAGTGGGACCCTGCAGCCCAGCTACCCGGTGCCCCACCCCTCTGGAGCCTGCAGCTGCATAAACACCAGCTGGGAGTTCAGTTGTACCTGGTATCAGGCTTCCTGGTCTGCGAAGCAAAGTGAGCTCTGTGGGCGGCACCTTTATCCTGGTCTACCCCTGTCCCTGCTAGGCTGGACCCCGCCCGGTGTAACTGTTCAGACTGGACATAAGGGGAACCTCTTCATGGGGGGGACAAACTAACCCTTGTCTGGAGCAATTCACCAAGGGGGGCGGGGGGTTAAATCAAGGTGGCAATTCTTAACTCGAGATGGGATTAAACAATGGCTGAACTGCAAGAGGAATTATTGTGGGGCTGGTCTCTGGCCTGTCGTCCAGGAGGTCAGACCAGATGATCCATCCCAAGGGCCCTTCTGGCCTTGGGATCTATTGTACCACTGGCTTCTAGCGGAGACCAGGTGTGTGCGTGTTCACACCACAGGCCAGAGACCAGCCTGTGGTGTGTCTGCCAGCACAGCCGTGCCACTCGGGAGTGCGAGGGGGTCACCGTCCTGGGTGTGATTGTACGTGGGGGTCTAGCCCAAGCTGCGGCTAGCTCAGTGAAAGCCATGCCGGTGTGTGCTGCGGGCACACCCAATTGCGTGATGCCCGTGTCTTGGTTCCCCACCTGTGATATGGGGAAGTGCTCTTCTCCCCAGCTCACGGGGCGTGGGGAGTCGATGTCCTGAGAATTCGGCTAGGACAGCAAAGGAGGCCGTACAATGGCATAGGGCAGCGCTGTCCTTATTTCCTAGAGGGCTGCTCTCCCATTTTAGCTACAAACAAATCTTGCCTCTGAAGTCTTGTTTTCTTAGTCTAAACAGCCCCCCGGCTTTTCAAGGGACACGGGAACCCCTGGGAAAATTTCATTTTCTTTGTGGGTTTTTGACAAAATGGATTTTAAATTTTCATTTTGTTTTGGATTTTTCTGGGTTGACCTGGAGGGAAAACAGCAAAACAACCCCCCCCCTCAAACCATACACCCCAGGAAACTGGAATCTTAGCTTGGTTGGAAAACGCTTTAGAACATAAGAGCAGCCACACTGGGCCGGACCAAAGGTCCATCCAGCCCAGTGTCCTGTCCACCGTGGCCAGTGCCAGGTGTCCCAGAGGGAATGAACAGATCAGGGAATCACCAAGTGATCCATCCCCTGTCGCCCAATCCCAGCTCCTGGCAAACAGAGGCCAGGGACACCATCCCTGCCCATCCTGGCTTTGTGGAATGAAAACTCCTGACTGTTTCCCAGCACCCCCAGTTCCAGCACCCGCACATTGGTCTGACCCCGCTTGGCCGCTCTGAGCACCCCAGCTCTTCTTGTGGGAGATATACGGTCCTGGCGTCAGTGTGACCCCTGCTCCCTCGCCGCTGAGGGAAATGACTCCCATGGGGAAAGGGAGGGAGGGGAGCCCAGCACACCCTGCCCCAGCCAGACACACAGGCCCCGCATTAGCATGAGAAAGGGAGGCTCAGGGCCCAGCCTGCAGCATTAACCCCTTTCTCTCCTGCTGGCCATGTGGCCGTGGGAAACCCCTGGATGCTCAGGGAGTTGGAGCTCATGAAAAGTCCCTGGGCTGCCCCTCTGGGTTCCTGTGACAGCACTCCGATTCATCCTGCTTCGTGAATCACACCCCACCGCCCTCTCTGTTCCGGGGTGTGTGTCTGTCTGTCTGCTCTGGTGCAAACACTGGAGCTCATCCCAAAACTAGCTATTTTCCTTGGGAAATGTACACAATAAATCCCCTGCAAATGGCTTGTGAACGTTCCCCCGGAAGAATGTTTGGGGTTTTGACAGAAAAATGAAATCTGTTTGGGGGGGGGGGGTGGAGACTGGGCTCTGGGGGAGGGTTAAAGAGAAAGGGGCTTTTTGAAAATCAGATTTTTCAGTCCATTGTCACCAAATGTCGAGAGGAATTGGTCAAACCCAGGCATCGCACAGGGCAGCTTCTTGTTTTCGATAAAGCTGGGTTTGCAAAAATCCCATTTCAATGGGAGAAACGTGCAGCTGGTTCCAGTGGTGCAGGAATGGAGTGTCGAGACCCCTGCCCCCAGTGCAGAGTGGGTCAGAATCACCACCGGGCGGAGGTCCGGGTCCCCCAGCGCTGCACCTTCTGCCGGGGGTGATGGGGCAAATGTCTGTGGCGTGCCCAGGCTGTGGTCTCCCTGCTGAAGCTGGTCTGTGTTGTAGTTGCTACACAGCAGCGTACCCCCGTTTTGAGCTGGAGTGAACCCCAAGGTCCTGTCCACTGGGCGGGATTTGAGCCTGGAGCAGCCAGTAGCTGGCAAAGATCGGTGGACTTGGCTGGTCTCCCTGCACCTCTGTGTGGCTGGGAACTGTCCCAATCCACAGATGGGGAAACAGAGGCACCGGGAGATTCAGTGACTTGTACAAGAAGCTGAGACTAGAACCCAGGCGTCCTGAGCCCCAGGTTGGCACCTCGCCTGCGGGCCCAGCCTGTCCTTGGGCTAGGGTGACCAGATGTCCCAATTTTATAGGGACAGTCCCAATTTTTGGGTCTTTTTCTTATATAGGCTCCTATTATCCCCAACCCCCTGTCCCGGTTTTTCACACTTGCTGTCTGGTCACCCTACCTTGGGCAGAGCCGGTGAGCCCGGCGTCGTTTGTATTGTGGCAGCACCTGTCCACCGGGCGCCGCAGGGGCCCCGGGGATGGTCCCTGCCCAAAGAGCTCAGTCGGAAGAGCCAGAGGGGGTCGCCCTCCCCTCGCTACCCCTGAGACCGGAGGTCCAGGAAGAGGCAGCGGCTGGCTGGTGACAGAGCTGGAATTTCACGGCCCAGACACGGTGAAGCCAGACACCAAAGGGACCACTGGTGCCACAGACGGTGCTGGAGGTTGGGGCCCCTTTGCCCTGGGGCCCTGCTGCATTGGGACAAGCACCCAATGCGAAGCCCATTGACTTTGTCTGCACTGGCCAATGGGAGGGGCTGCAGGGAGTAGCTGCATCCCAATACTGTCCGTCCCTGGGTACAACCCACTCCACAGTCCCCCCTGTGCTGTGCAGTGCACAGCCCTGCCCCCACCTCCCACCCCCTGCCTTTCAGCAGCTACTCCCCCCGCCCATTGCAGCCCTAATCCCAGCTCTGCCCTGCCTTTGTCTCCAATGCACCAACATTCCTGAGATCCCCTGGCCAGGGGACAGCGTGCCCACCTCCTGCATAGTGGGGAATGGGGGCTGGGAGCCCGGACTCCTGGGTTCTATCCCAGCTCCGGGAGAGGAGTGGGGTCTGGTGGGTTAGAGCAGGGGGGCTGAGAGCCCGGACTCCTGGGTTTTATCCCATCTCTGTGGGGGGAGGGGAGTGGGGTCTGGGGGGTTAGAGCAGGGAGGGCTGGGATCCAGGACTCCTGGGTTCTCTCAATGGGTCGGTGTTTAGAGGGGGAGTTGTGTTGTAGCCCTGTTTGCTGTGTCTGGCAGAGGTACAGGCCCTGGTGTGGGGGCAGGGAGAAGGAGCAGGCTCCTCGATAATGAACTGAAGGGATGAGCTGTGAAGCGCTGTCTCTGCTTGTTGAGATCTCCCTGAACTGCGGCATCCCCCTGGGCCCTGCGGGACAGGGAGCGTAATTCTGGCGGACGTGCAACCCCCACCCTGCGCCTCAGCTGCGATGCTGCCTTCCTGGAAGTGACTCTTGGACAGAGATGGGCTCATTGCAGTGGCCAGGCAAGGGACTGTGGGGAGAGACTGCTCTGTCCTCTGCAGCTAGTCTGAGCCAGGACTCCTGGGTTCTAACCCAAGTTCAGGGGGAGTGGGGTCTAGTGGTTAGAGCAGGGGGGCTGGGAGCCCGGACGCCTGGGTTCTATCCCAGCTTGGGCACTAAAAGGTTAGCCAAGTGTCCTTCCTGCTTGTCCCTTGGTTTCCTGTCTGTAAAATGGGGATACCCGCCTCCCCCGTGCATCTCATTGATCCTCCAGTGCACGCCTTGGAGTGGCAGGGCTGGGACTGGCTTCCCAGGGAGCAGGGACAGGTCTGCCAGGGTGGTGGGTGCAGTCGTGGGGAGATTGCGGGGAGCGCCCCCCCCCCCACCCCGTTACTCTCCCAAGGGCTCCTGTGTCCCCCTGCTGACCTGCCTTCTCCCAGCCTCTCACCTGCCCCGCACCCTCTGGGCTGCCTTCCAGCAGGCAGGTTAGTTCTCTCCCCCGCCCTGCCCGCAGTCTGGCACCAGGCAATTAGGTGAGTGGATGTTGCTGCTGCCAGCCCCCCCCTGGAACTGCTTTGTCTGTCTGCTGCAACTACATGGAACAGCACTTCCCTCTGGCTGCTCTGCTCCGCCCTCCCCATGCAGGGCAGCTTCCTGGTGGGTGACCTACTTCTCCCCTCCCCCATCATTTGCATGTATTTAAAAAACCAGGGAGGATCAAAATCTCCCCCCCCTCCCGCCCCAGGGGCTGCTTGCTGCATCGTGTGGGTTATATTTTATTAAGCCATATTGATTGGCCTGGCACCCCCTCCCCGGATTCCCCAGGGCTGCAGCCTCTTCTCCTGCCAATCACGCTCAGGACTGGAGGGTCTTTATGGGTCAGCGGGGTTCTGTCCCAGCTCTGGGGGTGGAGTGGGGTCTAGTTAGGGTGAGCAGAGAGCAAGTGTGAAAAATTGGGACACGGGGTGGGGGGTAATAGGTGCCTATATAAGACAAAGCCCAGACTATCGGGATTGTCCCTATAAAATCGGGACAGCTGATCACCCTGGGTCTAGTGGTTAGGAGAGGGGGAGTCGGGACCCAGGACGCCTGGGTTCTCTCCCAGCTTTGGGCCACTGGGTGGTCATGGGCAAGTCACAATCCTCAGGTGTATAAATAGGGGAGCTGCGAGGAGGAGCAGGGAGGCGATTTTACCTCTGTCTTGGTGAGAAGAATCCTGCGTCCCGTTCTGGGGGCGCATGTGGAAAAGCTGACGAGGGGGCAGAGACGAGCCCCAGAAACGATCTAAGGCTGGAGAAGAAGGGCTGATGGGGAGAGATGGACGCAGCCCAATCTGCTGAGCTCAGACGCAGGTTGAGAGCTGACTTGGTTCTGGGGTCTGAGCGCCGTCCCGGGAGAAATCCTGCAGGCTGGAGCCTCTGAGCTAGCAAAGGAAGGCGGAGGAGCCAGGGGCTGGCAGCTGAAGACAGACAGATCCCAGCTGAGACAGGAGGCACCAGGGGAACAAACTCCCGAGGGCCGTGGCTCCATCTCGGACCCAGAGTGGGGCCCTTTCTGGAAGGGGCTTTCGCCAAACGCAGGTTATTGGGCTCAGCGCAGGGTCACTGGGTGAAACTCACTGGCCTGCGATGTCCCCTCTGGCCTTAAAATCCCTAAACATGACCGTTGCTGCCTCGTGTGATTTCCCCACCTGTTGGATGTAGAGAATGTGGCTCACGCTGGCGGCTTGTATCCTGGAAACATTTCCAGGATACATCTGGGCATGAGCTGGCAGCCGAGGCTGTAGCTAAGGGGAGTGAATGCGTCCCTGGGGCGCCTGGGCAGGAGATTAGCAAGCCAGAGCAGAGTGGCCGTTTACAGCATGGGTGGGGCCATCACTGGACACCGCAGCCGGGTCTAGTGCTGGAAAGGGCTTGGAGAAGAGCTACTAGAAGGATTCGGGGGCCTGGGAAATCGGCCTTTGGCTGTTCCCCTCCCTGCATTCAGCGTCTCCAGGGGAAGGTTAAGAAGTGGTCTGTCATAATCAGTGTGGGTTGCTCTGATCTTCTGCCTCTCCCTTCCCCAGACAGCAAACATGCACCAGCATCAGCTGGCTCCTCAGGCCCTGATCGGAGCCTGGGCAGAGCGGCCTCGTTAAAGCGCTGGGATGAGACTTGGAACACCTGGGTTCTCTTCCCACCGCTGCCAGACTGGCTGGATGACCTTGGGAGAGTCACTGCAGCCCTCGGTTCCCTTGGTAATGCGCGATAATGATCCCACCTTGGTCTGGAGACTGGACCCTCGGGGAGTCTCTCACGGTGTTTGCAGCGCCCAGCATGATTGGGGCTTCTGATCTCAGTCTCGGGGGGCAGGGTCCTGGTTTCTGTTGGGGCCTCTAGCAATCATAGAATCATAGGACTGGAAGGGACCTCAAGAGGTCCTCTAGTCCAGGCCCCTGCATTCAAGGCAGGATGAGGTATTATCGAGACCATCTCTGAGAGGAGTTTGTCCAACCTGATCTTAAAAATCCCCAATGATGGAGATTCCACAACCTCCCTGGGCAATTTATTCCAGTGTCTAACCACCCTGACAGGAAGTGTTTCCTAATGTCCAACCTAAACCGCCCTCGCTGCAATGTGAGCCCATTGCTTCTTGTCCTATCCTCAGAGGTTATGGAGAATATTTTTTCTCCCTCCCCATTGTAACAACCTTTTATGTACTTGGAAACTGTTACCACGTCCCCCCTCAGTCTTCTCTTCTCCAGACTAAACAAACCCAATTTTTTCAATCTTCCCTCATAGGTCATGTTTTCTAGACCTTTCATCATGTTTGTTCCTCTTCTCTGGACTTTCTCCAATTTGTCCCCATCTTTCCCGAAATGTGGCACCCCGAACTGGACACAATACTCCAGTTGAGGCCTCATCAGCGCGGAGCAGAGCGGAAGAATTACGTCTTGTGTCTTGTTTACAACACTCCTGCTAAGACATCCCAGAATGACGTTTGCTTTTTATGCTACAGTTTCATGGCTTACTCATATTAGCTTGTGATCCACTCTGACCCCCAGATCCCTTTCCGCAGGACTCCTTCCTGGGCAGTCATTTCCCATTTTGTACGTGTGCAACTTGTTCCTTCCTAAGTAGAGCACTTTGCATTTGTCCTTATTGAATTTCATCCTATTTACTGCAGACCATTTCTCTGGTTTGTCCAGATCATTTTGAATTTTAATCCGATCCTTGAAAGCACCTACAACCCCTCCCAGCTTGGTATCGTCCGCAAACTTTAGAAGTGTGCTCTCTGTGCTGTTATCTAAATGATTGATGAAGACATTGAACAGAACTGGACCCAGGATCGATCCCTGCGGATAACTAGCATTAAATCCGTGTTCATTAAGGATTAGCATGTCCTTTGTATAGCCGTGGCTGCGAGGGGCCTGCCCAGCGCCCGTTGTGCTAGGCGCTGTCAGCCCAGTCTAAATGTCGTCTGAGCGCAGTTGAGTCAGGGGAACGCGCTCGGCTCCCCCAGAGCCCTTTGGGCTGACTCCTTGCCCCTATCCCGGATCAGAGATCACCCCCTTGATACAGTCGGTGGCCAGGGAACTGGGACCTGCCTCCTGCCAGCCCATGGATGCTGCAAGCAGAGTGGGCTGCTCACCCTTCCCAGTAGTGCCGAGAGGCTGCATTGGGTGGCGGGGGAGGGGGCGGTAGGGGAGAAACACACGATGAGACAGTCCCTGCCCCGCAGACCTGAGGGCCTCAGTGTGCGTTAGTGTCATTCCTGTGTTCACGCTCAGCTGCAGAGGGTGAGTTGCCGGGTGTCGTTCCCTGGCCTGGGTTATTCATAGAGCGTCCAAGCCAGAAGGGACTCTTGTGAATATCTCGTCTGACCTGCTGTGTGAGGCCGGCCAGGAGGGCAAACTAGGTTAACAGTGGGCCCCCGTCCATTGTTGTAGCTAGACCTATTGGAACACTGATCTCCCAGAGCCGGGATAGAACCCAGGAGTCCTGGCTCCCAACCCCCGCTGCTCTAACCCACTAAACCCCATTCCCCTCCCAGAGCCGGGATAGAACCCAGGAGTCCTGGCTCCCAACCCCCGCTGCTCTAACCCACTAAACCCCATTCCCCTCCCAGAGCCGGGATAGAACCCAGGAGTCCTGGCTCCCAACCCCCGCTGCTCTAACCCACTAAACCCCATTCCCCTCCCAGAGCCAGGGATAGAACCCAGGAGTCCTGGCTCCCAACCCCCGCTGCTCTAACCCACTAAACCCCATTCCCCTCCCAGAGCCAGGGATAGAACCCAGGAGTCCTGGCTCCCAACCCCCGCTGCTCTAACCCACTAAACCCCATTCCCCTCCCAGAGCCAGGGATAGAACCCAGGAGTCCTGGCTCCCAACCCCCGCTGCTCTAACCCACTAAACCCCATTCCCCTCCCAGAGCCAGGGATAGAACCCAGGAGTCCTGGCTCCCAACCCCTGCTGCTCTAACCCACTAAACCCCATTCCCCTCCCAGAGATGGGATAGAACCCAGGAGTCCTGGCTCCCAACCCCCGCTGCTCTAACCCACTAAACTCCATTCCCCTCCCAGAGCCGGGATAGAACCCAGGAGTCCTGGCTCCCAACCCCCACTGCTCTAACCCACTAAACCCCATTCCCCTCCCAGAGCCGGGATAGAACCCAGGAGTCCTGGCTCCCAACTCCCGCTGCTCTAACCCACTAAACCCCATTCCCCTCCCAGAGCCGGGATAGAACCCAGGAGTCCTGGCTCCCAACTCCCGCTGCTCTAACCCACTAAACCCCATTCCCCTCCCAGAGCCGGGATAGAACCCAGGAGTCCTGGCTCCCAACCCCTAACAATGGCCGGAGTTCCGCCTCCCCCATCTATGCATGGGTGTCTCTTGTCATCCGCTCTTCCCAATGACTGTTTCCATCTGGCTGCTGTCCCACCCCACGCCCCGCCTCACCCTCGAGCACCGAGCACATCAGGGCCTTGTCCCCCCGTTGGCCAAGATGGGCACCTGGCGGCTGAACTGCCCAGTGGGAAGGGGCCTTTTATATGTGACCTGCCCCTTCCTGCTGCTGTAGCCTGTCGTTAGCCCCCGTCCCCGTGCTGCGATGCGGAGCCGGCATTGTCCACAGAGCTGTCTGCAGCAGCCTGGGGGACGGCAGCGGTCCCGCTAGCCCCCTCCCTGGCTCACCCGCTGCGGTGGGAATCGTATCGGGGTGGGGGAATCGCGGTGGCTTCCAGGCTGCTCCGGCTGGAGACGCTTGTGCATTTGCAGCCCGGCTGCTGCTGTCTGGTCCTCTTGACTCAGCTGGAGGCCCCGTTCCTGCAGGGAGAGGGCGAGTCAGACACAGCCCTGGTCCCCCTTCTCTGTTCGCTCCCCCCTCCCTACGCCCTCCCCAAATGTTCCTGTTGAGGCTAACTACGCCTTTTAGCACGATAGCTTGGGGGTGTGGGCCAAGCTGGCAAGACCAGCTGCTTGTATTTACCTTGTACCTGCTGTGCTGAGATGCGGCTGCTTCTGGGGTGGGGCACAGGTCCGTTATACAGGGCTCTCTTGCCCAGCTCTGGGATGCAGTCACCTCTGGGGTGGGGCACAGGGGGCCCATTTAACAGCAGCACAACAGTGCTATTTAGCAATGTAGATTTGAGAAAGGAAAAGAGAGGGGGATTTGGGTTAGAGACTGTAATTATAAGGCCAGGAAAAAGGGGCTAACCAAGCCCCCTACTAAGTCCAGGTTGCTCTCAGCTCAGGCAGGGTCTCTGGGAGCTTCTCTGAGCAGCGGAGGATATAATGCAGCTCCGCAATTACCCTCCGCCGCCTCCTTTTCGGTTTCAGGTTTTTGTTTTTCCCCTCATGTAAAACTGAATTTTTAATGCTCCCGCCTCACGCTCGATCTGGTTTCTTACTAAATTAGGGGCCGCTTCATTCACGCTCTTAGAATTAGACTGACTGTGGCGCGCAGCTCGCGATGGCTCTGTCGCTTCCCATTACGGGCAGGGGGCTGCGTGCCCGGCTCACTGGGATAATCGTCCTAGCAGCGGGACAAATGCTGAGAGGGTTCTGAAAGCCGGAGCGGAGCGGAGAGGGGCTTGGGGGTGTGTGCGTTAGCCAGGCTAGTGCTATGGCTATTTTTAAAAAGTGAAACTGTGTGTCTGTCCCATTGGCGGCCTGTCCTTTGTGTGTCTCTTTCTGTCTTGCAAAGATCCCTTAGCTGCCTGGGAACAAAAAAGTCTTTGCTTCTGCAGCAAAATCATCAGGCAAAAAATCTGCCTGGAGCCTTTTTCCTCTCCCGTTTCTCAAACTGATCTAAGCGGAGCGCAGGGACGGTGCAATTAGGGGTTGTTTGTTACACGGGGCTAAGGGGCCCCACTCCCCCTGTCGCGCCGGGTGCTGCACAGTCCTCGCCCTCCCAGCCGAAACGCAGTGGAGGGACTGGGCGTGATTCAGAGATCGGAAGGGCCCCCCAGTCAGGCTCGGTGCTGTCAGACACATCGCGAGGCGCAATCCTTGGCCCAAAATGCTCGCAGTCTAAGTGGCCAAAGGCAGGATTATCTCCCCATGTTACAGCCGGGAAGTGAGGTTCTGGGAGATGCAGGGACCTGCCCTGGTCACACGGGGAGCCAGCAGCTGGGCTGGGAAGTGAACCCCAGTGTCCTGAGCCCCACAACGCAGGTTCTCTTTGGAGGGGCTGAAGAGGGGAAATTGCAGCCCAAAAGGTGATGGTTCCGCAGAGCTAGCGGAGGGAGGGAGCCGCAAGGGAAGGTAGTGGATCCCACAGCCAGCCTGAGACGGGCCCTGGGAGAAGAGTGGGGTCTAGTGATTAGAGCTGGGGTGACTGGGAGCAGGACTCCTGGGTTCTATCCCAGCTCTGGGAGGGGAGTGGGGTCTAGTGGACTGGGGGGTGACTGGGAGCAGGACTCTGGGGTTCTATCCCAGCTCTGGGAGGGGAGTGGGGTCTAGTGGACTGGGGGGTGACTGGGAGCAGGACTCCGGGGTTCTATCCCAGCTCTGGGAGGGGAGTGGGGTCTAGTGATTAGAGCTGGGGTGACTGGGAGCAGGACTCCGGGGTTCTATCCCAGCTCTGGGAGGGGAGTGGGGTCTAGTGGACTGGGGGGTGACTGGGAGCAGGACTCCTGGGTTCTATCCCAGCTCTGGGAGGGGAGTGGGGTCTAGTGGACTGGGGGGTGACTGGGAGCAGGACTCCGGGGTTCTATCCCAGCTCTGGGAGGGGAGTGGGGTCTAGTGGACCGGGGGGTGACTGGGAGCAGGACTCCTGGGTTCTATGCAGGCTATAGTGTGCTGAGCCAGGCTAGCCACAGTGATTAAAATATCAGAGGGGTAGCTGTGTTAGTCTGGATCTGTAGAAGCGACAAAGGGTCCTGTGGCACCTTATAGACTAACAAGGGTATTGGAGCATAAGCTTTCGTGGGTGAATACCCACTTCTTCGGATGCAAGCAGTGGAAATGTCATGCCGTGTAGCAAACAGTGATTAAAATGTGACCAATTCTCTCCCTGTCCCTGTTCAGCGAGTGGGAGCCTCCCCAGCTCCAATCTCTCTGTCCTTTACTCCCTGCTGACCCAGGCATGTTGCTTTCCCTTTTCTGAATTGTCTGGGTGGAGGGTGTGTTACCGCGTGTGCGCAGGAAACTCTCATAGTGTCCCATATGCTCCCGGCCAAGCAGACAGGAAGCTGTGGCAGGGACAATAGGTTACTGTTGCCTGGAAATGCCGGGAGAACTGGGCTGCATCGCCCTGAGCCCATCTCCATAGCAGGGGACATGCGGCCTCTGTGTGTGTGTGGGGGGGGGCCCAGACACCACACTCTGAGTGCCCCCAGCCTGGATAGACACAGGCTCAGAGCTCTGCTGGAGGAGGAGAATGGGCCAGTCGTTAAGGGGCTGGACTGGGAGCCAGGACTCCTGGGTTCTGTCCCAGCCCTGGGAGTGGAGCAGTGTCTAGTGGTTAGAGCAGGAGCCTGGGAGCCAGGACTCCTGGGTTCTATCCCAGCCCTGGGAGTGGAGCAGTGTCTAGTGGTTAGAGCCGGGGTCTGGGAGCCAGGACTCCTGGGTTCTGTCCCAGGCTCTGGGAGTGGAGCGGTGTCTAGTGGTTAGAGCAGGGGCCTGGGAGCCAGGACTCCTGGGTTCTGTCCCAGCCCTGGGAGTGGAGCAGTGTCTAGTGGTTAGAGCAGGGGCCTGGGAGCCAGGACTCCTGGGTTTTATCCCAGCCCTGGGAGTGGAGCAGTGTCTAGTGGTTAGAGCAGGGGCCCGGGAGCCAGGACTCCTGGGTTCTATCCCAGTCCTGGGAGTGGAGCAGTGTCTAGTGGTTAGAGCAGGGGCCCGGGAGCCAGGACTCCTGGGTTCTATCCCAGCCCTGGGAGTGGAGCAGTGTCTAGTGGTTAGAGCAGGGGCCCGGGAGCCAGGACTCCTGGGTTCTGTCCCAGGCTCTGGGAGTGGAGCGGTGTCTAGTGGTTAGAGCAGGGGGCTGGGAGCCAGGAATCCTATGTTCCATTCATAGCTTTGATGCCAACTCAGTATGTGATGGTGGTGAGTCATTTACATGCTGTGTCTGGTGAGTAACCCAGGTTTTCTGAGGTATGAAGCGTTTATTAGCGACAGTGTTTGGTTCCTCCCTCCGGGGCCAGCGGGGAGCTGCTGCCACCGAGGGTGCCAGGCCTGGGACTGGCGCGGGGCTGTAGTACCAGATGTTGGCCAGTTCCGTGAGGCTGCGGGCCAGGTTGGGGTGGGGGCCGCAGGCTGAGCTGTGGAATAGGTGGGGCTGTGTGTGTGAGTCATAGCAAGGGGGAATCCCCATTTGGGAGCAGCAGCCTGGTGGGGGAGGGGGGATGGGCTGGCTCAGAGTGGGGCGGGGAATGGGATACAGGGCTTTTCCCCGGGGCTGGGGCCTGGCTGGCTCGGGGCCTTTCCTACCCATGGTGTATTCTAACTCTTGCAGTGGTCTTGGACGGGGTGTGTGTGAGGGAGGTGGTGGCTGGCAGGCCCCGTACCGCTGTCTGCACTGGGAACGGGGATCAGGACTGGCACGAGGGGATACGCTGTAGCTCTGGGGCAAACCCAGACCACGCTGGGAGACACCTGTGCCGGGACACCTGCGGAGCCGCACATCTTCAGCTGAAGGGAGGCGGCTGTGAGCGAGCCTGGGCCCAGTACCGCTGGCTGGGGGCTTTTGGGGCTAATCTGTGTCGGGGCCTCTGACCTCGGACCCAAGGCTCTTACCTGCTTGGCAGCGCCTGTCCCCCTGGCTGGGGGCTGGGGGTTCATGTCTTGGGCACATGAGGGCGACGCTGAATCAGTGGAAGTGTCTCCGACAGCGAAGCCGGCTTCAGCAGCCTGAAAACGCACCGTGCCTTCAGCCCGCACACCTGGGCGTGGAAACACGCAGTCTGTATGGATCCCGCCGTGCAGGTACGGGGGGAGCAGGGATGTCTGCATCGAGACGCACATGTGGGGTGTGGAGATGCACACTCGGGCGGGGGAGGGGGGAGATCCAGCACTAACGCTGACTTGTGCTGTTGTTGTCACGACTCTTGTGCTACCTGGTGTTTCTTAATAAAGACCCGGCTCCCAGGGTCATGTGATTTATGTGAGACTTGCCGCTTTTGTTTGGAAAAAGTCCATTCTGGCTCTCCTGGCTGGCAGGGTGGGGTATCAGGAGACAAGAAAACCGCTCAAAAAGCAGAAGGCAAAACAAGGCGAATCGGGGCAGGGGAGGAAGAGTTTAACAAACAAAAACAATGGCTTTTATGCGGCCCTGAGTCACGAAAATCTCTGACTAGTGACTGTACAGGGAGAGGTGGGAGCCTTTGTGTGAGCGTTGGACGGGTGTAGGTCTGGGGGTGTGGATAGAACGAGTCTGTCTGTATTGAAATACAATGGCACACTGGACAGACAGCCAGCCAAGGGAGGCTCCCAGAGCCTGCATGGGTCTCCGTGGGGGAGCAGCGCTGTCTCCGGCTAGCGCGATGAAGAGATCAGGTGCAGGGGGGCTGTTAAATGGAGCGCATTTGATCAGCACCTGTGGCAGCGCTCAGCTGGCTGGGCTAAAAATGTTCCCATGTCCCACTGCTGGCGGCCTCTGCCCTCTGCTCGATTCTCCCTCACTAGATCGGGGTGCGGGAGGTTCGGGGTGCGGGAGGTTCGGGGTGCGGGAGGTTCGGGGTGCGGGAGGGTGTCAGCGCTGAACTGCACGCTGGCTGTCAGAAGAGCTCGTCCTCTGGCGCAGCTCCGGGTGCGCTGGGCTTGCGGAACACAGAGAGCGAAGCGCCCCATCGCATCCCTGACAGGGTGGGGCCTGGGGCTGTTTATTCAGGGACTCTTTGCCCAATGTTGGGGCTCCCAGCTCTTCCCTTGGGGAGACAATTCTCCAGTCTGATCCATCTCTCTGTGTGATATTTTCCCATGGTATCCAGCCTAGCTTTTCCCTTTTCTGAACTGGCCCCAGTTGCCCCTGGGCCTTGTCTACGCAGAGCTGCACCTGTTTAAGGTCTGGGTTTAAATGGATTCAGGTAACTGGTGGAAATGGCCCTGTGGACACACCGGGTTGGCTGGAGGCGGGCATGCAGTTCAGTTCTATCAGTGCAATTCCCCGTGCAGCCCTTGCCCAGGCGTCGTTACTTGGGCAAACGACCCAGGAACAGGAGCGTTTGTACAGGGCTCTGCGTGCCCCAAACCCATCGAGTTAAACCCGGGGGCAGAGAAGAGCGTAGAAATGATCTGAGGGCTGGAGAAAATGCCTTGGAGTGAGACTGAGCGTGCTCGGTCTGGCTAGCGTCTCACAAGGGTCACGAGGTGCAGGAGTCGGGGGTCGAAGCGGTTTCCATCATACGCAGAATTTACAGTTTGGTTGAGTGGCTCTTGGCACCCCCGCTATAGACGCTGCTCCAAGGCCCTGGAGGTGACTGTCCCGGGCACCGAAAGGCTCTCTGAACCTAGCGGAGAAGCAGAACAGGAGCCAGTGACTGGACGGTAAAGCCAGACATGGTGCAGTTGGAAACAAGGCACCAATTCTGAGTGGATTGGGAGGGACGCCCATGGGAAGCGGTGGGTTCTCGCTGAGAGGCGGGTTTGTGCAGGGGGACTGCGTGGAATTCCCTGGCAGCAGGTCAGACTGCAAGACCGAACAGTCCCTTCTGAGCGGAATCACTCCAGATCTGTGGGTAGAAGGGTCCCTGGCGGGCAGGTAAAGCAGGCCCATAGGCGGAGGGACCATTAGATCATTTAGTCAGACCCCCAGAATAACACCTGCACCTTAAATGGCTCCTATCGGAATTATCCCCCCAAACCCACCTGTACCTCTCTGGGGTTGTGGCTCCCAGGCTTCCCCATCTCCCTGCCAAAGGAGCGTCCCCAGCGAGGAGCTCAGTGTGGGATACTCGTGTGTGTGTGTGTGTGTGTGTGTGGGGGGTGTCTCGTTCTCTCCCCCCACCCCCCACAATCAGTAACCAGCTCAGTCTCTCTCTAGGCTGTGAGTCTGGATCTGTCCTGGCTCTGGGAAGGACGTGGGGTCTCGTGGTTAGAGCCGGGGGGCTGGGTTCTCTCCCCAGCTCTGAAAGGGGAGTGGGGTTTAGTGGTCAGAGCAGGGGGGCTGGGAGAGCAGACTCCTGGGTTCCATCCCAACTCTGTGAGCAGCGTTGGGTCTAGTGTTAAGCAGATAAAACTGCACAGGATGTGTCACGGGACAAGGCAAGATGCCACATTTAACACACACACACACACACTCTCTCCCTCTCCCCCGCCTCCACACACACTCCCGCTTGGGATTGTAGCTCCTGGTGGTTAACTGGCCAGGAAAGCCGGGCACGAGGAAAGCCGGGTCTCTGTCGGGCGCGCACCGATGCCCTTCGCTGTTGGCAGCAGAATGTTACCCAAGGTCTCCCATCTCACCATCCTTTTGTAGGCTTTAGTTTGAATCAAGAGTCTATAGGTCTTGCTGTGTCACATGGCCTGTGGGGTTGATTGATTGATCACCGGTCAATTGCAGACTTTCAGCCTGGGACCTGGCTTTGATCTTGTTTCAATTGCACCTTTGTTCTTTTCTTTTGGGGTGGACTCTTCTCACTTTGTCAGGGCTGTTGTCTGCATCTTCAGCCCTTGGTGTTTGCACTTAACTTTATTGGCTGGGGCTGGAGGTTGATTCCATCATCCATCCAGACCTCGGTCACACATCTGAATTGAACTAATAGGGTTACAGCAGCAGGGTTTACAAAATGGAGTGACAGGTTTCAGAGTGAGGATTTCAAAATGGAGTTTGAGTTACTATGGAGTCTTATTAATAATAGTAATTAAAGAAAAGAAACGATTTCATTCTTCAGCTCTACACTGGCGGCTGGAGCAGGGCCATTCCCTGCCCCCCCCGATCCCCGCTGACCTGCTCTGTCTCTCCCCACAGTGGTGCTGAGCCAGCGGGTGAAGGTCCGGAATGAAGTCACCGGCTACGTGGGTGATGAGGCCATGCTGCAATGCCTCTTCCCCACCACCAGCTCCGAAATCAAGGTCAGCCAGGTCACCTGGATGAAGGAGATGGGGGGCAAGAAGCAGAACGTGGCTGTCTACCTCCCGGACCACAAGCCCAACTTCCCCTTGGACAACAGCGGCAGGCTCCGGTTTCTGAACGTCTCCCTGCAGGACGCCACGCTGATCATCCAGCCCCTGCGCATGAGCGACGAGGGCACCTACATCTGCGAATTCGCCACCTACCCTCATGGCAACGAGGACGGGGTCACCAAGCTCAGCATCCTGGGTGAGGGGCGCGCGGGGTCAGCCCCCGGGGGCGCCCAAGGGGTGGAACGGCACATAAGGCCTCCCCCTCTAGGGCCTGCCAATCACGCCCAAGGGCACGGGGCTGGCTGGGGTCGGGGAATGAGATACGGGCCTTTCCCTTCAGGGGCCGTATGGGGCTGATGGTTTGGCCTGCGGGTCCCATCTCAGGGAATGGTCTGTGGGGATGCCCCTGGGATCAGAAGCAGCCTGCGCCACTCCCAGGGCAGGGGAAGTGGTGAAATCGGTGCCTCAGGGTTCCTCGTACCTGGGCAGAACGGCCTGTGCTAATTGCTTTAATTAACGATGGGGAAAGCATCGTTAGGCACCGCTACCCGGCCGCCCAGGGAGAAGTTCTCGGTGGGCAGCTGCTGGGAGAGGGACTTTCAGTGACGGGATCTCGGCTAGATGGGTCCGGGGGGCCTGGGACTCGGGACTCCTGGTTCAGCTCCCACAGAGCTTGGCCAAGTCCGGTCTCTGTGCAGCGCCTGGCGCCCCCGATCTTGGCTGGAGGAGCCCGGGGAACACCGCTGGCTAACCCTGCCCTCCGGTCCCCCCAGCCAGGCCCACCAACACGGCGGAGTCGCGGAAGGTGGTGGTGGGTAACACCACGATCCCGGTGGCCGTCTGCACCTCAGCCAACGGCAAACCCCCCGCCCGCATCACCTGGACCTCCTCCCTCCCCGGCAACTTCAACGCCTCCGAGGTGACCAACGAAGACGGCACCGTCACCGTCACCAGCCAGTTCAACATGGTGCCCATGGCGGCGGCAGACCAGCAGCAAATCACCTGCGTCATCAACCAGAGGACACTGGCTAAGCCGGAGAACGTCCTCGTCACACTGTCCGTGCTGTGTGAGTGAGGGGGCCGGGGCTCCTGGGTCCCATCCACGGCTCTGGGAGGGGAGTGGGGGCTAGTGGGCTAGAGCAGAGCGGCTGGGAGCCAGGACTCCTGGGTTCTCTCCCCGGCTCTGGTGGGGGAGTGGGGGCTAGTGGGTTAGAGTGGCGGGAGGGGCTGGGAGCCAGGACTCCTGGGTTCTGTCCCTGGTGGGGGAGTGGGGGCTAGTGGGTTAGAGTGGCGGGAGGGGCTGGGACCCAGGACTCCTGGGTTCTGTCCCTGGTGGGGGAGTGGGGGCTAGTGGGCTAGAGCAGAGGGCTGGGAGCCAGGACTCCTGGGTTCTCTCCATGTCCCTGGTGGGGGAGTGGGGGCTAGTGGGCTAGAGTGGGGGGAGGGGCTGGGAGCCGGGACTCCTGGGATCTGTCCCTGTCCCTGGTGGGGGAGTGGAGGCTAGTGGGCTAGAGCAGAGGGGCTGGGAGCCAGGACTCCTGGGTTCTGTCCCCGTCCCTAGTGGGGGTTAGTGGGTTAGAGTGGGGGAGGGGCTAGGAGCCGGGACTCCTGGGTTCTGTCCCTGTCCCTGGTGGGGGAGTGGGGGTTAGTGGGTTAGAGTGGGGGGAGGGGCTAGGAGCCAGGACTCCTGGGTTCTGTCCCTGTCCCCGATGGGGGAGTGGGGGTTAGTGGGTTAGAGTGGGGGGAGGGGCTGGGAGCCAGGACTCCTGGGAACTGTCCCTGTCCCTGGTGGGGGAGTGGGGCTAGTGGGTTAGACTGGGGGGAGGGGCTAGGAGCCAGGACTCCTGGGTTCTGTCCCTGTCCCTGGTGGGGGAGTGGGGGTTAGTGGGTTAGAGTGGGGGGAGGGGCTGGGAGCCAGGACTCCTGGGTTCTGTCCCCGTCCCTAGTGGGGGTTAGTGGGTTAGAGTGGGGGGAGGGGCTGGGAGCCAGGACTCCTGGGTTCTATCCCTGTCCCTGGTGGGGGAGTGGGGGTTAGTGGGTTAGAGTGGGGGGAGGGGCTGGGAGCCTGGACTCCTGGGTTCTGTCCCTGTCCCTGGTGGGGGAGTGAGGGTTAGTGGGTTAGAGTGGGGGGAGGGGCTGGGAGCCGGGACTCCTGGGTTCTCTCCATGGCTGTGGGGCAGGGATAGCTCAGGCCCCAAGGGCAGCCGGCAGGGTCTGACTGGTCCCTCTGCTCTCTCCACAGACCCCCCCCAAGTCACCATCGATGGCTATGATGACAACTGGTACGTGAGCCGGAGCGAGGCCGTGCTGCAATGTGTGGCCAAAGGGAACCCCAAACCCACCCATTACTCCTGGAGCACGTGAGTCCCTGCACGGGGCCATGGGGGAGGAGATGCTGCTGTTAGACCCCCTCCCTACCCCCCACAAACACACTGGCTGACTCCTAGATTGGGGTCTAGTGGGTTAGAGCAGGGGGGCTGGGAGCCAGGACTCCTGGGTTCTCTCCCTGGCTCCGGGAGGGGAGTGGGGGCTGGTGGGTTAGAGCAGGGGGGGCTGGGAGCCAGGACTCCTGGGTTCTCTCCCTGGCTCCGGGAGGGGAGTGGGGGCTGGTGGGTTAGAGCAGGGGGGGCTGGGAGGCAGGACTCCTGGGGTCTATCCCTGGCTCCGGGAGGGGAGTGAGGGCTGGTGGGTTAGAGCAGGTGGGGCTGGGGGCCAGGACTCCTGGGTTCTCTCCCCGGCTCCGGGAGGGGAGTGGGGGCTGGTGGGTTAGAGCAGGGGGGGCTGGGAGCCAGGACTCCTGGGTTCTCTCCCCGGCTCCGGGAGGGGAGTGGGGGCTGGTGGGTTAGAGCAGTGAGGGGGCTGGAAGGTAGTGTTCCCTCTTAATTTTTCCCACCCATGTGCAGAATGAATTTTGTTATGTGCCCGAATATGGAGGCGATGCACATCACCTTCATATTGGTGCACATAACAAAATTCATGTGGTGAGGGTGGGGCCAAGGGGTTCAGAGTGTGGGAGGGGGCTCTGGGGTGGGGTCAGGGATGAGGGTTCAGGGCTGGGGCAGAGGCTTAGGGTGTGGGGAGGGTGAGGGCTCTGGCTGGGGGTGTGGGCTCTGGGGTGAGGCCAGGGATGAGGGGTTTGGAGTGCAGGAGGGGCTGGGGCAGGAGGTTGGGGTGCTGGGGGGGTGAGGGCTCCGGCTGGGGGTACTGGCTCTGGGGTGGGGCCGGAGATGGGGGGTTTGGGGTGAAGGCTGCCCTGGGGCTACGGCAGGGAGAGAGGACCCCCCCAAGCGGGGCTAGGTTGGGGCCGGGAGAGGGGTGTGTCTCCTGAGGCAGGTCTGTGACGGGGCTGGGTTGGGTTCAGGGCTGGGGGAGAGGAATCTCTCCCTGCTGCAGCAATGAACGCACCTCAGAGGGAACTCAGGCTGGGAGCCAGGACTCCTGGGTTCTGCCCTTGGCTCTGGGAGGGGAGTGGGGTCTAGCGGGTTAGAGCTGCAGGGCTGGGAGCCAGGACTCCTGGGTTCTGCCCCCATCGTGGGAGACGGGATGTTCCAGGGTCCAAAGGGATTCCATTTAAAGGAGGGGTGGCAGGTCCTGGGTCACGGTGCTGCTCCCATGGGGAGGAGGAAAT
>JBAIAC010000436.1:0-264516 GCA_037349315.1 Chelydra serpentina
CTGGGGTGAAACTGGCTGCCTGAGCCCAGCCCCTCTGCACTCAGGGGGAGCAGTGAGAGGGGGAGGGGCTCAGGGAGTAAATCCTCAGAAACCTCCCCCCTGGGTTTGTAATGTCAGAGCCCAGCGAACAAGTCCCTCCGTGTGTGAAGGGAGGGGCTGTGAGGGGGAGGGTCCATGGGGGTGTCAGTGTGAGGGGAGGGCTGTGAGGGGAGGGTCCATGGGGGTTGTCAGTGTGAGGGGAGGGGGCTGTGAGGGGGAGGGTCCTGGGGGTGTCAGTGTGAGGGGAGGGGCTGTGAGGGGGAGGGTCCATGGGGGTGTCAGTGTGAGGGGCAGGGGCTGTTATGGGGAGGGCTATGGAGTGTCTCTGTGAGGGGAGGGGCTGTGAGGGGGGAGGGTCATGGGGGTGTCAGTGTGAGGGGGAGGGGCTGTGAGGGGGAGGGTCCATGGAGGTGCAGTGTGAGGGGGAGGGGCTGTGAGGGGGAGGGTCCATGGGGGTGTCAGTGTGAGGGGGAGGGGCTGTTATGGGGAGGGCTATGGAGTGTCTCTGTGAGGGGAGGGGCTGTGAGGGGGAGGGTCCATGGGGGTGTCAGTGTGAGGGGGAGGGGCTGTGAGGGGGAGGGTCCATGGGGGTGTCAGTGTGAGGGGGAGGGGCTGTGAGGGGAGGGTCCACGGGGGTGTCAGTGTGAGGGGAGGGGCTGTGAGGGGCTGGGCTCCCCAGTCACTGCTCTGCCGATGCCCCTGTCACAGAGTCCCCGGGCGATTCTCTGGAACTGCTCCCTACGAAGCCAGTCAGGACTCTGGAGGAGCCTCCTCGCTGAGCCGACTGTCTCCAGGGCAAGAAGCTTCCCCAGCTTCCACCTCCCTGGGTCTGACCCTGGAGCATTCAGCATCCCCTTCTTCACCGCAGCGAGTCCGCCCGGGTGAGGCTCGTGGGGAAGCCAGTGGGCCCTGCCCCCAACTCCACAGTCAGACGTGACTCTCAGCCAGCCAGTGAAACAGAAGGTTTATTAGATGACAGGAACAGGGTCTAAACCAGAGCTTGTAGGTACAGAGAACAGGACCCCTCAGTCAGGTCCATCTTGGGTGGTGGGGAGGCCAGAGCCCATCTGGACCTCCCTCCATGTGCCCAGCCAGCTCCGAACTCTCCAGCCCCACCTCGGCCTTTGTCTCCTTCCTGGGCCAGGAGATCACCTGATCCCATTGGGAGCCGGGGGCGGGGCAGCTCCTGGGGGCGGGGTCTGGCACAGGCCGGGAGCGGGGCAGCTCCTGGGGGCAGGGCTCAGGCTCCATTGTGAGCCGGGGGCGGGGGCACCGCATGGGGGCGGGGCCTCTGGCACAGCCCGGGGGCGGGGCAGCTCATGGGGGCGGGGCTCTGGCATTGGCCCGGGGGCGGGGCAGCTCCTGGGGGAGGGACTCTGGCTCCATTGTGAGCCAGGGGCGGGGGCAGCTCATGGGGGCGGGGCTCTGGCTCCATTGTGAGCCAGGGGCGGGGCAGCTCCTGGGGGCGGGGCTCTGGCTCCATTGTGAGCCGGGGGAGGGGCAGCTCCTGGGGGCGGGACTCTGGCACAGAGCGGGGACGTGGCAGCTCCTGGGGGCGGGGCTCTGGCTCCATTGTGAGCCAGGGGCGGGGCAGCTCCTGGGGGCGGTGCTCTGGCTCCATTGTGAGCCAGGGGCGGGGCAGCTCCTGCGGGCGGGGCTCTGGCTCCATTGTGAGCCAGGGGCGGGGCAGCTCCTGGGGGCGGGGAGTCTGGCCCAGCCCGGGTGCGGGGCACCTCCTGGGGGCGGGGCTCTGGCACAGGCCGGGAGCAGGGCAGCTCCTGGGGGCGGGGCTCTGGCTCCATTGGGTGCCGGGGGCGGGGCAGCTCTTGGGGGCGGGGGCTCTGGCAGAGAGCGGGGACGGGCAGCTCCTGGGGGCGGGGCTCTGGCACAGCCCGAGATCAGGGCAGCTCCTGGGGGCGGGGCTCTGGCCCAGCCCGGGGGCGGGGCAGCGTCTGGGGGCGATGCTCTAGCCCCATTTTGAGCCGGGGGCGGGGCAACTCCTGGGGGCGGTGCTCTGGCTCCATTGTGAGCCAGGGGCGGGGCAGCTCCTGGGGGCGGGGCTCTGGGTCAGCCCGGGGGCGGGGCAGCTCCTGGGGGCCGGGCTTTGGCTCCATTGGGAGCTGCGGGCGGGGCAGCTCCTGGGGGCGGGGCTCTGGCTCCATTGGGAGCCGGGGAACGGGGCATCTCCTGGGGGCGGGGCTCTGGCTTCATTGGGTGCCGGGGGCGGGGCAGCTCTTGGGGGCGGGGCTCTGGCACAGAGCGGGGACGGGCAGCTCCTGGGGGCGGGGCTCTGGCACAGCCCGAGATCAGGGCAGCTCCTGGGGGCGGGCTCTGGCCCAGCCCGGGGGCGGGGGCAGCGTCTGGGGGCGATGCTCTAGCCCCATTTTGAGCCGGGGGCGGGGCAACTCCTGGGGGCGGTGCTCTGGCTCCATTGTGAGCCAGGGGCGGGGCAGCTCCTGGGGGCGGGGCTCTGGGTCAGCCCGGGGGCGGGGCAGCTCCTGGGGGCCGGGCTCTGGCTCCATTGGGAGCTGCGGGCGGGGCAGCTCCTGGGGGCGGGGCGGAGGCCCAGCCCGGGGGCGGGATAGCTCCTGGGGGCGGGGCAGCTCCTGGGGGCAGGGCTCTGACACAGAGCGGGGAGGGTGTCAGCTCCTGGGGGCGGGGCTCTGGCACAGCCCGAGATCGGAGCAGCTCCTGGGGGCGGGGCTCTGACAGAGAGCGGGAGGGTGTCAGCTCCTGGGGGCGGGGCTCTGGCACAGCCCGAGATCGGAGCAGCTCCTGGGGGCGGTGCTGTGGCTCCATTGTGAGCCGGGGGCGGGGCAACTCCTGGGGGCGGGGCTCTGGCACAGCCCGGGGGAGGGGCATCTCCTGGGGGCGGGGCTCTGGCTCCATTGTGAGCCAGGGGCGGGGCAGCTCCTGGGGCGGGGCTCTGGCTCCATTGGGAGCCGGGGGCGGGGCATCTCCTGGGGGCGGGGCTCTGGCTTCATTGGGTGCCAGGGGCGGGGCAGCTCCTGGGGGCGGGGCTCTGGCACAGCCAGGGGGCGGTGCATCTCCTGGGGGCGGTGCTCTGGCTCCCATTGTGAGCCAGGGGCGGGGCAGCTCCTGGGGGCGGGGCTCTGGCTCAGCCCGGGGGCGGGGCAGCTCCTGGGGGCGGGGCTCTGGCTCCATTGGGAGCCGCGGGCGGGGCAGCTCCTGGGGGCGGGGCTCTGGCTCCATTGTGAGCCGTGGGGGGAGGTTTTCTGAGGATTTTACTCCCTGAGCCCCTCCCCCTCTCACCGCTCCCCTGAGTGCAGAGGGGCTGGGCTCAGGCAGCCAGTTTCACCCAGGGATTTCCCAGCCCAGGCCCCCGAGTCTCCTCTGCCCGGATCTACCAGTGACACTGCGCGGTGGGCGGCGGCTACCAAGGGGCTCGGGGAGGCTGAGCCTCCCCAAACGGGGCAAGAAATGCTGGTGGGACGCACCCCCCTTGGAGGGGGGCTGGGCCGCTGCCTTGGGACAGACCCTCCCGAGGAGTGGGGGAGCCACCGGCACTCAGACCTCACGCACAGGCCTGGCTCTCGCCTCAGCCCAGGCAGCCAGAGGGGCCGGGAGCTCCCTGGCAGTCCGACCCCTCAGCCACCTCCTGCCTCATGGCCTCGGCTCCTGGCGCTCTGCTGGTCGCCCCCTCGCTTGCAGGCCCAGAGCAAAAAGAAACAAGCACCTGCCTAGCAGAGGATGGTTTCGATCCATCGACCTCTGGGTTATGGGCCCAGCACGCTGCCGCTGCGCCACTCTGCTGGGTCTCTGCCTGCAGCATCCAGCACCCAGCCTCCAGGCATCCACACTAGCGCCTTGCGAGCGCTGGCGCCGGCCAGCAGAGATCTCAGCCACAATGCCCCAGATGGGCAACGCTGTGGGCTCCTGAAGCCTCTGCCCCCTATGGATCTGGGCTTTTGTTCTTCCCTTGCTCTTTCTCAGCGAGGGGAAGGAAAGAAGCTCTCCTTCAAGCTGGAGTCACAAGGGCGAGGTAAGGAGACTTCCTGGGAGCCGGCTCCAGTTCTTTGCTCTACCAGCCGACCCACCGAAGAGCTGCCACCACTTCCTCCCAGTCACCGCTCTGCCGGTGCCCCTCACTCCCGACCCGCAGCCCCTTCTATCCCAGCCCTGAGCTCCCCAGTCACCGCTCTGTCGATGCCCCTGTCGGGCGATGCTCTGGAACTGCTCCCTACGAAGCCAGTCAGGACTCTGGAGGAGCCTCCTCGCTGAGCCGACTGTCTCCAGGGCAAGAAGCTTCCCCAGCTTCCACCTTCCTAGGTCTGACCCCGGAGCGTTCAGCATCCCCTTCTTCACCCGGCGGGGCTCGTGGGGAAGCCAGAGGGCCCTGACCCCCAGCTTCCAATCAGACGTGACTCTCAGCCAGCCAGTGAAACAGAAGGTTTATTAGACGACAGGAACAGGGTCTAAACCAGAGCTTGTAGGTACAGAGAACAGGACCCCTCAGTCAGGTCCATCTTGGGTTGTGGGGAGGCCAGAGGTCCATCTGGACATCTCTCCATGTGCCCAGCCAGCTCCGAACTCTCCAGCCCCTCCTCTGCCTTTGTCTCCTTCCCGGGCCAGGAGATCACCTGATCCCTTTGTTCCCCAAACCCTTCAGCCGGCACCTTTGCAGGGGAGGGGCCCAGGCCAGCAGTTGCCAGGAGACAGGGTGTCGGCCATTCTCTGTCATCACACTGGCCCTCTAGGGCTTTGCAACAATCACACCCCTTATCCCACCACCTAGAGACTTAAGAAATGCATAGGGGAAACTGAGGCATAGGGGAAACTGAGGTACCAACACAGTATTCAGAGGAAACATTAGGAACAGTCCCACTTTGTTACACCCTCCCTGAATGTTTGTTGAAATCACTTGGTGGTGGCAGCGTACCGTTCAAGGACAAAAGGGATTTGTGCCTTGGGGAAGTTTTTATCCTAAGCTGGTAAAAATAAGCTTCGGGGGTCTTTCATGCAGGTGCCCATGACTGTACCCCAGAGTTCGGAGGGAACCCTGACAACCTCCTTCCTGGGGCTGTAGCTGAAGCCACAGCGGCCAAGAAGAGACTCCAGCCCTGAAGAAAGCCAGACGTTCAGGACAAAGCGGAAAGTGCACAAAGTACAACCGCAAAGGGACTCGAACCCTCAATCTTCTGATCCGAAGTCAGACGCCTTATCCATTAGGCCACGCGGTCACATGGGAAAAGTCTCTCCAAGCACTTCTTTAGGAAAGATGGACACTGTGTTACTCAGGTCATCTACGGAGGGGGCAGAGACACTCTGGGCACAAGGAGTCGAGTTCCCAGCGAGATGTGAGATTTAGTTCCATGGAGCCAGGGGCAGGATTTGGTCGGGAGGCTTATCCATGGGGATTGGGGGGCAGAGGACGGACCGGGTGTCTAGGTGCGGAGGTTTAGTGGCACTGGGGCACAGGAGGGAGGAGGAGGAGGAGGAATCCTGCTGATGGGCTGTGGCTGTGGAGAAAAAGAGGAAGGGCTCCTGGGACTTTTTTTTGCCTCTGTTTTACCTGCCTGCTCTTGTGGTGGAAGGGGGCAGCTGTACTCGCTGAACTGGGCTAACTCAGTCAGTAGAGTATCAAGCTCTTAGTCTGGGGTTCAAGCCCCATGTCTGGGCTCTCAGCTTTTTAAGTTGCCTAGTGTGCCAGGAGCCAAATGATCCCTGGTGGTGTCCAGAGCCACCCCCAGGTTCCCAGAAGCCCTGGCCATTTCCTGGACAGGCCCCTTGCTCCTGCTGAGTCCTTAGGGCCGCATGTTGTGCAGGCCTGGTCTAGGGCCTGGCCTATACAGGAGGTGCAACTGGATGCACATAACGGTCTTTTCTTACCTTAACATCCATCAATCTCTACAACTAATGCAGAGAAGCAGCAAAATTCGTCACACATGTGACTGGCTGTGACTTATTTACTTGGTCTTAAAAGAGAACAAGAAGGACCCGAGTCTCCTCCCTGTCAATAACTCCCTGCTCAGCCAATCAGGGTAGAGACTGAGGGGTGGGAGGCTGAGGGTTCTCACCAGAGAGCCCAAAGGATGGCCCAGGTCACCAGTGGGGTCACTGTCCGAGCACTATTTCAGCCCCACATTTTTGGGTAGACCACCCACAACGGGAACTGCTGAGCACCCCCCACCAGACACACACACACCCCTACACCTCCCCTGGTGGTGGGAGGGGAACAGGGAAAAGGACAAAAGAAGTAAGAGATGAAGAGAAAGGAGGGAGGGATGGAGGAAAAGGTCAAACAAAAAGGACAAACCCTAATGTCCCCAGTGATTCTGAGGGACAAAATCCCAAGTGGGGAATACAATTCTGCCACCTGAAGCGACTGTTTTCCATGCCGAGAATTCAGCTGGCACCAGATGGATCAGACTGAACAGGTTCCAAACCTCTCGGAGGCTCTTACCGTCTAACCAGGGACGTCTGTTTTCTAGGAAAGTCCGTGAAAGGAAAGGAGAAAACTCCAAAGAGGTTCCTCCTGGCGCTCACGTCCGTGAACCCTAATACTCTCTCTGTCCTCCAAGAGAGACCTCGACAAGGAGACTTGCTGAAGCAAAGCCACGGGGGTCTCCGAGGTTTCCCTGGCCCTGCGCCCCTGGCCTGGCCTGGCTGATGTCAGCATCTCTCTGTGAGGTCACCGCCTCCCACCACCTTTGACCAATAGGCCGAGGTCCTGCAAAAGGCCTTTGTGATGTCACTGCCTCACCCACCCCCTCCCCTGCCGTGCTAATGTCCTGCCGCTGGCCAGACACAGATGTTATAGGGCCACTTCCGCTATTTGGGGCTTTGTCCTATTACCCCCAGCCTAGGGTGACCAGACAGCAAGGGTGGAAAATCGGGACGGGGATGGGGGTGGGGTAATAGGAGCCTATATAAAAATAGATCCCAAAATTGGGACTGTCCCTATACAAGTGGGACATCTGGTCACCCCACCCACCCCCTGTCCTGGTTTTTCCCACATGCTCTCTGGTCACCCTGTCCCCAGCCCAGCCAGCTGGGGGTGGTAATTCCAGCCGGCCCCTGTTGCTTGGGCTGGCTGCCGAGGAAGTGACTTACTTTCATTTTTACTTCCTCAGCACGCAGCCCCCCCGGCCCCCCCCCAGCACCTCACCCAACCCAGCCCTACCGGAGGGGAGGGGGGAGAGAGGGGTGCTCCGTGGGGGGAGGGGAAAGGGGGGTGCTCTGCGTGGGGGGGGAGAAGAATGGACGTTATGGGGGGCAACAAAGGACACTGCCAGAGCCGCCCAGCCTGCCTCCCCTCACGCCGGGGGAGAGTCACACCCACAGGTGAGTTCCTCCCCCCCGTTCCCAGAGACCCCAGCAGCCAATCCCCTCCCCAGACTGTGCTGCAGGCAGCGCATTGGGCTCTCTCTAGGACCCAGCGCTGCTCTGACCTGCCCCACGGCTTCCCGTCCCTCCCGGCTCCCGGCAGAGTGTCTGGTGCCCCAGGCAGAGCGGTGCCCTACGTGCCCGTCTGTTCTGCCCATGGCTAAGGACGGCCCTGCCCCCACCTCTCTGGGAGATCTGCGGCTCCTTCCTGCAGCTGGGGATGGACCGACACGCCCGGAGCAGCTCCAGCTGGTTCAATCTGCCCCACAGGTCACCCCAGCACCCGCTCCCTGCTCTGCCCCACAGGTCACCCCAGCACCCGCTCCCTGCTCTGCCCCACAGGTCACCCCAGCACCCGCTCCCTGCTCCGCCCCACAGGTCACCCCAGCACCCGCTCCCTGCTCCGCCCCACAGGTCACCCCAGCACCCGCTCCCTGCTCCGCCCCACAGGTCACCCCAGCGCCCGCTCCCTGCTCTGCCCCACAGGTCACCCCAGCACCCGCTCCCTGCTCTGCCCCACGGGTCACCCCAGCACCCGCTCCCTGCTCTGCCCCACAGGTCACCCCAGCGCCCGCTCCCTGCTCCGCCCCACAGGTCACCCCAGCGCCCGCTCCCTGCTCCGCCCCACAGGTCACCCCAGCGCCCGCTCCCTGCTCCGCCCCACAGGTCACCCCAGCACCCGCTCCCTGCTCCGCCCCACAGGTCACCCCAGCACCCGCTCCCTGCTCTGCCCCACGGGTCACCCCAGCACCCGCTCCCTGCTCCGCCCCACGGGTCACCCCAGCACCCGCTCCCTGCTCTGCCCCACAGGTCACCCCAGCACCCGCTCCCTGCTCTGCCCCACGGGTCACCCCAGCACCCGCTCCCTGCTCTGCCCCACGGGTCACCCCAGCACCCGCTCCCTGCTCTGCCCCACGGGTCACCCCAGCACCCGCTCCCTGCTCCGCCCCACGGGTCACCCCAGCACCCGCTCCCTGCTCCGCCCCACGGGTCACCCCAGCACCCGCTCCCTGCTCCGCCCCACGGGTCACCCCAGCACCCGCTCCCTGCTCTGCCCCACGGGTCACCCCAGCACCCGCTCCCTGCTCTGCCCCACGGGTCACCCCAGCACCCGCTCCCTGCTCCGCCCCACGGGTCACCCCAGCACCCGCTCCCTGCTCCGCCCCACGGGTCACCCCAGCGCCCGCTCCCTGCTCTGCCCCACGGGTCACCCCAGCGCCCGCTCCCTGCTCCGCCCCACGGGTCACCCCAGCGCCTGCTCCCTGCTCTGCCCCACGGGTCACCCCAGTACCCGCTCCCTACTCTGCCCCACGGGTCACCCCAGCACCCGCTCCCTACTCTGCCCCACAGGTCACCCCAGCACCTGTTCCCTGCTCTGCCCCACAGATCACCCCAGCACCCGCTCCCTACTCTGCCCCTAAGGTCACCCCAGCACCTGCTCCCTACTCTGCCCCACAGGTCACCCCAGCGCCCGCTCCCTGCTCTGCCCCACAGGTCACCCCAGCACCCGCTCCCTACTCTGCCCCACAGGTCACCCCAGCGCCCGCTCCCTGCTCTGCCCCACAGATCACCCCAGCACCCGCTCCCTACTCTGCCCCACAGGTCACCCCAGCACCTGCTCCCTACTCTGCCCCACAGGTCACCCCAGCGCCCGCTCCCTACTCTGCCCCACAGGTCACCCCAGCACCTGCTCCCTACTCTGCCCCACAGGTCACCCCAGCACCCGCTCCCTGCTCTGCCCCACGGGTCACCCCAGTACCCGCTCCCTGCTCTGCCCCACAGGTCACCCCAGCACCTGCTCCCTACTCTGCCCCACAGGTAACCCCAGCACCCGCTCCCTGCTCTGCCCCACGGGTCACCCCAGCATCCACTCCCTGCTCTGCCCCACAGGTCACCCCAGCACCCGCTCCCTGCTCTGCCCCACAGGTCACCACAGTACCCGCTCCCTGCTCTGCCCCACAGGTCACCCCAGCACCCGCTCCCTACTCCGGCTCTTCTCACAGAGCCCAGGGCCAGGCTCCAGCTTCTCTCCAAACCGTCTCCACCAGGGAGATCGTCCCTTCTCCTGCCACCACGACTTCTCCTGACAGCCGCGTCCCACCAGCTCACCCAGACAGGGAGGCTTACAGGAGGCTGAGCTCCCCCCGGAGCTGTGGAACTCACTGCCACATGACAGAGGCCGGAACGACATGCAAAGCTCAGCTCTTCCACGGAGCCATCCTCAGCCAGCGATTCCCCCTCACCGACAGCCCCAGCAAAACCCTTTGAGCCACCAGCCCGCTTCTCTCACAGCTGGGAGGGACGGCCGGCAGAGCGGCACCAAAGGCCCCAGACAGCCAAGCAGGTGAGGAAGCATCAGGCGTTAAAGCCAGGCCTGCGGCAGCAGCCACATCCACCCCGCTGCCAGTGCGCCTTACAGAAATGTCGGCATCCCCTGTCAGCGAGGCAACTGGGCAGGATGTATTGCCCTGGTTAGAAACTGTGGCTAAAACACAGGCCTCGCTGTGAGCAGGATTTAAACCTGCGCAGGGGAACCCTATTGGGTTTCGACTCCAACGTCTTAACCACTCGGCCATCACAGCTGTGAGCACAGTAATGTGCCAATGCCAGAGAAACTGGTAAATAAACCCAGTGCCTGGGTTTGAAGTCACCTGAAATACAGAAATCAAACAGCAAACCTGGCTCCCAAAGCACAGGGGGGATTTGTGGTTTGTTCTCTTTGCTTAGCCATGTTTCTGGCCAATAGAGGGATGAGCCCATTAGACAAACTGGCCAAGTAGTTAAAACAATAGCCTGCTAATATTTTGTCATCCTTGTGGGCAGGAGCAGTGGAAGCCCCTAAAAGTGTGGGGTCCACAGGTATCCAAACCATGGCCCTGTCCCCTGAGGCCCCACCCATTTTCCCTGAGCCCCTACCCCAAGACCCAACCCCACACTGACCCATCTCCACAAGATGCCAACCACCAGTTGCTCCTCTCCACCCTCTCCCACTGTTGCTCACCCTTAGGACTGGGAAAGAGTTGGAGGGCATATTCCCCCTACCTTCAAAGGTTGGGGGCCAGGGCCCCCTGCCTCCCCATTCCAGCACCCGTGCTTCTGGGCCTCTTTTATTCTTCCCCCAGGTCTCTCAACCAACCGTTTTCCTCCTTCAGTTCAGTGAGAGCCCCACACTCCTTACTTCCTACACACACAGAGTCACAGACAGACCTTGCAAGGAAAACCTCACCCAGGAGTCAGAAGCACCCGGAGTGATGGAAAACAGGGGAACTGACAGTGGGACCCAGAGAGGTTCTTTGTGTGTGTGCCATGGCTGACAAAAACAACCTGGACAGAGAAATAGCAGGTCATAAAGGTGCTGCAGTAGCTCAGTTGGGAGAACGTTAGACTGAAGATCTAGAAGTTCCTGGTTCAATCTCAGGCCCTGGTGTGCTCTTTGTGTGCAGCACTGGCCTGTTTTCTAGTAGTGCAGTGGTATCTCTAGCTACCCTGAGTCCCTTATTTCAGGCTCCCCAGCATGGAAAGACAGGGAGGCTTCTGCACCGAGTTGGCCCACCTGAGTTTTCTTTCTTCTCAGCAGGGGAAGGAGAGAAGCTCTCCTTCCAGCTGGAGTCACAAGGGCGAGGTAAGGATGACTTCCTGGGAGCCGGCTCCAGTTCTTTGTTCTACCAGCCGACCCACCGACGAGCTGCCACCACTTTCTCCAGGTTCGCCCAGCGGTGTGTGCCAGGGCGTGCGCCAGCCAAGCGGATGGAATTAGAAGGGAAGGGGCAGAGTCCTGAAAGAGAGTTTCTGTGGTGTAGTGGTTATCACGTTTGCCTAACATGCAAAAGGCACCTGGTCTGAAACCAGGCAGAAACATGGTGGCTTCCTTTTTCCAGCTCCCCTATCTTTCCAGCAAGGCACTCCCCCTTCTGCCACTGGCCTGTCCCTGGGATAACCCCAACCCCTGCAGGACAGAGGGTGCTGAAATGAGCTGAGAAAGCAACTTGGCATCAGCTGGGTAAAGCTGGAGGATCTCGGCCAGTCACCTCTTGGAGCCTTGTAGCTTGGTCTCCTCTGCCCTTGGAGGTTGGCCCATGGAAGTGCGGTTGGCTGGGCCTGTACCTGCCTCTTGGCTTCCCAGGGGTGGCTACTTGCAGGAGGGAGGAGCAGGAGGAATCCTGCGGATGGGCTGTGGCCATGGAGAAAAAGAGGAAGGGCTCCTGGGACTTCTTTTTGCCTCTCTTTTACCTGCCTGCTCTTGTGGTGGAAGGGGGGAAGCTGCACTCACTGAACTGGGCTAGTTCAGTCAGTGGAGTATCAAGCTCCTAGTCGGGGGTTCAAGCCCCATGTCTGGGCACTCAGCTTTTTAAGTTCCCTTGTGTGCCAGGAGCCAAATGATCCCTGGTGGTATCCAGAGCCACTCCCGGGTTCCCAGAAGCCCTGGCCATTTCCTGGACAGGCCCCTTGCTCCTGCTGAGTCCTTAGGAGTCAGGAGAGAGGCTCACACCCACAGGAGCAGGTCCAGACAGCGCAGCCTGGGGCTGGTAGGAAGCGCTGTGGGGGCCAGGGGCTCCGCCCCTGTCCCCATTCCACCCCTTCCCCAAATCCCCACCCCCGCCATAATGTGAGGGGGATGGCATTTTCCTTTTTTTTTTTTGTATTTCCAGTGGCATTTCTGTCTGTGATTTCTTTTTTCTTTGTAGAACGGTGTTTTCTCCTGGACCTGAGATTTAACTAGTAAAAGAAGAAGCTCTCTGGGCACCAGATGGAGGAGCAGGCTGGGGCTAGGGCTGCTAAGGGAGCCAGAGTAGCAAGTTTTCTGTATTGTTTCCTGCCCTCTTTGTCTTGACTAGTTTCTTTTCTGCACTAAACTTGCTCATTTTCTATGTGAGCCTGGCTAGCTCAGTGGGTAGAGCATCAGACTTTTAATCTGAAGGTCCAGGGTTCAAGTCCCTGGTGGGATGTAAAAAGCATCATATTCTCCAAAAGGCAGTTCTTCAGTATCTTCCCTCTCACTAGTTTGTTCCTTTCAGGACTTGGACTTTCCTAGGAAGGGTCATTTTCTGCCTGTGACTGACGGGGCAACTCTCTCACATGCCCAATGGCCTCACAGTCTGGAGGCAGGAAGGTGTCTGGGTTTTCTGTGCGCAGAGAGCCAGACACCTGAAGGTCTGCAAGTCTGGAGGGAAATGGGGAACGTCTGTACTTTGGAATTTGCAGGTCTTGTCTTGTACCATCAAATGGAGCAGTTGCAAGGGTTTGCTTGCGGCAGGCACCATGGCTTAGTTGGCTAAAGCACCTGTCTAGTAAACAGAAGATCCTGGGTTCAACTCCCAGTGGTGCCTTGTAGAACTTTTGTCTCCTTTCATCACATTTCCCTGTGTCTTTCTAGGAAACAGAAGATTCCTCCCTTGGCAATCCAAGTAACTGCTTGCTAAGGAAAAGGCTTCTTTGAAGAGGAGCATTAGAAAGAATCAAATCACGAGCCTGGAGCTGATGAAAAGGCTGCTGTGACCGGCATTGGCAAGGCGGTGGCTTCGACTGCAATTCCTGCAACACGAGAGCCTGTGCCACACGTCCTTCTGATGCGCTGGGGATGTCTGCTGTTGTGTGTTTGGTTGTTGTGGTAATAGCACCTTGTTGTTACTATGGCAACTGAGTTAGATTATTAGGGGATAGCCCAGCCAGTTTGGGCTGGTTTGGTTAGTTCAGTGTGTGAAAATAAATGGCTGCTTCCATGGCTCTCAGCTCTCTGCATCTCAAATGATTTCTTCCTAAACCTGCTGCCCAAGGATACAACGAAGTGGTGACGAGGACGGGATCCCTGTGCTGCCCCAGCAACAGAGGGAAGTAGAAGTCAAGGTAAAAAGAAAGAAAAAACCCCTATCAAAATCATTTAGCTGTTGGAAGGGGGTGAGAACTGGCTTGTTGGCACTGACTGAAACCTGAAACTAAACCCACGGCTACACTTACAGGGCCCCTGGAACCCTTTGAGTGTGTACTGAGCGTTTGGAGCTTTTTGTGATTGCCAATGACATTACAGAAGAGAAGAAGGTGCCAAAATTCTTAAGTGTTGTGGGGGTAAAACCTACTCCCTGCGACGCAGCTCACTACACCCTGTTAAGCCTGAGACCAAATCTTACAGTGACATTGTGGGAATCCTGGGGTCCCATTTCCCCCCCAAACCACTGGTAACTGCTGAAAGATATAGTGGGTTCCACAAAAGAGACCACAAAGAAGATGAACCAGTTGTACAATTTGTAGCAACTTTAACAAGGCTTGCGGAACACTGTGACTGTAAGGAGATGTTAAATGACGCCCTGCGTGACAGGTTCGTGTGTGGCCTGCACAGTGACGCTATACGGAAGCGCCTATTGACAGAGGCTCAGCTTAAAGAGCAAGAGAAGAGGGAAAGCTCACATGGGCCCACTGGGTTCACAAGCCCACGCTGCTTTTCCCTGCCGGGGAGCGTGAAATAAGGGACTCGTGGCAGGTAAAGCCACTGCTGCGCGTCCAGAAAACAGCCCAGCCCTGCGCCCACAGAGCTAAAGCCTGGGGGTGAACTAGGGACCTCTAGAGCCTCAGTCTAATGCTCTCCTGACTGAGCTACTTCAGCACCTACAAGGGACCTGCTTTAGGCTGCTGCTTCTCTGTCTGGGATGTTTCTGTCAGTCCTGGCACACAAGAAGGACGTCATTGCGAGAGGCCCAGGAGGCCTGATGAATTCTTACCGGCCTCACTCAGCCCTGTGAAGTGTTACCCTGGACTCAGCTCTCCATTGGTCTGTCTGCTTTGGGGCAGGGACCATAACACGTCCTGCTGCATTCGTTATTTCAAAGGGTGGTTTAGGATTTTCAGTCTCAGACTGAAGTAGATGACCCGACAAACACAGTGTCCGTCTTGTCTAAAGAAGTGGCTGGGAGAGACTTTTCCCATGTGACCGTGTGGCCTAATGGATCAGGCGTCTGACTTCGGATCAGAAGATTGAGGGTTCGAGTCCCTTCGTGGTTGTGCTTGTGCAGTTTTCTCTTTGTGCTGAAAGTCCTGCTCCCTTCAGGGCTAGAGCCTCTTCTTGGCGGCTCAGGCCAATCCTCTGGCTTCAGCTAGAGCCCTGGGAAGGAGGTTGTCAGGGTTCGCTCTGAACTCTAGTGTACAGATGTGGGGACCTGTATGAAACACCCCCTAAGGTTATTTTTACCAATTTAGGATAAAAACGTCCCCAAGGCACGTTTTTGTCCTTGAACGGTACGCTGCCACCACCAAGTGATTTAAACAAACATTCAGGGTGGGTGTAACGAAGTGGGACTGTTCCTAATGTTTCCTCTGAATACTGAGTGGGTGCCTCAGTTTCCCCTATGCCTCAGTTTCCCCTTTATCTTTCTTAAGTCTCTAGGTGGTGGGATAAGGGTGTGTGATTGTTGCAAAGCCCTAGAGGGCCAGTGTGATGACAGAGAATGGCCGACACCCTGTCTCCTGGCAACTGCTGGCCTGGGCCCCTTCCCTTGCAAAGGTGCCGGCTGAAGGGGTTGGGGAACAAAGGGATCAGTGATCTCCTGGCCCGGGAAGGAGACAAAGGCAGAGGAGGGGCTGGAGAGTTTGGAGTTGGCTGGGCACATGAAGAGAGGTCCAGATGGGCTCTGGCCTCCCCACCCCACAAGATGGACCTGACTGAGGGGTCCTGTTCTCTGTACCTACAAGCTCTGGTTTAGACCCTGTTCCTGTTGTGTAATAAACCTTCTGTTTCACTGGCTGGCTGAGAGTCACGTCTGACGGTGGAGTCGGGGGCAGGGCCCTCTGGCTTCCCCAGGAGCCTCACCCGGGCGGACTCGCTGCGGTGAAGAAGGGGATGCTGAACGCTCCGGGGTCAGACCCAGGAAGGTCGAAGCTGGGGAAGCTGCTTGCCCTGGAGACAGTCGGCTCAGTGAGGAGGCTCCGGCAGAGCAGCTTCGACCTTCCTGGGTCTGACCCGGAGCGTTCAGCATCCCCTTCTTCACCGCAGCGAGTCCGCCCGGGTGAGGCTCCTGGGGAAGCCAGAGGGCCCTGCCCCCGACTCCACCGTCATACGTGACTCTCAGCCAGCCAGTAAAACAGGAGGTTTATTAGACGACAGGAACAGGGTCTAAACCAGAGATTGTTGGTACAGAGAACAGGACCCCCTCAGTCAGGTCCATTTTGGGTTGTGGGGAGGCCAGAGGTCCGTCTGGACCTCCCTCCATGTCCCCAGCCACCTCCGAAGTCTCCAGCCCCTCCTCTGCCTTTGTCTCCTTCCTGGCCCAGGAGATCACCTGATCCCTTTGTTCCCCAACCCCTTCAGCCGGCACCTTTGCAGGGGAGGGGCCCAGGCCATGAATTGCCAGGAGACAGGGTGTCGGCCATGCTGTGTCATCACACTGGCCCTCTAGGGCTTTGCAACAATCACACACCCTTATCCCACCACCTAGAGACTTAAGAAATGCATAGGGGAAACTGAGGCATAGGGGAAACTGAGGCACCCACTCAGTATTCAGAGGAAACATTAGGAACAGTCCCACTTCGTTACACCCTCCCTGAATGTTTGTTTAAATCACTTGGTGGTGGCAGTGTACCGTTCAAGGAGAAAGACTAGTAAAAATAACCTTAGGGGGTGTTTCATACAGGTCCCCACATCTGTAAACTAGAGTTCAGAGTGAACCCTGACAACCTCCTTCCCAGGGCTCTAGCTGAAGCCAGAGGATTGGCCTGAGCCGCCAAGAAGAGGCTCCAGCCCTGAAGGGAGCAGGACTTTCAGCACAAAGAGAAAACTGCACAAGCACAACCACAAAGAGACTCGAACCCTCAAACTTCTGATCCGATGTCAGACGCCTGATCCATTAGGCCACGTGGTCATATGAGAAAAGACTGTCCAAGCCCCTTCTTTAGACAAGACGGACACTGTGTTTGTCGGGTCATCTACTTCAGTCTGAGACTGAAAATCCTAAACCACCCTTTGAAATAACGAATGCAGCAGGACGCGTTATGGTCCCTGCCCCAAAGCAGACAGACCAATGGAGAGCTGAGTCCAGGGTAACACTTCACAGGGCTGAGTGAGGCCGGCAAGAATTCATCAGCCCCTCCTGGGCCTCTCGCAATGACGTCCTTCTTGTGTGCCAGGACTGACAGAAACGTCCCAGACAGAGAAGCAGCAGCCTAAAGAGGGCCTTAGTTCACCCCCAGGCTGTGCCAGAGCCCCGCCCGCAGGAGATGCCCCGCCCCCGCTCTGTGCCAGAGCCCCGCCCCCAGGAGCTGCCCCGCCCACGGCTCCCAAAGGAGCCAGAGCCCCGCCCCCAGGAGCAGCCCCGCCCCTGGCTCACAATGGAGCAACAGCCCCGCCCCCAGGAGCTGCCCCGCCCCCGGGCTAACCCAGAGCCCCGCCCCCAGGAGCTGCCCCGCCCCGGGCTCACAATGGAGCCAGAGCACCGCCCCCAGGAGATGCCCCGCCCCCGGGCTGTGCCATAGCCCAGCCCCCAGGAGCTGCCCCGCCCCCGGGCTGTGCCAGAGACCCGCCCCTAGGCGCTGCCCCGCCCCCGGCTCACAATGGAGACAGAGCACCGCCCCCAGGAGATGCCCCGCCCCCGGATCACAATGGAGCCAGAGCCCCGCCCCCAGGAGCTGCCCCGCCCCCGGCTCACAATGGAGACAGAGCACCGCCCCCAGGAGATGCCCCGCCCCCGGATCACAATGGAGCCAGAGCCCCGCCCCCAGGAGATGCCCCGCCCCCGGGCTGTGCCATAGCCCAGCCCCCAGGAGCTGCCCCGCCCCCGGGCTGTGCCAGAGACCCGCCCCTAGGCGCTGCCCCGCCCCCGGGCTGTGACGGGGCCCCTTCCCCAGGAGCTGCCCCGCCCCCGGGCTGTGCCAGAGCCCCGCCCCCAGGCGCTGCCCCACTCCCGGCTCACAATGGAGACAGAGCGCCGCCCCCAGGAGCTTCCCCGCCCCCGGGCTGTGCCAGACCCCGCCCCCAGGCGCTGCCCCGCCCCCGGCTCACAATGGAGCCAGAGCCCCGCCCCCAGGAGCGGCCTCGCCCCTGGCTCACAATGGAGCCAGAGCACCGCCCCCAGGAGATGCCCCGCCCCCAGGAGCTGCCCCGCCCCCGGGCTGGGCCAGAGCCCCGCCCACAGGTGCTGCCCCGCCCCCGGCTCACAATGGAGCCAGAGCCCCGCCCCCAGGAGCTGCCCCGCCCGCGGCTCCCAATGGAGCCAGAGCCCCGCGCCCAGGAGCTGCCCCGCCCCCGGGCTGACCCAGAGCCCCGCCCCCAGGAGCTGCCCCGCCCCTGGCTCACAATGGAGCCAGAGCACCGCCCCCAGGAGATGCACCGCCCCCTGGCTGTGCCAGAGCCCCGCCCCCAGGAGCTGCCCCGCCCCTGGCACCCAATGAAGCCAGAGCCCCGCCCCCAGGAGATGCCCCGCCCCCGGCTCCCCTGGGGGCGGGGCAGCTCATGGGGGCGGGGCTCTGACAGAGAGCGGGAGGGTGTCAGCTCCTGGGGGCGGGGCTCTGGCACAGCCCGAGATCGGAGCAGCTCCTGGGGGCGGTGCTGTGGCTCCATTGTGAGCCGGGGGCGGGGCAACTCCTGGGGGCGGGGCTCTGGCACAGCCCGGGGGCGGGGCATCTCCTGGGGGCGGGGCTCTCGCTCCATTGTGAGCCAGGGGCGGGGCAGCTCCTGGGGGCGGGGCTCTGGCTCCATTGTGAGCCGGGGGCGGGGCAACTCCTGGGGGCGGGGCTCTGGCACAGCCCGGGGGCGGGGCATCTCCTGGGGGCGGGGCTCTGGCTCCATTGTGAGCCAGGGGCGGGGCAGCTCCTGGGGGCGGGGCTCTGGCTCCATTGGGAGCCGGGGGCGGGGCATCTCCTGGGGGCGGGGCTCTGGCTTCATTGGGTGCCAGGGGCGGGGCAGCTCTTGGGGGCGGGGCTCTGGCACAGAGCGGGGACGGACAGCTCCTGGGGGCGGTGCTCTGGCACAGCCCGAGATCAGGGCAGCTCCTGGGGGCGGGGCTCTGGCCCAGCCCGGGGGCGGGGCAGCACCTGGGGCGGGGCTCTAGCCCCATTTTGAGCCGGGGGCGGGGCAACAACTGGGGGCGGGGCTCTGGCTCCATTGTGAGCCAGGGGCGGGGCAGCGCCTGGGGGCGGGGCTCTGGCTCCATTGGGAGCCGGTGGCGGGGCAGCTCTTGGGGGCGGTGCTCTGGCACAGAGCGGGGACGGGGCAGCTCCTGGGGGCGGGGCTCTGGCACAGCCCGGGGGCGGGGCAGCGCCTGGGTGCGGGGCTCTGGCTCCATTGGGAGCCGGGGGCGGGGCATCTCCTGGGGGCGGGGCTCTGGCCCAGCCCGGGGGCGGAACAGCTCCTGGGGGCGGGGCTCTGGCTCCATTGGGAGCCGGTGGCGAGGCATCTCCTGGGGGCGGGGCTCTGGCACAGAGCGGGGAAGGGGCAGCTCCTGGGGGCGGTGCTCCGGCACAGCCCAGGGGCGGGGCAGCTGCTGGGGGCGGGGCTCTAGCCCCATTTTGAGCCGGGGGTGGGGCATCTCCTGGGGGCGGTGCTCTGGCTCCATTGTGGGCCAGGGGCGGGGCAGCTCCTGGGGGCGGGTTTCTGGCTCCATTGTGAGCCGGGGGCGGGGCAGCTCCTTGGGGGCGGGGCTGTTGCTCCATTGCGAGCCGGGGGCGGGGCAGCTCCTGGGGGCGGGGCTCTGGCACAGAGCGGGGACGGGGCAGCTCCTGGAGCGGGGCTCTGACACAGCCCGAGATCGGGGCAGCTCCTGGGGTCGGGGCCCCGGCACAGCCCGGGGGCGGGGCAGCGCCTAGGGGCGGGGCTCTGGCAGAGCCCTGTGGCGGGGCAGCTCCTGGGGGCGGGGCTCTGGCACAGAGTGGAGACGGGGCAGCTCCTGGGGGCGGGGCTCTGGCTCCATTGGGACCCGGGGGCGGGGCAGCTCCTGGGGGCAGGGCTCTGGCACAGAGCGGGGACGGGGTAGCTCCTGGGGGCGGGGCTCTGGCACAGTCCGGGAGCGGGGCAGCTCATGGGGGCGGGGCTCTGGCATAGCACGGGGGCGGGGCAGCTCCTGGGGGCTGGGCTATGGCACAGTCCGGGGCGGGGCAGCTCCTGGGGGCGGGGCTCTGGCCCAGCCCGGGGGCGGGGCAGCTCCTGGGGGCGGGGCTCTGACACAGCCCGGGGGCGGGGCAGCTCCTGGGGGCGGGGCTCTGGCACAGGCCGGGAGCAGGGCAGCTCCTGGGGGCCTGGCTCAGGCTCCATTGTGAGCCGGGGGTGGGGCAGCTCCTGGGGGCAGGGCTCTGGCACAGCCCGGGGGCGGGGCAGCCCCTGGGGGCGGGGCTCTGGCTCCATTGGGAGCCGTGGGCGGGGCAGCTCCTGGGGGCGGGGTCTGGCACAGAGCGGGGAGGGGGCATCTCCTGGGGGTGGTGCTCTGGCTCCATTGTGAGCCTGGGGTGAGGTAGCTCCTGGGGGCGGTGCTCTGGCTCCATTGTGATCCCGGGGCGGGGCATCTCCTGGGGGCGGTGCTCTGTCTCCATTGTGAGCCTGGGGTGGGGCAGCTCCTGGGGGCGGTGCTCTGGCACAGCCCTGGGGCGGGGCATCTCCTGGGGGCGGTGCTCTGGCTCCATTGTGAGCCAGGGGCGGGGCAGCTCCTGGGGGCGGGGCTCTGGGTTAGCCCGGGGGCGGGGCAGCTCCTTGGGGAGGGGCAGCTCCTGGGGGCGGGGCTCTGGCCCAGCCCGAGAGCGGGGCAGCTCCTGGGGGCTGGGCTCTGGCCCAGCCTGGGGGCGGGGCAGCGCCTGGGGGCGGGGCTAGAGCCCCCAGGCGCTGCCCCGCCCCCAGGCTGGGCCAGAGCCCAGCCCCCAGGAGCTGCCCCGCTCTCGGGCTGGGCCAGAGCCCAGCCCCCAGGAGCTGCCCCGCTCTCGGGCTGGGCCAGAGCCCAGCCCCCAGGAGCTGCCCCGCCCCCGGGCTGTGTCAGAGCCCCGCCCCCAGGAGCTGCCCCTCCCCAAGGAGCTGCCCCGCCCCCGGGCTAACCCAGAGCCCCGCCCCCAGGAGCTGCCCCGCCCCTGGCTCACAATGGAGCCAGAGCACCGCCCCCAGGAGATGCCCCGCCCCAGGGCTGTGCCAGAGCACCGCCCCCAGGAGCTGCCCCACCCCAGGCTCACAATGGAGACAGAGCACCGCCCCCAGGAGATGCCCCGCCCCGGGATCACAATGGAGCCAGAGCACCGCCCCCAGGAGCTACCTCACCGCAGGGTCACAATGGAGCCAGAGCCCCGCCCCCAGGAGCTACCCCGTCCCCGCTCTGTGCCAGAGCCCTGCCCCCAGGAGCTGCCACACCCCGGCTCCCAATGGAGCCAGAGCCCCGCCCCCAGGAGCTGCCCCGCCGCCGGGCTGTGCCAGAGCCCCGCCCCCAGGAGATGCCCAGCCCCCGGCTCCCAATAGAGCCAGAGCCCCGCCCCCAGGAGCTGCCCCGCCCCCGGGCTGTGCCAGAGCCCCGCCCCCAGGAGCTGTCACGCCCCCGGCTCCCCATGGAGCCAGAGCCCCGCCCCCAGGAGCTGACCCGCCCCTGGCTCACAATGGAGCCAGAGCACCACCCCCATGAGATGCCCCGTCCCCGCTCTGTGCCAGACCCCGCCCCCAGGAGCTGCCCCGCCCGCGTCTCCCAATGGAGCCAGAGCCCCGCCCCCAGGAGCTGCCCCGCCCCCGTGCTATGCCAGAGCCCCAACCCCATGAGTTGCCCCGTCCCTGCTCTGTGCCAGAGCCCCGCCACCAGGAGCTGCCCCGCCCGCGGCTCCCAATGGAGCCAGAGCGCCGCCCCCAGGAGCTGCCCCGCCCCCGGGCTGTGCCAGAGCCCTGCCCCCAGGAGCTGCCCCGCCCCCGGCTCACAATGGAGCCTGAGCCACGACCCCAGGAGCTGCCCCGCTCTCGGGCTGGGGCAGAGCCCTGCCCCCAGGAGCTGCCCAGCCCCCGGACTGTGCCAGAGCCCCGCCCCCATGAGCTGCCCCGCCCCCGGGCTGTGCCAGAGCCCTGCCCCCAGGAGCTGCCCCGCCCCCAGGAGCTGCCCCGGGCTGTGCCAGAGCCCTGCCCCCAGGAGCTGCCCCGCCCCCGGCTCACAATGGAGCCTGAGCCACGCCCCCAGGAGCTGCCCTGCTCCCGGCTCACAATGGAGCCAGAGCACCACCCCCAGGAGATGCCCCCTCCCCGCTCTGTGCCAGACCCCGCCCCCAGGAGCTGCCCCGCCCACGGCTCCCAATGGAGCCAGAGCCCCGCCCCCAGGGGCTGCCCCGCCCCCGGGCTGTGCCAGAGCCCTGCCCCCAGGAGCTGCCCCGCCCCCGGCTCACAATGGAGCCTGAGCCACGCCCCCAGGAGCTGCCCTGCTCCCGGCCTGTGCCAGAGCCCCGCCCCCAGGAGCTGCCCCGCCCCCGGGCTGTGTCAGAGCCCCGCCCCCAGGAGCTGCCCCGCCCCCGGGCTGGGCCAGAGCCCCGCCCCCAGGAGCTGCCCCGCCCCGGACTGTGCCATAGCCCAGCCCCCAGGAGCTGCCCCGCCCCCGTGCTATGCCAGAGCCCCGCCCCCATGAGCTGCCCCGCTCCCGGACTGTGCCAGAGCCCCGCCCCCAGGAGCTACCCCGTCCCCGCTCTGTGCCAGAGCCCTGCCCCCAGGAGCTGCCCCGCCCCCGGGTCCCAATGGAGCCAGAGCCCCGCCCCCAGGAGCTGCCCCGTCTCCACTCTGTGCCAGAGCCCCGCCCCCAGGAGCTGCCCCGCCACAGGGCTCTGCCAGAGCCCCGCCCCTAGGCGCTGCCCCGCCCCCGGGCTGTGCCGGGGCCCCGACCCCAGGAGCTGCCCCGATCTCGGGCTGTGTCAGAGCCCCGCTCCAGGAGCTGCCCCGTCCCTGCTCTGTGCCAGAGCCCCGCCCCCAGGAGCTGCCCCGCTCTCGGGCTGGGCCAGAGCCCAGCCCCCAGGAGCTGCCCCGCTCTCGGGCTGGGCCAGAGCCCCGCCCCCAGGAGCTGCCCCTCCCCAAGGAGCTGCCCCGCCCCCGGGCTAACCCAGAGCCCCGCCCCCAGGAGCTGCCCCGCCCCTGGCTCACAATGGAGCCAGAGCACCGCCCCCAGGAGATGCCCCGCCCCAGGGCTGTGCCAGAGCACCGCCCCCAGGAGCTGCCCCACCCCAGGCTCACAATGGAGACAGAGCACCGCCCCCAGGAGATGCCCCGCCCCGGGATCACAATGGAGCCAGAGCACCGCCCCCAGGAGCTACCTCACCGCAGGGTCACAATGGAGCCAGAGCCCCGCCCCCAGGAGCTACCCCGTCCCCGCTCTGTGCCAGAGCCCTGCCCCCAGGAGCTGCCACACCCCGGCTCCCAATGGAGCCAGAGCCCCGCCCCCAGGAGCTGCCCCGCCGCCGGGCTGTGCCAGAGCCCCGCCCCCAGGAGATGCCCAGCCCCCGGCTCCCAATAGAGCCAGAGCCCCGCCCCCAGGAGCTGCCCCGCCCCCGGGCTGTGCCAGAGCCCCGCCCCCAGGAGCTGTCACGCCCCCGGCTCCCCATGGAGCCAGAGCCCCGCCCCCAGGAGCTGACCCGCCCCTGGCTCACAATGGAGCCAGAGCACCACCCCCATGAGATGCCCCGTCCCCGCTCTGTGCCAGACCCCGCCCCCAGGAGCTGCCCCGCCCGCGTCTCCCAATGGAGCCAGAGCCCCGCCCCCAGGAGCTGCCCCGCCCCCGTGCTATGCCAGAGCCCCAACCCCATGAGTTGCCCCGTCCCTGCTCTGTGCCAGAGCCCCGCCACCAGGAGCTGCCCCGCCCGCGGCTCCCAATGGAGCCAGAGCGCCGCCCCCAGGAGCTGCCCCGCCCCCGGGCTGTGCCAGAGCCCTGCCCCCAGGAGCTGCCCCGCCCCCGGCTCACAATGGAGCCTGAGCCACGACCCCAGGAGCTGCCCCGCTCTCGGGCTGGGGCAGAGCCCTGCCCCCAGGAGCTGCCCAGCCCCCGGACTGTGCCAGAGCCCCGCCCCCAGGAGCTGCCCCGCCCCCGGGCTGTGCCAGAGCCCTGCCCCCAGGAGCTGCCCCGCCCCCAGGAGCTGCCCCGGGCTGTGCCAGAGCCCTGCCCCCAGGAGCTGCCCCGCCCCCGGCTCACAATGGAGCCTGAGCCACGCCCCCAGGAGCTGCCCTGCTCCCGGCTCACAATGGAGCCAGAGCACCACCCCCAGGAGATGCCCCCTCCCCGCTCTGTGCCAGACCCCGCCCCCAGGAGCTGCCCCGCCCACGGCTCCCAATGGAGCCAGAGCCCCGCCCCCAGGGGCTGCCCCGCCCCCGGGCTGTGCCAGAGCCCTGCCCCCAGGAGCTGCCCCGCCCCCGGCTCACAATGGAGCCTGAGCCACGCCCCCAGGAGCTGCCCTGCTCCCGGCCTGTGCCAGAGCCCCGCCCCCAGGAGCTGCCCCGCCCCCGGGCTGTGTCAGAGCCCCGCCCCCAGGAGCTGCCCCGCCCCCGGGCTGGGCCAGAGCCCCGCCCCCAGGAGCTGCCCCGCCCCGGACTGTGCCATAGCCCAGCCCCCAGGAGCTGCCCCGCCCCCGTGCTATGCCAGAGCCCCGCCCCCATGAGCTGCCCCGCTCCCGGACTGTGCCAGAGCCCCGCCCCCAGGAGCTACCCCGTCCCCGCTCTGTGCCAGAGCCCTGCCCCCAGGAGCTGCCCCGCCCCCGGGTCCCAATGGAGCCAGAGCCCCGCCCCCAGGAGCTGCCCCGTCTCCACTCTGTGCCAGAGCCCCGCCCCCAGGAGCTGCCCCGCCACAGGGCTCTGCCAGAGCCCCGCCCCTAGGCGCTGCCCCGCCCCCGGGCTGTGCCGGGGCCCCGACCCCAGGAGCTGCCCCGATCTCGGGCTGTGTCAGAGCCCCGCTCCAGGAGCTGCCCCGTCCCTGCTCTGTGCCAGAGCCCCGCCCCCAGGAGCTGCCCCGCCCCCGGCTCGCAATGGAGCAACAGCCCCGCCCCCAAGGAGCTGCCCCGCCCCCGGCTCACAATGGAGCCAGAAACCCGCCCCCAGGAGCTGCCCCGCCCCTGGCCCACAATGGAGCCAGAGCACCGCCCCCAGGAGATGCCCCACCCCCGGCTCAAAATGGGGCTAGAGCCCCGCCCCCAGCAGCTGCCCCGCCCCTGGGCTGTGCCGGAGCACCGCCCCCAGGAGCTGCCCCTTCCCCGCTCTGTGCCAGAGCCCCGCCCCCAGGAGATGCCTCGCCACCGGCTCCCAATGGAGCCAGAGCCCCGCCCCCAGGAGCTGTTCCGCCCCCGGGCTGGGCCAGAGCCCCGCCCCCAGGAGATGCCCCGCCCCCGGCTCCCAATGGAGCCAGAGCCCCGCACCCAGGCGCTGCCCCGCCCCCGGGCTGTGCCAGAGCCCCGCCCCCAGGAGCTGCCCCGTCCCCGCTCTGTGCCAGAGCACCGCCCCCAAGAGCTGCCCCGCCACCGGCTCCCAATGGAGCCAGAGCCCCGCCCCCAGGCGCTGCCCCGCCCCTGGCTCACAATGGAGCCAGAGCCCCGCCCCCAGTTGTTGCCCCGCCCCCGGCTCAAAATGGGGCTAGAGCCCCGCCCCCAGATGCTGCCCCGCCCCCGGGCTGGGCCAGAGCCCCGCCCCCAGGAGCTGCCCTGATCTCGGGCTGTGCCAGAGCACCGCCCCCAGGAGCTGTCCGTCCCCGCTCTGTGCCAGAGCCCCGCCCCCAAGAGCTGCCCCGCCCCTGGCACCCAATGAAGCCAGAGCCCCGCCCCCAGGAGATGCCCCGCCCCCGGCTCCCAATGGAGCCAGAGCCCCGCCCCCAGGAGCTGCCCCGCCCCTGGCTCACAATGGAGCCAGAGCCCCGCCCCCAGGAGATGCCCCGCCCCCGGGCTGTGCCAGAGCCCCGCCCCCAGGAGTTGCCCCGCCCCCGGCTCACAATGGAGCCACAGCACCGCCCCCAGGAGCTGCTCCGATCTCGGGCTGTGCCAGAGCCCCGCCCCCAGGAGCTGACACCCTCCCGCTCTCTGTCAGAGCCCCGCCCCCATGAGCTGCCCCGCCCCCAGGGGAGCCGGGGGCGGGGCATCTCCTGGGGGCGGGGCTCTGGCTTCATTGGGTGCCAGGGGCGGGGCAGCTCCTGGGGGCGGGGCTCTGGCAGAGCCAGGGGGCGGTGCATCTCCTGGGGGCGGTGCTCTGGCTCCATTGTGAGCCAGGGGCGGGGCAGCTCCTGGGGGCGGGGCTCTGGGTCAGCCCGGGGGCGGGGCAGCTCCTGGGCGCGGGGCTCTGGCTCCATTGGGAGCCGCGGGCGGGGCAGCTCCTGGGGGCGGGGCTCTGGCTCCATTGTGAGCCGGGGGCGGGGCAGCACCTGTGGGCGGGGCTCTGGCCCAGCCCGGGGGCGGGGCAGCTCCTGGGGGCGGGGCATCTCCTGGGGGCGGTGCTCTGGCTCCATTGTGAGCCAGGGGCGAGGCCGCTCCTGGGGGCGGGGCTCTGGCTCCATTGTGAGCCGGGGGCGGGGCAGCGCCTGGGGGCGGGGTCTGGCACAGCCCGGGGGCGGGGAAGCTCCTGGGGGCGGCGCTCTGTCTCCATTGTGAGCCGGGAGTGGGGCAGCGCCTGGGGGCGGGGCTCTGGCACAGCCCGGGGGCGGGGCAGCTCCTGGGGAAGGGGCCCCGTCACAGCCCGGGGGCGGGGCAGCGCCTAGGGGCGGGTCTCTGGCACAGCCCGGGGGCGGGGCAGCTCCTGGGGGCTGGGCTATGGCACAGCCCGGGGGCGGGGCATCTCCTGGGGGCGGGGCTCTGGCTCCATTGTGATCCAGGGGCGGGGCATCTCCTGGGGGCGGTGCTCTGTCTCCATTGTGAGCCGGGGGCGGGGCAGCTCCTGGGGGCGGGGCTCTGGCTCCATTGTGATCCGGGGGCGGGGCATCTCCTGGGGGCGGTGCTCTGTCTCCATTGTGAGCCGGGGGCGGGGCAGCTCCTGGGGGCTGGGCTATGGCACAGCCCGGGGGCGGGGCATCTCCTGGGGGCGGTGCTCTGGCTCCATTGTGAGCCCGGGGCGGGGCAGCTCCTGGGGGCGGGGCTCTGGGTTAGCCCGGGGGCGGGGCAGCTCCTGGGGGCGGGGCTGTTGCTCCATTGTGAGCCAGGGGCGGGGCTGCTCCTGGGGGCGGGGCTCTGGCTCCTTTGGGAGCCGTGGGCGGGGCAGCTCCTGGGGGCGGGGCTCTGGCACAGAGCGGGGGCGGGGCATCTCCTGCGGGCAGGGCTCTGGCACAGCCTGGGGGTGAACTAAGGCCCTCTTTAGGCTGCTGCTTCTCTGGCTGGGATGTTTCTGTCAGTCCTGGCACACAAGAAGGACGTCATTGCGAGAGGCCCAGGAGGCCTGATGAATTCTTACCGGCCTCACTCAGCCCTGTGAAGTGTTACCCTGGACTCAGCTCTCCATTGGTCTGTCTGCTTTGGGGCAGGGACCATAACGCGTCCTGCTGCATTCGTTATTTCAAAGGGTGGTTTAGGATTTTCAGTCTCAGACTGAAGTAGATGACCCGACAAACACAGTGTCCGTCTTGTCTAAAGAAGGGGCTTGGACAGTCTTTTCTCATATGACCACGTGGCCTAATGGATCAGGCGTCTGACATCGGATCAGAAGTTTGAGGGTTCGAGTCTCTTCGTGGTTGTGCTTGTGTAGTTTTCTCTTTGTGCTGAAAGTCCTGCTCCCTTCAGGGCTGGAGCCTCTTCTTGGCGGCTCAGGCCAATCCTCTGGCTTCAGCTAGAGCCCTGGGAAGGAGGTTGTCAGGGTTCACTCTGAACTCTAGTTTACAGATGTGGGGACCTGTATGAAACACCCCCTAAGGTTATTTTTACTAGTCTTTCTCCTTGAACGGTACACTGCCACCACCAAGTGATTTAAACAAACATTCAGGGAGGGTGTAACGAAGTGGGACTGTTCCTAATGTTTCCTCTGAATACTGAGTGGGTGCCTCAGTTTCCCCTATGCCTCAGTTTCCCCTATGCATTTCTTAAGTCTCTAGGTGGTGGGATAAGGGTGTGTGATTGTTGCAAAGCCCTAGAGGGCCAGTGTGATGACACAGCATGGCCGACACCCTGTCTCCTGGCAATTCATGGCCTGGGCCCCTCCCCTGCAAAGGTGCCGGCTGAAGGGGTTGGGGAACAAAGGGATCAGGTGATCTCCTGGGCCAGGAAGGAGACAAAGGCAGAGGAGGGGCTGGAGACTTCGGAGGTGGCTGGGCACATGGAGGGAGGTCCAGACGGACCTCTGGCCTCCCCACAACCCAAAATGGACCTGACTGAGGGGGTCCTGTTCTCTGTACCAACAATCTCTGGTTTAGACCCTGTTCCTGTCGTCTAATAAACCTCCTGTTTTACTGGCTGGCTGAGAGTCACGTCTGACGGTGGAGTCGGGGGCAGGGCCCTCTGGCTTCCCCAGGAGCCTCACCCGGGCGGACTCGCTGCGGTGAAGAAGGGGATGCTGAATGCTCCGCGTCAGACCCAGGAAGGTCGAAGCTGCTCTGCCGGAGCCTCCTCGCTGAGCCGACTGTCTCCAGGGCAAGCAGCTTCCCCAGCTTCGACCTTCCTGGGTCTGACCCCGGAGCATTCAGCATCCCCTTCTTCACCCAGCGGGGCTCATGGGGAAGGCAGAGGGCCCTGCCCCCAACTCCGCAGTCAGACGTGACTCTCAGCCAGCCAGTGAAACAGAAGGTTTATTACACAACAGGAACAGGGTCTAAACCAGAGCTTGTAGGTACAGAGAACAGGAACCCTCAGTCAGGTCCATCTTGTGGGGTGGGGAGGCCAGAGCCCATCTGGACCTCCCTCCATGTGGCCAGCCAGCTCCGAACTCTCCAGCCCCTCCTCTGCCTTTGTCTCCTTCCCGGGCCAGGAGATCACTGATCCCTTTGTTCCCCAACCCCTTCAGCCGGCACCTTTGCAAGGGAAGGGGCCCAGGCCAGCAGTTGCCAGGAGACAGGGTGTCGGCCATTCTCTGTCATCACACTGGCCCTCTAGGGCTTTGCAACAATCACACACCCTTATCCCACCACCTAGAGACTTAAGAAAGATAAAGGGGAAACTGAGGCATAGGGGAAACTGAGGCACCCACTCAGTATTCAGAGGAAACATTAGGAACAGTCCCACTTCGTTACACCCACCCTGAATGTTTGTTTAAATCACTTGGTGGTGGCAGCGTACCGTTCAAGGACAAAAACGTGCCTTGGGGACGTTTTTATCCTAAATTGGTAAAAATAACCTTAGGGGGTGTTTCATACAGGTCCCCACATCTGTACACTAGAGTTCAGAGCGAACCCTGACAACCTCCTTCCCAGGGCTCTAGCTGAAGCCAGAGGATTGGCCTGAGCCGCCAAGAAGAGGCTCTAGCCCTGAAGGGAGCAGGACTTTCAGCACAAAGAGAAAACTGCACAAGCACAACCACGAAGGGACTCGAACCCTCAATCTTCTGATCCGAAGTCAGACGCCTGATCCATTAGGCCACACGGTCACATGGGAAAAGTCTCTCCCAGCCACTTCTTTAGACAAGACGGACACTGTGTTTGTCGGGTCATCTACTTCAGTCTGAGACTGAAAATCCTAAACCACCCTTTGAAATAACGAATGCAGCAGGACACGTTATGGTCCCTGCCCCAAAGCAGACAGACCAATGGGGAGCTGAGTCCAGGGTAACACTTCACAGGGCTGAGTGAGGCCGGCAAGAATTCATCAGCCCCTCCTGGGCCTCTCGCAATGACGTCCTTCTTGTGTGCCAGGACTGACAGAAACATCCCAGACAGAGAAGCAGCAGCCTAAAGCAGGTCCCTTGTAGGTGCTGAAGTAGCTCAGTCAGGAGAGCATTAGACTGAGGCTCTAGAGGTCCCTAGTTCACCCCCAGGCTTTAGCTCTGTGGGCGCAGGGCTGGGCTGTTTTCTGGACGCGCAGCAGTGGCTTTACCTGCCACGAGTCCCTTATTTCACGCTCCCCGGCAGGGAAAAGCAGCGTGGGCTTGTGAACCCAGTGGGCCCATGTGAGCTTTCCCTCTTCTCTTGCTCTTTAAGCTGAGCCTCTGTCAATAGGCGCTTCCCTATAGCGTCACTGTGCAGGCCACACACGAACCTGTCACGCAGGGCGTCATTTAACATCCCCTTACATTCACAGTGTTCCGCAAGCCTTGTTAAAGTTGCTACAAATTGTACAACTGGTTCATCTTCTTTGTGGTCTCTTTTGTGGAACCCACTATATCTTTCAGCAGTTACCAGTGGTTTGGGGGGGAAATGGGACCCCAGGATTCCCACAATGTCACTGTAAGATTTGGTCTCAGGCTTAACAGGGTGTAGTGAGCTGCGTCGCAGGGAGTAGGTTTTACCCCCACAACACTTAAGAATTTTGGCACCTTCTTCTCTTCTGTAATGTCATTGGCAATCACAAAAAGCTCCAAACGCTCAGTACACACTCAAAGGGTTCCAGGGGCCCTGTAAGTGTAGCCGTGGGTTTAGTTTCAGGTTTCAGTCAGTGCCAACAAGCCAGTTCTCACCCCCTTCCAACAGCTAAATGATTTTGATAGGGGTTTTTTCTTTCTTTTTACCTTGACTTCTACTTCCCTCTGTTGCTGGGGCAGCACAGGGATCCCGTCCTCGTCACCACTTCGTTGTATCCTTGGGCAGCAGGTTTAGGAAGAAATCATTTGAGATGCAGAGAGCTGAGAGCCATGGAAGCAGCCATTTATTTTCACACACTGAACTAACCAAACCAGCCCAAACTGGCTGGGCTATCCCCTAATAATCTAACTCAGTTGCCATAGTAACAACAAGGTGCTATTACCACAACAACCAAACACACAACAGCAGACATCCCCAGCGCATCAGAAGGACGTGTGGCACAGGCTCTCGTGTTGCAGGAATTGCAGTCGAAGCCACCGCCTTGCCAATGCCGGTCACAGCAGCCTTTTCATCAGCTCCAGGCTCGTGATTTGATTCTTTCTAATGCTCCTCTTCAAAGAAGCCTTTTCCTTAGCAAGCAGTTACTTGGATTGCCAAGGGAGGAATCTTCTGTTTCCTAGAAAGACACAGGGAAATGTGATGAAAGGAGACAAAAGTTCTACAAGGCACCACTGGGAGTTGAACCCAGGATCTTCTGTTTACTAGACAGGTGCTTTAGCCAACTAAGCCATGGTGCCTGCCGCAAGCAAACCCTTGCAACTGCTCCATTTGATGGTACAAGACAAGACCTGCAAATTCCAAAGTACAGACGTTCCCCATTTCCCTCCAGACTTGCAGACCTTCAGGTGTCTGGCTCTCTGCGCACAGAAAACCCAGACACCTTCCTGCCTCCAGACTGTGAGGCCATTGGGCATGTGAGAGAGTTGCCCCGTCAGTCACAGGCAGAAAATGACCCTTCCTAGGAAAGTCCAAGTCCTGAAAGGAACAAACTAGTGAGAGGGAAGATACTGAAGAACTGCCTTTTGGAGAATATGATGCTTTTTACATCCCACCAGGGACTTGAACCCTGGACCTTCAGATTAAAAGTCTGATGCTCTACCCACTGAGCTAGCCAGGCTCACATAGAAAATGAGCAAGTTTAGTGCAGAAAAGAAACTAGTCAAGACAAAGAGGGCAGGAAACAATACAGAAAACTTGCTACTCTGGCTCCCTTAGCAGCCCTAGCCCCAGCCTGCTCCTCCATCTGGTGCCCAGAGAGCTTCTTCTTTTACTAGTTAAATCTCAGGTCCAGGAGAAAACACCGTTCTACAAAGAAAAAAGAAATCACAGACAGAAATGCCACTGGAAATACAAAAAAAAAAAAGGAAAATGCCATCCCCCTCACATTATGGCGGGGGTGGGGATTTGGGGAAGGGGTGGAATGGGGACAGGGGCGGAGCCCCTGGCCCCCACAGCGCTTCCTACCAGCCCCAGGCTGCGCTGTCTGGACCTGCTCCTGTGGGTGTGAGCCTCTCTCCTGACTCCTAAGGACTCAGCAGGAGCAAGGGGCCTGTCCAGGAAATGGCCAGGGCTTCTGGGAACCCGGGAGTGGCTCTGGATACCACCAGGGATCATTTGGCTCCTGGCACACAAGGGAACTTAAAAAGCTGAGTGCCCAGACATGGGGCTTGAACCCCAGACTAGGAGCTTGATACTCCACTGACTGAACTAGCCCAGTTCAGTGAGTGCAGCTTCCCCCCTTCCACCACAAGAGCAGGCAGGTAAAAGAGAGGCAAAAAGAAGTCCCAGGAGCCCTTCCTCTTTTTCTCCATGGCCACAGCCCATCCGCAGGATTCCTCCTGCTCCTCCCTCCTGCAAGTAGCCACCCCTGGGAAGCCAAGAGGCAGGTACAGGCCCAGCCAACCGCACTTCCATGGGCCAACCTCCAAGGGCAGAGGAGACCAAGCTACAAGGCTCCAAGAGGTGACTGGCCGAGATCCTCCAGCTTTACCCAGCTGATGCCAAGTTGCTTTCTCAGCTCATTTCAGCACCCTCTGTCCTGCAGGGGTTGGGGTTATCCCAGGGACAGGCCAGTGGCAGAAGGGGGAGTGCCTTGCTGGAAAGATAGGGGAGCTGGAAAAAGGAAGCCACCATGTTTCTGCCTGGTTTCAGACCAGGTGCCTTTTGCATGTTAGGCAAACGTGATAACCACTACACCACAGAAACTCTCTTTCAGGACTCTGCCCCTTCCCTTCTAATTCCATCCGCTTGGCTGGCGCACGCCCTGGCACACACCGCTGGGCGAACCTGGAGAAAGTGGTGGCAGCTCGTCGATGGGTCGGCTGGTAGAACAAAGCACTGGAGCCGGCTCCCAGGAAGTCATCCTTACCTCACCCTTGTGACTCCAGCTGGAAGGAGAGCTTCTCTCCTTCCCCTGCTGAGAAGAAAGAAAACTCAGGTGGGCCAACTCGGTGCAGAAGCCTCCCTGTCTTTCTATGCTGGGGAGCCTGAAATAAGGGACTCAGGGTAGCTAGAGATACCACTGCACTACTAGAAAACAGGCCAGTGCTGCACACAAAGAGCACACCAGGGCCTGAGATTGAACCAGGAACTTCTAGATCTTCAGTCTAACGTTCTCCCAACTGAGCTACTGCAGCACCTTTATGACCTGCTATTTCTCTGTCCAGGTTGTTTTTGTCAGCCATGGCACACACACAAAGAACCTCTCTGGGTCCCACTGTCAGTTCCCCTGTTTTCCATCACTCCGGGTGCTTCTGACTCCTGGGTGAGGTTTTCCTTGCAAGGTCTGTCTGTGACTCTGTGTGTGTAGGAAGTAAGGCATGTGGGGCTCTCACTGAACTGAAGGAGGAAAACGGTTGGTTGAGAGACCTGGGGGAAGAATAAAAGAGGCCCAGAAGCACGGGTGCTGGAATGGGGAGGCAGGGGGCCCTGGCCCCCAACCTTTGAAGGTAGGGGGAATATGCCCTCCAACTCTTTCCCAGTCCTAAGGGTGAGCAACAGTGGGAGAGGGTGGAGAGGAGCAACTGGTGGTTGGCATCTTGTGGAGATGGGTCAGTGTGGGGTTGGGTCTTGGGGTAGGGGCTCAGGGAAAATGGGTGGGGCCTCAGGGGACAGGGCCATGGTTTGGATACCTGTGGACCCCACACTTTTAGGGGCTTCCACTGCTCCTGCCCACAAGGATGACAAAATATTAGCAGGCTATTGTTTTAACTACTTGGCCAGTTTGTCTAATGGGCTCATCCCTCTATTGGCCAGAAACATGGCTAAGCAAAGAGAACAAACCACAAATCCCCCCTGTGCTTTGGGAGCCAGGTTTGCTGTTTGATTTCTGTATTTCAGGTGACTTCAAACCCAGGCACTGGGTTTATTTACCAGTTTCTCTGGCATTGGCACATTACTGTGCTCACAGCTGTGATGGCCGAGTGGTTAAGACGTTGGTGTCGAAACCCAATAGGGTTCCCCTGCGCAGGTTTAAATCCTGCTCACAGCGAGGCCTGTGTTTTAGCCACAGTTTCTAACCAGGGCAATACATCCTGCCCAGTTGCCTCGCTGACAGGGGATGCCGACATTTCTGTAAGGCGCACTGGCAGCGGGGTGGATGTGGCTGCTGCCGCAGGCCTGGCTTTAACGCCTGATGCTTCCTCACCTGCTTGGCTGTCTGGGGCCTTTGGTGCCGCTCTGCCGGCCGTCCCTCCCAGCTGTGAGAGAAGCGGGCTGGTGGCTCAAAGGGTTTTGCTGGGGCTGTCGGTGAGGGGGAATCGCTGGCTGAGGATGGCTCCGTGGAAGAGCTGAGCTTTGCATGTCGTTCCGGCCTCTGTCATGTGGCAGTGAGTTCCACAGCTCCGGGGGGAGCTCAGCCTCCTGTAAGCCTCCCTGTCTGGGTGAGCTGGTGGGACGCGGCTGTCAGGAGAAGTCGTGGTGGCAGGAGAAGGGACGATCTCCCTGGTGGAGACGGTTTGGAGAGAAGCTGGAGCCTGGCCCTGGGCTCTGTGAGAAGAGCCGGAGTAGGGAGCGGGTGCTGGGGTGACCTGTGGGGCAGAGCAGGGAGCGGGTACTGTGGTGACCTGTGGGGCAGAGCAGGGAGCGGGTGCTGGGGTGACCTGTGGGGCAGAGCAGGGAGTGGATGCTGGGGTGACCCGTGGGGCAGAGCAGGGAGCGGGTGCTGGGGTTACCTGTGGGGCAGAGTAGGGAGCAGGTGCTGGGGTGACCTGTGGGGCAGAGCAGGGAGCGGGTACTGGGGTGACCCGTGGGGCAGAGCAGGGAGCGGGTGCTGGGGTGACCTGTGGGGCAGAGTAGGGAGCAGGTGCTGGGGTGACCTGTGGGGCAGAGTAGGGAGCGGGTGTTGGGGTGATCTGTGGGGCAGAGCAGGGAACAGGTGCTGGGGTGACCTGTGGGGCAGAGTAGGGAGCGGGTGCTGGGGTGACCTGTGGGGCAGAGTAGGGAGCGGGTACTGGGGTGACCCGTGGGGCAGAGCAGGGAGCAGGTGCTGGGGTGACCTGTGGGGCGGAGCAGGGAGCGGGTGCTGGGGTGACCCGTGGGGCAGAGCAGGGAGCGGGTGCTGGGGTGACCTGTGGGGCAGAGCAGGGAGCGGGTGCTGGGGTGACCTGTGGGGCAGAGCAGGGAGCGGGTGCTGGGGTGACCTGTGGGGCAGAGCAGGGAGCGGGCGCTGGGGTGACCTGTGGGGCAGAGCAGGGAGCGGGTGCTGGGGTGACCTGTGGGGCAGAGCAGGGAGCGGGTGCTGGGGTGACCTGTGGGGCGGAGCAGGGAGCGGGTGCTGGGGTGACCTGTGGGGCAGAGCAGGGAGCGGGCGCTGGGGTGACCTGTGGGGCGGAGCAGGGAGCGGGTGCTGGGGTGACCTGTGGGGCAGAGCAGGGAGCGGGTGCTGGGGTGACCTGTGGGGCGGAGCAGGGAGCGGGTGCTGGGGTGACCTGTGGGGCAGATTGAACCAGCTGGAGCTGCTCCGGGCGTGTCGGTCCATCCCCAGCTGCAGGAAGGAGCCGCAGATCTCCCAGAGAGGTGGGGGCAGGGCCGTCCTTAGCCATGGGCAGAACAGACGGGCACGTAGGGCACCGCTCTGCCTGGGGCACCAGACACTCTGCCGGGAGCCGGGAGGGACGGGAAGCTGTGGGGCAGGTCAGAGCAGCGCTGGGTCCTAGACAGAGCCCAATGCGCTGCCTGCAGCACAGTCTGGGGAGGGGATTGGCTGCTGGGGTCTCTGGGAACGGGGGGGAGGAACTCACCTGTGGGTGTGACTCTCCCCCGGCGTGAGGGGAGGCAGGCTGGGCGGCTCTGGCAGTGTCCTTTGTTGCCCCCCATAACGTCCATTCTTCTCCCCCCCCACGCAGAGCACCCCCCTTTCCCCTCCCCCCACGGAGCACCCCTCTCTCCCCCCTCCCCTCCGGTAGGGCTGGGTTGGGTGAGGTGCTGGGGGGGGGCCGGGGGGGCTGCGTGCTGAGGAAGTAAAAATGAAAGTAAGTCACTTCCTCGGCAGCCAGCCCAAGCAACAGGGGCCGGCTGGAATTACCACCCCCAGCTGGCTGGGCTGGGGACAGGGTGACCAGAGACTGTGTGGGAAAAACCAGGACAGGGGGTGGGTGGGGTGACCAGATGTCCCACTTGTATAGGGACAGTCCCAATTTTGGGATCTATTTTTATATAGGCTCCTATTACCCCACCCCCATCCCCGTCCCGATTTTCCACCCTTGCTGTCTGGTCACCCTAGGCTGGGGGTAATAGGACAAAGCCCCAAATAGCGGAAGTGGCCCAATAACATCTGTGTCTGGCCAGCGGCAGGACATTAGCACGGCAGGGGAGGGGGTGGGTGAGGCAGTGACATCACAAAGGCCTTTTGCAGGACCTCGGCCTATTGGTCAAAGGTGGTGGGAGGCGGTGACCTCACAGAGAGATGCTGACATCAGCCAGGCCAGGCCAGGGGCGCAGGGCCAGGGAAACCTCGGAGACCCCCGTGGCTTTGCTTCAGCAAGTCTCCTTGTCGAGGTCTCTCTCGGAGGACTGAGAGAGTATTAGGGTTCACGGACGTGAGCGCGAGGAGGAACCTCTTTGGAGTTTTCTCCTTTCCTTTCACGGACTTTCCTAGAAAACAGACGTCCCTGGTTAGACGGTAAGAGCCTCCGAGAGGTTTGGAACCTGTTCAGTCTGATCCATCTGGTGCCAGCTGAATTCTCGGCATGGAAAACAGTCGCTTCAGGTGGCAGAATTGTATTCCCCACTTGGGATTTTGTCCCTCAGAATCACTGGGGACATTAGGGTTTGTCCTTTTTGTTTGACCTTTTCCTCCATCCCTCCCTCCTTTCTCTTCATCTCTTACTTCTTTTGTCCTTTTCCCTGTTCCCCTCCCACCACCAGGGGAGGTGTAGGGGTGTGTGTGTGTCTGGTGGGGGGTGCTCAGCAGTTCCCATTGTGGGTGGTCTACCCAAAAATGTGGGGCTGAAATAGTGCTCGGACAGTGACCCCACTGGTGACCTGGGCCATCCTTTGGGCTCTCTGGTGAGAACCCTCAGCCTCCCACCCCTCAGTCTCTACCCTGATTGGCTGAGCAGGGAGTTATTGACAGGGAGGAGACTCGGGTCCTTCTTGTTCTCTTTTAAGACCAAGTAAATAAGTCACAGCCAGTCACATGTGTGACGAATTTTGCTGCTTCTCTGCATTAGTTGTAGAGATTGATGGATGTTAAGGTAAGAAAAGACCGTTATGTGCATCCAGTTGCACCTCCTGTATAGGCCAGGCCCTAGACCAGGCCTGCACAACATGCGGCCCTAAGGACTCAGCAGGAGCAAGGGGCCTGTCCAGGAAATGGCCAGGGCTTCTGGGAACCTGGGGGTGGCTCTGGACACCACCAGGGATCATTTGGCTCCTGGCACACTAGGCAACTTAAAAAGCTGAGAGCCCAGACATGGGGCTTGAACCCCAGACTAAGAGCTTGATACTCTACTGACTGAGTTAGCCCAGTTCAGCGAGTACAGCTGCCCCCTTCCACCACAAGAGCAGGCAGGTAAAACAGAGGCAAAAAAAAGTCCCAGGAGCCCTTCCTCTTTTTCTCCACAGCCACAGCCCATCAGCAGGATTCCTCCTCCTCCTCCTCCCTCCTGTGCCCCAGTGCCACTAAACCTCCGCACCTAGACACCCGGTCCGTCCTCTGCCCCCCAATCCCCATGGATAAGCCTCCCGACCAAATCCTGCCCCTGGCTCCATGGAACTAAATCTCACATCTCGCTGGGAACTCGACTCCTTGTGCCCAGAGTGTCTCTGCCCCCTCCGTAGATGACCTGAGTAACACAGTGTCCATCTTTCCTAAAGAAGTGCTTGGAGAGACTTTTCCCATGTGACCGCGTGGCCTAATGGATAAGGCGTCTGACTTCGGATCAGAAGATTGAGGGTTCGAGTCCCTTTGCGGTTGTACTTTGTGCACTTTCCGCTTTGTACTGAACGTCTGGCTTTCTTCAGGGCTGGAGTCTCTTCTTGGCCGCTGTGGCTTCAGCTACAGCCCCAGGAAGGAGGTTGTCAGGGTTCCCTCCGAACTCTGGGGTACAGTCATGGGCACCTGCATGAAAGACCCCCGAAGCTTATTTTTACCAGCTTAGGATAAAAACTTCCCCAAGGCACAAATCCCTTTTGTCCTTGAACGGTACGCTGCCACCACCAAGTGATTTCAACAAACATTCAGGGAGGGTGTAACAAAGTGGGACTGTTCCTAATGTTTCCTCTGAATACTGTGTTGGTACCTCAGTTTCCCCTATGCCTCAGTTTCCCCTCTGCATTTCTTAAGTCTCTAGGTGGTGGGATAAGGGGTGTGATTGTTGCAAAGCCCTAGAGGGCCAGTGTGATGACAGAGAATGGCCGACACCCTGTCTCCTGGCAACTGCTGGCCTGGGCCCCTCCCCTGCAAAGGTGCCGGCTGAAGGGTTTGGGGAACAAAGGGATCAGGTGATCTCCTGGCCCGGGAAGGAGACAAAGGCAGAGGAGGGGCTGGAGAGTTCGGAGCTGGCTGGGCACATGGAGAGATGTCCAGATGGACCTCTGGCCTCCCCACAACCCAAGATGGACCTGACTGAGGGGTCCTGTTCTCTGTACCTACAAGCTCTGGTTTAGACCCTGTTCCTGTCGTCTAATAAACCTTCTGTTTCACTGGCTGGCTGAGAGTCACGTCTGATTGGAAGCTGGGGGTCAGGGCCCTCTGGCTTCCCCACGAGCCCCGCCGGGTGAAGAAGGGGATGCTGAATGCTCCGGGGTCAGACCTAGGAAGGTGGAAGCTGGGGAAGCTTCTTGCCCTGGAGACAGTCGGCTCAGCGAGGAGGCTCCTCCAGAGTCCTGACTGGCTTCGTAGGGAGCAGTTCCAGAGCATCGCCCGACAGGGGCATCGACAGAGCGGTGACTGGGGAGCTCAGGGCTGGGATAGAAGGGGCTGCGGGTCGGGAGTGAGGGGCACCGGCAGAGCGGTGACTGGGAGGAAGTGGTGGCAGCTCTTCGGTGGGTCGGCTGGTAGTGCAAAGAACTGGAGCCGGCTCCCAGGAAGTCATCCTTACCTCGCCCTTGTGACTCCAGCTTGAAGGAGAGCTTCTTTCCTTCCCCTTGCTGAGAAAGAGCAAGAGAAGAACAAAAGCCCAGATCCATAGGGGGGCAGAGGCTTCAGGAGCCCACAGCGTTTGCCCATCTGGGGCATTGTGGCTGAGATCTCTGCTGGCCAGCGCCAGCGCTCGCAAGGTGCTAGTGTGGATGCTGGAGGCTGGGTGCTGGATGCTGGAGGCAGAGACCCAGCAGAGTGGCGCAGCGGCAGCGTGCTGGGCCCATAACCCAGAGGTCGATGGATCGAAACCATCCTCTGCTAGGCAGGTGCTTGTTTCGTTTTGCTCTGGGCCTGCAAGCGAGGGGGCGACCAGCAGAGCGCCAGGAGCCGAGGCCGTGAGGCAGGAGGTGGCTGAGGTGTGGGACTGCCAGGGAGCTCCCCGGCCCCTCTGGCTGCCTGGGCTGAAGGCGAGAGCCAGGCCTGTGCGTGAGGTCTGAGTGCCGGTGGCTCCCCCACTCCTCGGGAGGGTCTGTCCCAAGGCAGCGGCCCAGCCCCCCTCCAAGGGGGGTGCGTCCCACCAGCGTTTCTTGCCCCATTTGGGGAGGTTCAGCCTCCCCGAGCCCCTTGTAGCCGCCGCCCACGCGCAGTGTCACTGGTAGATACGGGCAGAGGAGACTCGGGGGCCTGGGCTGGGAAATCCCTGGGTGCAACTGGCTGCCTGAGCCCAGCCCCTCTGCACTCAGGGGAGCGGTGAGAGGGGGAGGGGCTCAGGGAGTAAATCCTCAGAAACCTCCCCCCTGGGTTTGTAATGTCAGAGCCCAGCGAACAAGTCCCTGCGTGTGTGAAGGGAGGGGCTGTGAGGGGGAGGGTCCATGGGGGTGTCGGTGTGAGGGGGAGGGGCTGTGAGGGGGAGGGTCCATGGAGGTGTCAGTGTGAGGGGGAGGGTCCATGGGGGTGTCAGTGTGAGGGGGAGGGGCTGTGAGGGGGAGGGTCCATGGGGGTGTCAGTGTGAGGGGGAGGGGCTGTGATGGGGAGGGTCCATGGGGGTGTCAGTGTGAGGGGGAGGGGCTGTGAGGGGGAGGGTCCATGGGGTTGTCAGTGTGAGGGGGAGGGGCTGTGAGGGGCTGAGCTCCCCAGTCACTGCTCTGTCGATGCCCCTTTTCAGGCGATTCTCTGGAACTGCTCCCTACGAAGCCAGTCAGGACTCTGGAGGAGCCTCCTCGCTGAGCCGACTGTCTCCAGGGCAAGAAGCTTCCCCAGCTTCGACCTTCCAGGGTCTGACCCTGGAGCGTTCAGCATCCCCTTCTTCACCCAGCGGGGCTCATGGGGAAGCCAGAGGGCCCTGCCCCCCAACTCCACAGTCAGACGTGACTCTCAGCCAACCAGTGAAACAGAAGGTTTACTAGACGACAGGAACAGGGTCTAAACCAGAGCTTGTAGGTACAGAGAACAGGACCCCTCAGTCAGGTCCATCTTGGGGGGTGGGGAGGCCAGAGCCCATCTGGACCTCCCTCCATGTGCCCAGCCAGCTCCGAACTCTCCTGCCCCTCCTCTGCCTTTGTCTCCTTCCTGGGCCAGGAGATCACTGATCCCTTTGTTCCCCAACCCCTTCAGCCGGCACCTTTGCAGGGAAGGGGCCCAGGCCAGCAGTTGCCAGGAGACAGGGTGTCGGCCATTCTGTGTCATCACACTGGCCCTCTAGGGCTTTGCAACAATCACACACCCTTATCCCACCACCTAGAGACTTAAGAAATGCATAGGGGAAACTGAGGCACAGGGGAAACTGAGGCACCCACTCAGTATTCAGAGGAAATATTAGGAACAGTCCCACTTCGTTACATCCTCCCTGAATGTTTGTTTAAATCACTTGGTGGTGGCAGCGTACCGTTCAAGGACAAAAACGTGCCTTGGGGATGTTTTTATCCTAAACTGGTAAAAATAAGCTTAGGGGAGGTCTTTCATGCAGGTCCCCACATCTGTACACTAGAGTTCAGAGCGAACCCTCACAACCTCCTTCCCAGGGCTCTAGCTGAACCCAGAGCGGCCAAGAAGAGGCTCCAGCCCTGAAGGGAGCAGGACTTTCAGCACAAAGGGGAAAGTGCACAAAGCACAACCACGAAGGGACTCGAACACTGAATCGTCTGATCCGAAGTCAGATGCCTGATCCATTAGGCCACGCGGTCATATGGGGAAAGTCTCTCCAAGCACTTCTTTAGGAAAGATGAACACTGTGTTTCTCGAGTCATCTACGGAGGGGGCAGAGACACTCTGGGCACAAGGAGTCGAGTTCCCAGCGAGATGTGAGACTTAGTTCCATGGAGCCAGGGGCAGGGTTTGGTTGGGAGGCTTAAGCATGGGGGATTGTGGGGCAGAGGCCGGACCGGCTGTCTAGGTGCGGAGATTTAGTGGCACTGGGGCACAGGAGGGAGGAGCAGGAGGAATCCTGCTGATGGGCTGTGGCCATGGAGAAAAAGAGGAAGGGCTCCTGGGACTTTTTTTTGCCTCTGTTGCTCTCTGAGAGAGACGCTGTGTGCATTACCCCACGTGGGCACCGGTGTCACTGTTGCTCTCTGAGAGAGACGCTGTGTGCATTACCCCACGTGGCCACCCGGTGTCACTGTCGCTCTCTGAGAGAGACGCTGTGTGCATTACCCCACGTGGCCACCCGGTGTCACTGTTGCTCTCTGAGAGAGACGCTGTGTGCATTACCCCACATGGCCACCCGGTGTCACTGTCGCTCTCTGAGAGAGACGCTGTGTGCATTACCCCACGTGGCCACCCGGTGTCACTGTTGCTCTCTGAGAGAGACGCTGTGTGCATTACCCCACGTGGTCACCCGGTGTCACTGTTGCTCTCTGAGAGAGACGCTGTGTGCATTACCTCACGTGGGCACCCGGTGTCACTGTTGCTCTCTGAGAGAGACGCTGTGTGCATTACCCCACATGGCCACCCAGTGTCACTGTCGCTCTCTGAGAGAGATGCTGTGTGCATTACCCCACATGGGCACCCGGTGTCACTGTTGCTCTCTGAGAGAGATGCTGTGTGCATTACCCCACGTGGGCACCCGGTGTCACTGTTGCTCTCTGAGAGAGACGCTGCGCGCATTACCCCACGTGGCCACCCGGTGTCGCTGTTGCTCTCTGAGAGAGACGCTGTGTGCGTTACCCCACGTGGCCACCCGGTGTCGCTCTTGCTCTCTGATAGAGACGCTGTGTGCGTTACCCCACGTGGGCACCCGGTGTCACTGTTGCTCTCTGAGAGAGACGCTGTGTGCATTACCCCACATGGCCACCCGGTGTCACTGTCGCTCTCTGAGAGAGACGCTGTGTGCATTACCCCACGTGGCCACCCGGTGTCGCTGTTGCTCTCTGAGAGAGATGCTGTGTGCATTACCCCACGTGGCCACCCGGTGTCGCTGTTGCTCTCTGAGAGAGACGGTGTGCATTACCCCACGTGGCCACCCGGTGTCACTGTTGCTCTCTGAGAGAGACGCTGTGTGCATTACCCCACGTGGCCACCCGGTGTCACTGTTGCTGCAGTCAGGACACTGCAGTCTGCAGTCTGCACTTTGGCTGCAGTCAGGACACTCCCAGGGGGTGGGGGAGGAGCAAACCCATAACTCCCCCAGAGACGGGATTGTATGAAATGGTTCAGAGGCCCTAAGGACCCGTGTGAAAAACCTTCCCCACCTGCCAGCCTCTCTCCTCCCCCCCGCGACCCTCTGACCCCTGCCCCTCCCCTTCCATTTCCCAATATGTCCATCTACCCACCTGCCCTGCCTCTCTCCTCCCCCCTCGACCCTCTAACCCTGGCCCCTCCGCCTTCCCTCTCCCAATACGTCCATCTACCCACCTGCCCTGACTCTCTCCTCCCCCGCAGATCCTCTGACCCCTGCCCCTCTCCCTTCCCTCTCCTAATACGTCCAATTTCCAACCTGCCCTTCCTCTCTCCTCCCCTCTGACCCACTGACCCCTGCCCATCCCCGTTCCCTCTCCCATTACGTCCATCCCCCCACCTGCCCTGCCTCTCTCCTCCCCCCGACCCGCTGACCCCTGTCCCCCCCGCTTCCCTCTCCCGATACGTCCATCTACCCACCTGCCCTGCCTCTCTCCTCCCCTCTGACCCGCTGACCCCTGCCCCTCCCCCATCCCTCTCCCATTACGTCCATCCCCCCACCTGCCTTGCCTCTCTCCTCCCCCCGACCCGCTGACCCCTGCCCCTCCCCCATCCCTCTCCCAATACGTCCATCTACCCACCTGCCCTGCCTCTCTCCTCCCCCCGACCCTCTGATCCTGCCCCCCCTTCCCTCTCCAAATACGTCCATCTACCCACCTTCCCTACCTCTCTCTTCCCCCCCGGCCCTCTGACACCTGCCCCTCCCCCTTCCCTCTCCCAATACGTCCATCCACCCACCTGCCCAGCCTCTCAACTCCCCCCGACACTCTGGCCCCTGACCCTCCTCCTTCCCTCTCCCAATATGAACGTCCCCCGACCTACCCTGCCTCACTCCTCCCCCCCGACTCTCTGACCCCTGCCCCTCCCCCTTTCCTCTCCCAATACGTCCATCTACCCACCTGCCCCGTCTCTTTCCTCCCCCCGGACCCTCTCACCCCTGCCCCTCCCCTTTCCGTCTACTAATACCTCCATCTACCCACCTACCCTGCCTCTCTTCTCCCCCCAGACCCTGTGACCCCTGCCCCTCCCCCTTCCCTCTCCCAATACGTCCATCTAGCCACCTGCCCTGCCTCTCTCCTCCCTCTCCCAGACCCGTGTCTGCCCCTTTGCCCTTTCCCTTCCCCTGCACCCTCCTGGGGCCTGCCCCTTCCCACCTCCTGCCCCCGACACCTACCCCACCCCTCACCCCCTTCCTCCCTGGCGCCCATCCCCACTCTACCCTCTGCCCCACTGACCTCCCTCTCTTCACGCCCCTCTGCCCCCATCACCATGAATTGCCCCACCCTCTGCCTTCCTCATGCCCACTCCTCCTTTCTCCCCTTCTCCTGGCAGACAGCCCTCTCCTCCCCCTTTCCCTCCTTTTTTCAGCCCCTTTCCCCCTTCTGTCCCCTGGATCCTGCCCCTCCCTTCACCCCCCCGTCCTCCTGGTGCCATCCCCTAGCCCCACATTGGCTTGTGCCTGCCCCTCCCTTTTCCTCTCCCAGCATCAGTGTGTCCCCTCCCCTCCGCCTCCGCCTCCCCCACTGACACCTTCCCACCCCTCCCCCGCTTCTCCTGTCCTTCCCCCTCATCGTCTCCCCAAAGGGGAGTCCCCTCAGGTAACCCCCCTCCCCCCGCACAGCGATTAACGGGGACGCAGGTTAATTTCCCTTTGATCCCAGTGACCAGCCCCTGCCCCGGCTCTGACTCTGTGACTCTCTCCCCAGTGGCCGTGACTCTGGATCCAGACACGGCAAATCCCGACCTCGTCCTGTCTGAGGATCGGAAACGTGGGAGACACGGAGACACACGCCAGGATCTGCCCGACAACCCTGAGAGATTTCAGCCTTGTCCCTGTGTCCTGGGCGCTGAGGGGTTCGCGGGCGGGAGGCGTTACTGGGAGGTGCAGGCGGGAGACAAGCCTGGATGGGCTCTGGGGGTTTGCAGGGAGTCTGTGAGCAGGAAGGGGCAGGTCACACTCACACCTGGGAATGGATATGGGGCCGCGTGGCTGAGGGATGAGGGATACAAGGCCTCACCACCCCCATGACCCCCTCCCACCTTTGATGCAGATGAGGCTTGGGGAGTTGCCTTAATCCTATCACCCTTGTCAGGAGGGGTCTAGGTGTGTCTCCCACCGCCATTCACTGCTCTCTGCAAGTCTTTTCTCTGGGCAGTTTTGGCTCAAGCAGAGGCTGGGGAGGAGTCCTTCGTGAGTCAGACAGGCCGGATACTGCTCCCTGGTTCCCCAAGAACACAGAGCTGGCTGGTAGCAAATCCTAATTGCACTGGGCTTTGTTCACCATCTTCTGAAATGCTCTGTAAAAATGATTGATTGAACAGAGTATGAGGGAGGCGCATCACATGGTATTGCTAGTGTGACCTGGCATTCCATATACTTTACCAAACTATGCTTCTGATATGAATATGTCATAACTGAGGTATGCTTTATACAAGATGGTTCATGTGAGATATCATTGGAAAGGCTGCGATTTACTGCATATGATTATCCAATTGTATGCATGGATCATTTTTGTCGATGAAATTAGGAATCTTGACCTGTGTGTCTGTTTCATATTTGCTGCTTTGGGTGACTCCCACTGCGAACACTTCTGGGACTACAAGGGCTTGATGGCCCATCTGCAAGACACAATGGACTGTGAAAGAACTTAGTCTTCCTGGGAACTTGTGGGTCAGCCTGTGAAGAATGGCTCCATGGGGCCCTATAGAGTCAGCTGACCTGGTCACCTGATAGTAAGGCCTTGTCTACCCTAGCACTTTACTGCTGTCAGGGTTCCCTCCCCACTCTGAACTCTAGGGTACAGATGTGGGGACCCGCATGAAAGCCCCCTAAGCTCATTTTTACTAGCTTAGGTTAAAAACTTCCCCACGGCACAAATCCTTTGTCCTTGGACGGTACGCTGCCACCACCAAGTGATTTAACAAAGAACCAGGGGAAAGGACCACTTCCCCCAAAATATCCCCCCAAGCCCTTATACCCCCTTTTCTGTGGAGGCTTGAGAATAATACCCTAACCAATTGGTTACAAAGTGATCAAAGACCCAATCCCCTGTGTCTTAGAACAATAGAAAAATCCGTCAGGTTGTTAAAAGAAGGATTTTACTAAAAAAAGAAAGGTAAAAATCATCTCTGTAAAATCAGGATGGAAAATAACTTTGCAGGGTAATCAGATTCAAAACACAGAGGATTCCCTTCTAGGCAAAATTTTAAAGTTACCGAAAACAGGAATAAACCTCCCTCTTAGCACAGGGAAAATTCACAAGCAAAACAAAAGATAACCTGATACGCCTTGCCTGGTTTAATAACACTTGTTGCAATATTGGAGAGTTGGTTTAGGATGGTTTGGAGGAGATGGGTTTCTGTCTGGCCCCTCTCAGTCCCAAGAGAGAACACACACACCAACAAAGAGCACATACCAAAGCCTCCCCCCTCCCCGATTTGAAAGTATTTTCTTTTCTCATTGGTCCATTTGGTTAGGTGCCAGCCAGATTATTTGACCTTAACCCCTTACAGGTAAGGAGGAATTCTAGGCTACTCTTAGCTGTATTTTTATGATAACTGCGCAGCAACTTTCTGTGCTCAGGGGTGTGAAAAAACACACACCCTGCGTGCAGCAAGTTACAGCCAGGGCCGGCTCCAGGCAACAGCCGACCAAGCACATGCTTGGGGCAGCTCCTTCTAAGGGGCGGCCAATCTTGGGGCGGTGGGGCAGCGCTCGGGGTTTTTTTGTTTTGCTTGGTTTCGGCGGGGTGGCGCTCGGGCGGGGGGGGTTGTTGTTTTGTTTTTGTTTCGGCGGGGTGGCGCTGGGGGGGTTGTTTCTATGGACTATGGAAGTGTGAGAGTGATCTCATGCCTGCAATTTTAGTGCCTGAGTATTCACAGTGCCGACAGGAGCCAGATCTGGGCTCACGCTTAGGGCTTGTCTCTACTTACTGGGGGATTGATGTGGGGTGATCAATCCACCATGGGGTTGATTTAGTGGGTCAAGTGCAGACCTGCTAAATTGACCACCTGATCACTCTCCTGTACTCCACCAAACAAGGAGCATAAGGTAAGTCATAGGAAACTCTCCTGTCGACATGACAAGGACATAAGTTGACCTAAGCTATGTTATTCACGTAGCTGGAGCTGTGTAATTAAGGTCGCTTTAGCCCCATAGTGTACACCTGCCCTTAGACTCTCTACACTTACTGTAGCACTTTGCAGCAGACAGTCACTGCGGCGACGGGAGGTGTTTCCCATCACTGGTGTAGTCAGGTTGACAGAAGAATTCTTCCACCCATCTAGCGCTATCTACACCAGGGCTCCGCTCAGCTGAACTACATTGGTTAGGAGGGTGGATTTTTCACCCCCAGAGAGAGGTAGCTATGCAGTTAAGTGTCCAGAATACATCAGCCCAGCTCCCGCCCCAGCCAAGAGCCCCAGCCCCCTCCCAGCACCAGAGTGGGGTGCGTGGCCCCAGTCACCCCAGAACCGGAGCACAGGGAGGTCAGGTTAAGGGGCCCTGAAATAGCACAAGATTGTCACCGTCCCTGGGTGGACTCAAACCACCATCCTCTCGGTTAACAGCCGAACGCGCTGACCCATTGCGCCACAGAGACACAGAGATACAAGTCTGCTGTTACCAAGGCTGCTGCCTCCCAGCCGGTGCATCTGCCTGCCAGCGCTAGAGCTCACACGGTCCGGATGCTGGAGGCCGGGTACTGGATACGGCAGGTGAAGAGGCAGCAGAGTGCCGCAGGGGCAGCGTGCTGGCCTATAAGTCAGAGGTCGCTGGATTGAAACCATCCTCTGCTAGGCATGTGCTTCTTTCTTTTTGCTCTGGGCCTCCAAGTGAGGCAGCGACCGGCAGAGCGCCAAGATCCTAGGCCATGAGACAAGAGGTGGCTGAGGCGGTGGCCTGCCAGGGAGCCACCACCACTCAATACTACAGTGAACTGAAACCCAGAACCAGCCAAAATGTCATTTTGGGAAATCAGCTGCGTTTGCTGAGCACCCAGGTAGCAAAGGCAGCTCCATGCTAATACAGTCTGCTCCTGACGTCCTTTCCCCAGATTGTCACAAGATGTTGGGTCTGCTTCCAATAATACTAATAACTATTAAACTGCCCTTTACCATTGTCATAAATAGCGGGGGAAGGGTGGCAACCTTTATGTCTGCAGTAGCATAAAATCCCTCCTTGGCAGCTGTACTTAGCATCCACCAGCAGCCAGCTCTCCCCTCCCCCAGCTCCTCCCACCTGCCTGGTGCCCCCACCAAGTGACACCTCCCGGACCCTGGGGAGCAAGTGTTTCCCCTGGAGCAGCAGCGACACCCGGTGGCCAGTCGGGGTAATGCACAGACTCTTTCATAGAATCATAGAATCTCAGGGTTGGAAGGGACCTCAGGAGGTCATCTAGTCCAACCCCCTGTTATTATCCAATCATGCTTTATCCCTTTTATACATTTCCTGAGGACCCGCAGCCTCCCAAATTCAAGGCAAAAAACCCTCCCATTCCACTCCTGATGTCACTATCTGGAGTCTTGCCTTCCCCAAACTTTCCTGCCAAGTGTCTGGGTATAAAGAGGAGTGTTTCAGCCTGAAATGAATTGCCTTTTCCCCGGTGCTGTGCAGCTGATGGGGAGTATAGTCATCAGCTCCATGCCCTGAGAAAACCTCCCTCAGAATGCTCCGATGTATGTACCTTTACATAATCTTTTATAGCGTATGCTAACAAGAACATAACCTATAGGGCAGTGGTCCCCAACCTTTCTGTGGCCAAGAGCACATTCATCCGTTCATCAGAGTGTGGTGGCAGCGACACTTCTCGGCGGCATTTCGGTGGCGACGCTTCTCCGGCGGATGCTCCTCTCCTCTTCCTTCCTTGGTGCCGGCCCTGACGGCGGGCGCACATAAATGCCCTGGCGGGCGCCATGACACCCACGGGCACCACGTTGGGGACCACTGCTCTAGGGACTCCGAGTGGGTCAGCATACAAGCTCTACTGAGCCACCAATTCTCCTAATTTCAACAATCTGCTCACTATTTCAAGCCATTGCTAGTATTTCTAGCCATAACAACAATATATCGGGGCACCTAAAGCCGAGATCACTGTTCATTCACTCTCCTCCATCAATTTCTCTTCCATCCTTTCAACCTGATTCATATACTACAAGAATGCAGGTCTCTCAGTTTCACTCACAAAGGCTTAAGATTATTCCTAGTTATGTGATGTTTGGGTTTCAAATGGCAGCAGCTGAACATACAAAATAGCTGGCCACAGTAAGGTAAAGTCCTTGGGTACATGCAAGTTCTATGGCAACAGGGGCTGGGAAAGCCAATGGAAGAGAGAGAGAGATCGCACCAGAGACAGGGGAGGAGTAAAAGTGCCAAGAGGGGAAGCAGCTGGAGAGAAGCTTTGAGTGCAGAGTGCAAACATGACAGCTGAGTGTCGTAAGTACCCAGATAGCATCATGTGAGCTGGTCCCCTGGTCAAACAGTCAAGACTCTGATTCTTATCATCTGAGTTCAAAACTCGGTAGAACCTCCTGTATCTGTGCTGGCTACTGGAAAAGCTCTGGAGCGCAATGTGCTAAGCTTCCCCTTTCTTGCTTGTGCAAGAGTGAGTCTTTGCCCTCCTGCTGGGTGACTCATGCCTACCGGAGCCCGTTCTTTGGTCACGATGGCTTGACAGGACGCCTGCAATGGATTGGGACCCAGAACTAGACTCTTTCCCATGTAGCAGCAGTGACACCCGGTGGCCAGTCAGGGTAATGCACAGACTCTTTCCCTTGGAGCAGCAGTGACACCCAGTGGCCAGTTGGGGTAAAACAGTTCCTTTCAATTAATTAGCCTCTTAAAATTGATATAGACGCTCCCACCTTTTCATGTTTCTCTACGTGTATAAATATCTGGTTACTGTATGTTCCATTCCATGCATCCGATGAAGTGGATTCTTAAGCCACGAGAGCTTATGCAGAAATAAATTTGTTAGTCTCTAAGGTGCCACAGTTATTTTTCTTATTTTCTCTTTGCACAGACTCTTTCCCCTGGAGCAGCAGCGACACCCGGTGGCCTGTCAGGGTATGGCACAAAGAGTGTTTCCCAAGGCGGAGGAGTAACAAGCTGTGGCCAGCAGGGGCAGTGCCAGCCTCTACCCCAGGGATCTCAAACTGAAATCACCACGAGGGCCACATGAGAACTAGTAAATTGGCCCGAGGCCGCATCACTGAAACCTTTTCATCCAATGATACAAAAGTATGATCAAACATGAAAAAAGCAGCGTAATATAGTATTCTAGTAAAAGTCACTGGATTAACTTTTTAAAAACTGTAATGCCAAGAGGGGTTTGAATAAAATATCAACACTCAGCAATGTTTGGAGCTTGGCTGCCAGTGGAGCTGGCGCCTATGGCGGGCCGAGGGCCGCGTGTTTGAGACCCCTGCTCTACCCAGTGGTGGGGGGCTGAGGTGCAGTAGACAGAAGATTGTGGGAGCTGTTCTGCCCCCCCCCATGAATCCCTGCTTCTCTCTGTGGCCCCATCCCCTGCACCGTCTCAGTGAAATGTAAGCCCCGCCTCCTCCCCTACAATGCCCCGCCCCCTGCCCAAGTCAGAGGCCAGTGCTGTGCCCAATTGCATTGCCCCGCCTGCTGGCTAGTCAGGGTAATGCAGCCTGTGCTTCCCATGGAAGAGCAGGAACAGGGCTAGAGCCAGTCAACATTTTTTGTTTCTCTGATGAAAACTGGCCCAGTCCCCACCTCAAACCAAACTTGTCACAGATAAGTCTCTGGGGCAGCCCTGCTTCCTGGGAGAAGGAGAAACAGAGACAACAGCAGCTGCTCCCGTTAGCTGGAGCTGGGAGGCAGGTGGGAGAGGCCATCCCCAAAACAAGCCAGGAGAGTGACAGGGCAGCACCGCAGTGACTGTCTGCTGCAAAGTGCTACAGCAGGTGTGAGTGTAGAGAGCCTAAGGGCAGGTGCACACTACGGGGCTAAAGCGACCAGACTCTTTCCCCAATTGTCACGTTATAGTGGGGTTTCACTGCATTACTGCCGGCTGTCTGCAGACTCAGGCAGGCTGCACTGCACTTACACTCTGGTCATGTGTGGATGATTTTTTTTTCTTTTTTGCAACAATAAGGGCTGGAGATTTCTGTCTTAAGAGATTTACCTCTGCTGCACAGCTCCATAAGAATGAGTGCATTTTTCCACCAATTCCTCAGCCATGGAATAACTAGGGATCTGACTACAGGTAACAATCCTCCACTGGTCTCCAGGGGATAGACAGATGGGCCTCATGGGCCTTTTCCATCACTGCCTTCTCTCACACAATAAGGGGCAGTCAGACCCAGGGATGTTGAGTGAGCCCCAAACTCATTTAGTGGCTCTGTACTGGATCTGAGAGGAAGTGGGGTGACCCATAGAAATCAGGACAACGCTGGAATTCTCCAGAAAACTGGCATGTCTCCATCCTGGGCAGTGCAGGAGGAGGGGTTGGCTCCTCAGTGGCTGGGCCTGGGCATCTCCTCTTAGTAAGCATGAGCAGCTCTCTGCGCAGCAGGAAACACTCCAACTGGGTGAGTCCGATGGACCCTTCCCGGACTGTGGCCTGTCAGTTGGAGCGGGAAGAGAAATACTGGACTGAGGTGATAACAGAGCAACTCCCTACCTGTCCGATGACAACGTGTGTGCCACACAGGTTAGAACCACGTCCTGGGGGTGGGAGCGGGCCAGCAAGGCCGTGGCCCTCAGCGCTGCTTTCCTGGCTCTGGGATCATGGATGTTGTCTAGCCAGATTAAGATACCTCCTACAATGTCCCCAACCTGGAAGAATGCCAGAAAGTCGAGGGATGGATTTATCAATGAGTGGCTTCCTCCCAGGTAACCCCTCCTGGCAGCCCTGCAAGCCGCCTCTCACCTCAGTTTCCCATAATCTCAAGAAAGAGGCTTTGACAAGTTCGGGAACCCCAGTCTTCCTGAGGTCTGGTTTAGCGCCTTAAAGCTCAGAAACACACACAAAAGTCTTCCCCAAAACCTTGCAGTGGGCACAGCCCAAACTCCCTGTTTGGCCCGGAGGATGTTCCCTGGGGCTCAGCTCTGTGCTGATTGCACGCAGGTTGAGAACCACTGCTCCAGACCCAGCTGGCTCTACTGATGTACCGCAGAGCCCACCCCAGAGATGGCAGGGAGGGTGAGCTGGATGGGGCGAGCCAGCTCCAGGCCCCAGCCCAAAGGAGAACCTCTGTCCTGCGGGATTGTAAAACCTGCCGTAAGAATCCTAAAGCTGGGTCTCTAACCTCGGGCTCAGGCTATGGCCCTAAGAACAGCCATGTAGACATGGTGACTTGGGCTGGAGCCCAGGCTGTGAAGCCAGCCTCCTCCCCAGGCTTCAGAGATCAAGCTCCAGCCCAAGCCCAGAAGAGTCTGCATTGCTGTGTGGGCCCCACAGTGCCAGCCCGGCATAGGGCCAGGCTTTAAGGCTCCTGCTGCAGAGTTTGCAACACAGGATAGACAGACCCTAAAGGGACAAGCCACCCCCTAGGGCTCTTCCATGAGGAATTGGTCATTGCTCTTTCCTCTCTCGAACAAGGAGCAGGAGCTACACCCCGGGTGGCTGGATTCTGTCGACCTGTTCTGCTAGCAGGAGTTAGAGCCTGGCACAAATCAATCGCTGATTGAGGGGCCATTTGTTAACTTCCCACTGGGACCTGTTGGAAACAGGGAACTCGGCCAGAGACAGGGTGACCTGCAGGAAACGCTAGGAACAGGCAGGTTGGGGGAGGAAGCTCAGGCTGAGGATTCGGTTTGGAAAACAAGGCCCTGCAGCATGTGTGAGAAAACCACGTCTGCTCCCGGAGCCTAATGTGGAGGCCCATCGGCAGACTATGTAAGTGCTGCCTGCCAGGGCTGGGGCTATCGCGCCCCTTCAGTGTGGCTGGGCTGTCCTCAGGGACGTGGCAGAGCGCCAGCGGGCAGAGAACACTTTCAAAGCCTGACGCCGCGGATACCCGCGGCCAAGCGATGAACGGAAGGGGCAGAGCCAGCCTTCAAAGCACCATGCCAGTGTGTCCCAGGAACGGTCTCCTAGGAGAGGAAATTCTCCCAGCCCCCTCTCTGCGCAGCATCCCCCGCCCCACTGCGGGAGTCTCTTACTCTCTCCATCTTGTCTCTGTGTAGAGATACGATGACATTCAGCTCTTCCTCTGCCACTTGAAATCTCTCCAGGGTGGGTGTTGTCAGCCCCTTCACGGCTGCCATCAGCAGGGCTTGGAGCTGGGCTGAGGTAGGGTGCTCGCGTCCCCGAGGGTCTGCAATGAACAGGGACAAAGCCTGTTGGGACTGAGGATTTCCATGGGCCAGCTGCCCTGGAATAGTCTGTCCCGTGGGAGGCTGGCAGCGCCTTGTGAGCGTGGAGACTCCGGCTGAGCCCGGTTAGTAAAAAGCCTCGACAGGTGCCAAGGTTTCCTCCGTCTTTCATACGTTCTCTGGCCCCCTCTGCCTGAGAAGAGATGGGAGCCTCTCAGGCAGTGCTGGGACCCACAGGGCCATCCCATTGCCTCCCTCTCCAGCCCCTCCTCCCAGGAAGCCCAGCTTTTGCTGACAAAGCCTCAGTGTCCTGCAAAGCCCATTCAGGTTGCTTCTTGAGTGCAGCCGAGGGGTCGATCTCATCGACCCCTCGGTCACTGGAGAACCTGCCCCATGTCCCATCCCACCCCGAGCAAATTGGCTCAGAAACACGAGCAGCCCACGGTGTCTGCAAGGAAACCACTGAGAATAGGGCCCAAACGGGCCCTTCCCCACCCCGCAGCCTGTGGTGCTGCCACAAAACAGGCAGGAATCGCCAGCAGGACAGAAAGCAGCTTAGACTGGAGGAGCAAATCTGCCTGGCTGAGGAGAATCCCAAACCGTGAGCCTCTGGGGCCAGACCCCTGTGGGTCAGAACTCACTGGCCACAGTGTTACTCCAGGGGGCCTGGTTCCAGGGTCACCTAAACCCAGGGCCTGGGGTGCTGGAGGCCTTGGCCCTGGTGTCTCAGGGCACCTCCTGAGTATTACTGCAGCTGGCCTGCGTGGCGCTGGATTAGCACCGTCTGTGTCCTGGATGCCGGCAGCGGAGAACGCAGTAGAGCACAGCAGCGTGACACACACTTGCATAGATAATCCAGGCCCCCGTCATGTCAGAAGCTCCCAGAATTGCAGACGTTTGTATGTGCGGCAGGGAGCTCGGTCACTAACCATAAGAGTAACGAAGGCAGCTAGAGGCCTTTGTAACTCGGACAGAGCCCAGATGTTGGCAGGCAGGATGGAACCTGGGACTTCTGGAGCTTAGTGCATGAGCCTCTACCACATGAGCTAAAAGCCAACTGGCTGTTCCTTACGGCTCTAGAGCAGACCCCTTTGATCTCTGCCTGTAAGTGGTCTTGGTGCCACTCGATGGGACAGAACGCCACACCCAGGAGGTGTGTGGGTTACCCCTACAAGTGCAGGTCTGGGCCTCGTCTGATTTTCAGCAGGGCCTGTGTCTCATGGAAAGTGCATCGGAATCAGGCACCTGAGTCAGACACTTCTGCGAATCCCACTAAGCACCTCCGCACTTCTTTAGGTGCCTAAACCCCTTGGTCAATCTGGGCCTCATTCAAACAACCCAGAGAAACTCGTCAAGACTGGCTGGAGCTGATCACATTTGAAGAGTGTTTCTCTTCAGCTCCCTCAGCAAGGGGCATGTAGTTCTCCTGTCAGAGATACCAGCTCCGGAGATACTAATACACACAGCAGGGGATGCTTTCCATTAGCACAGTCACAAAGCATCATTACCATCATCATATGGGAGATGCTCGTTAATGAGGAGGTGGGAGTGTCGTCTTCTTCCTGCTCTTCTGGGCTCCCCTTCGTCTCTGCCGGCTCCGTCGTCGTCCCTGGAGCAGAAAGAAACATTCTTAGCCCTTCGCTTTTCCATGTGTTATCCCTGGTTTACAGAGGATGGACGTGGGGCACAGAGCCCTGACGCGAATCGCCCAGGGCCAGACTGAAGGTTGCTGGCAGAGCTAGGTCCCAGTACCAAAAGGAAGGGGAAGGGTCGATGGGAAACCAGGACTCTGAGACTTCCAGTCCCAGGGGCAATGGAGAGAAGCCAATGCTCCAGGTCAGCCTGATTGCCGGGGCGGGCAGGTTAATGTCAGAGTCAGGGGGTCAGAAAGGTCCTGTCCTCCATGGGAGCTGGAATTGCCTGGGTCAGACAGAGTGGGGCCGAGCGAAGGAGAGAGCAGGGGCCCGAGCTGAGCTGGGGAACAGAGCCGGGCCCGCCAGCGGGGCCAGGCACACAGCCCAGGGAGAGCAGACCCTGTGCTGGGAGCGGGGCTGAGGCCACAGAGCCAGCGGGGCCAGATAGGCAGCCTCGGGGGCTGGAGGCAGAGCAGCAGCAGCAGTGCTGAGGCAGGGTGGAGCCGGAGCTAGAACATTGGGGCTGGGGCTGGAGTTGGAGCAGTCTGGAGCTGGGTGCAGAGAGCAACTGGGGCCAGCCAAGGGGGGACCCTGGGCAAAGGGCCCAGCGCAGAAAGACACCCCCGGCCAAGGGTCCTTGCAGGCCAGACTGGGAGGGGGATCTGAACCCGACAGGGGGCTGATGCTGGGAAGAAGGGTCCCACCACCCAAAGCCTAGAGGTGTGTGGCCACCACCAGAGCAAGTGTCCAACCCACAGCATCCCTGCGGCACAGCCAGGGTCTGAGAAGGAGCCTGGGACCTACAAGGAACCGACTGTGAACTGCCCTGACATTGCAGAGACTCTGTTCATGATGTTCCTGCCACAGAGCGGGTGACGTGTTTCCTTTCACCTTTCCCATGTTTCCTTATTCTTTTTTACATTCATTGCTGATTAAATACATTGTATTTGCTTTAAACTGTCTGTAATGATGAGTGGGTGAGGGAAGTGCCAGTGCAGAGAGAGCACCCCGGAGTGGGGACACTCTAGCCCCTGTCCTAGGTGACCACAGCGAGGTTGGGGGTGGAGCCAGCCGCGTAGCCAGGTCCAGAGTACAGGGGGAGCGGAGCTAAAAAAGGCGCCTCCCCCTGTACTCGCCCGGCGGCGCTCTGGCGGCGCTCCAGCTGTTCGGCGGCACTTCGGCGGCGGGTCCTTCACTCACCCCGGGTCCTCGGTGGTACCCGCCGCCGAAATGCCGCCGAAGACCCAGAGCGAGTGAAGGACCCGCCGCCGAAGACCCGGAGCGTCGCCGGTTGAGTGCAAGAAGCGGTGCCTTAAAAAGAAGCGGCTCCTTTTTTTAGCTCCGCTCCCCCTTTAAAAAAAGGGGCCACTTCCCTTTTAAGGCACCGCTTCTGCTCACAGGGGGAGCGGCCGCTACCTCTGCTCCCCCCGGCTACGCTACTGGGTGGAGCCTCCTAGGAATCTTGGGCCCAGTCTTGTCGGGCTTACGAGAACTCTGCCAGACAGGAGAGTGGAAGGGGAGACCTCGAGAGCAGGGAGGCCTCTGGGTAAAGGAAGTGGGAGCGAGGACTCAGATCATTCCGCTAGCCCATTTCACCGGATTAGTGCAGAGGCCAGGAAAATACCCCACAATAGCAAAACCATTCTCCTGCTTACATAAGGCTTGTAGAGTGACTGGTGTGAGTATTCCTCACAGGCTCCTCGCTAACCATGTGGTCTGTATCCTCACCTCTAAGATCCTGTTGGACTTGGTCTGGCTTCTCCTGCAGCTTCTCCTCCTCTGACTCTACCCAGTTCTCAGCTGCTTTCTTCTTCTTCTCCTTCTTCAGGGAAAAGCACGTCCACTTTCTTCGAGAGGAAACTATTCTCTCCTGGAATAGAAAGAAGGAGGAAATGGGTTTTTCTGTCATTCTCTAAAGAAAGGAAATTAGTTTGCCCAGGATTCCCAGATCCAAGAGAGTGGTCTTTTGAAACCATCTGCTCCTCTAATAGCCAAGACTGGTTCATACAACCAAGAACATAAACAACATAAGATCGGCCATACTGGGTCAAACCAAAGGTCCATCTAGCCCAGTATCCTGTTTTCCGACAGTGACCAGTGCCAGGTGTCCCAGAGGGAATGAACAGATAATCATTAAATGATCCCTTCCTTGTTGTTCATTCCTGGCTTCTGGCAAACAGAGGCTAGGGACACCATCCCTTCCCATCCTGGTTAAAGCCATTGATGGACCTATGCTCCATGAATTTATCTAGTTCATTTTTCAACCCTGTTATAGTCTTGGCCTTCACAATATACTTGGCAAAGAGATCCACAGGTTAACTGTACGTTGTGTGGAAAAATACTTCCCTTTCTTTGTTTTAAACCGGCTTCTTATTAACAAAGGCATCAAAGGGGGCACTTGGATTTGAACCAAGGACTACTTACGGTGCAGTCAAACACTCTACCACTGAGCTCTACCCCCATGACTAGACCCAGCCTCAGGTGGGGATCACACATGGGACCATTGTGAAACAGGAATTCTTCTGGGGAAGTTCTAGGGTCTTTGTTGTGCAGGAGGTCAGACTAGATTATCAGGCCTGGCCTTAGAGCCTTTGAAACTATTAATTTATGAACCTAAAATTGGCCTCGACTTCTAGTATGAAAGTTGCTGCTCCTGTTCAAGAGGAGATGCTTTGAGGTTTCCTTGGGGAGAGGCACCAGGACCCCTGTTCCCCCTTTGTTATAGCCTGGCTTGGATGGAGCACATCACAGCTTCTCTCCTTTTGCTCTATAATAAATTTCCACGTACCAGATCTTCCCGTCCTAGCACAGTCACTGGCTACGTTTCCTAGCCTGACTCTCACTCCATGGATCTCACTCCTCCTCTGCCAGTTGACAGACATGGGTAAAACAAAGGTCAATTTCTATTTTCTTTGGTGATTGCCTGGGCCTAGTTGCAAAAATGCTTCACTCCTTTTGTAACGATGCTGGTTCTGGCGGGACCAAACTGAGAGTGCCAGTTCAGGACAAATTGCTTCAAGCAGGGCAACTACAGCCCAAGGCTGGGGTTCTTCCACCTCTAAGGCACCAAACCAGCCAGACAGAGGAGACTTTGGTTTTACCCCACTGGCTAACCACAAGTCATCCCAAGCAATCCCCTAAGATACTCCAGTTTCCCAGTCTCACCACCAGTGCCACTCGTTATGGGGACAAATGGTCATGAAAACCAATGCCCCAGTAAAAGAAAACAGGTTCTCCCGATCCCAACGGACCGAACCTCAGAGCCAGCTCAATATACAACTTAAATCTTACCCACAAATCACGCTGTTGCCAATCCTTTAGAATCTAAAATCTAAAGGTTTATTCATAAAAGGAAAAAGGTATAGATGAGAGCTAGAATTGGTTAAAAGGAATCAATTACATACAGTAATGGCAAAGTTCTTGGTTCAGGCTTGCAGAGATGGAATACTGCAGGTTCAAATCAAATCTCTGGATTACATCCCCAGCTGGGATGGGTCCTTCAGTCCTTTGTTCAAAGCTTCCACGTGTAGCAAGGTTCCTCCAGAGGTAAGAAGCAGGAAATGAAGCCAAAATGGAGATGAGGCAGCTGCCTTTTATAGTTTCTTCCAGGTGTAAAGACACCTCTTTCCTTACTGTGGAAAATCACAGCAAAATGGAGTCTGGAGTCACATGGGCAAGTCTCTGCATACCTTACTGAATCATAAGGTGTGTCTGCCTCCTCTCAATGGGCTAATTGTATAGTCGATGGTCCTTAATGGGCCATCAGCATGCCTGGCAGAGCTGATAGCTTGTCCTGGGTCCCAGAAGCCCAGCCCCAGTTTGAAAGACAGACATACAGTATAAAGCCATTGAACTACAGACAGTATGAAGCCAATATTCATAACTTCAACTACAAAACTGATACATGCATATAAATGGCATAATCATAACCAGCCAAGCATAACCTGGTCTTAGACACCTCATTTGACCCCCTTTATATAAGATTTGGTGCCACTACAGGACCTTGGTTGTAACAATGATCTGTATGGTCGCAGTTATTGTCAATAACGTCACTCCTTTGTGCACAGAATGCTCGGACACTGGGGACAGATAAGGCCAAGGTGAAAACCAATAAGCCTCTGTTCCCAGAGAACCCAGTAAAAGGAACAAAAGATTGTCATCTAGAAGGTTTGAGGGGTGGGAAAGATGGATTAGCAGCTGCAAATATGTTGACTTATTCTCAACTATTTCAAAATCTGGAATGTATTAGCATGGGGAAAATAACCAGTAAACTTTAAATCAGGCCTGCACAATGTGTGGCCCGGGGGCTGCATGCGGCCCGCGTGGGCTCACTGTGCCACCAGTGGGGGGGGGGTGAGTAGGCAAATGCGGGGTGAGGCAAGCCAACGGCGGGCTGGACGGCCGGCGGGTGGGCGGGCTGGTGAAGAGGCCAGTGCCAGGCTGGGGAGTGGGTGAATCAGCGGCAGGGGGCGGGGGCAGCGGCAGAAGGTAAGAGGCCAGCAGCGGGCAGGCAGGTGAGCTGGCGGCAAATCTCCTAAATTCAAAATCTGGGACTGTGTCCGTTGGTCCTTTTTTCTGCTTGTCTCTGGCCTGGGGGTTGTCCCAATGCTGCAAAGAGGGTTTTCCCAAAGGACGGTGCTTGCTTCTAACCCCCGAGGCCGTCAGTGTGTCTGCTCTTCTCTAGTCAGCCAACTTGACAAGTCTGATTGTCCTTGGTCTGGTTCCCATCCCCTCTCCAAGGGTTGCAGCTGTCTGGAGGTGCTGCCTTCCACGCCTTCCTCATTCACACCTCCGGGTGGGGCGGAGCGGGGAGGGGGTGGGTCCTATTTACTGCTGTGATCTGGTCACCCTATGCGCGCTGTTTCTTTCCCCCTCTACAGGCTTCCACACCCCAGCGCTGGGGAAGGAGGGGTTGTTTCCGCAGAGCGGGCGGTGCTGGGCGGGGGGGGCGGTGTTTCTGCGGGGCTGGGGGGGTTTCGGCCCTCAGCTGTTTTCTTTGGAGTAATATGGTCCTCGCCGCTTTACGAGTGCAGGCCTGCTTTAAATGAACAATTTCCCATACTCTTTATAACGTCCAATCAGAAGTTAGGCCACCAAAACAATAACAAAGAAATCACACCGAGACCCATGGGAAATCTGGTCTGCAGTGTATTTAAACTCCTTTCCTGGAAAGGAATTGCAGGGGGCAATTTACACATCTATTTTATATAGCCCAGTGGGGGTTTTGAAGTCTGTCTCCATGAGATTATTTCTGAGAGAACGACCAAGATGACAGCTAGGGGATGGGAGTGGAGCTGTAGCACTTTCAATAGCTTCAGATTTATTTTTTCTGCATATTTGAGCTCATTTATGTGTGTTTCAATCATGTAAATTCGGAGATACACATACATGAGACAATCATTACATGAGACAAAAGGTTTATATTCTCTACTTGAAGGCCAGGAGTGCATTAGGAGTTCCCATTCCCCAAGGGAAATACTATTTATGGAAATATCAATCTAAATTCGACACCAGTTTTGTTATCTTCCCTTTAGGTTATATCCATGGAAATTCACCCAGACTAGTCTGCGGAAAGAGAAAATAATCAAATTCTGCCTCCAAGGCACTTGAAAGGCTGAAGCTGCAGGAGAACTGAAAGACGCTCACATTCAAATCAAAAGGGAACGCTGAGAACTGACTGTTGCAACACGAGCCCCCACCAGTCCCTACAACAGGGGTGGCCAACCTATCTATCTAATTATCTATCTAGCTATCTAATTATCTATCTCATTAATTATCTAATTTTCTATCTATCTATTTATCTATCTAAATATCTAATTATCTATCTAATATCTATCTAACTATCTAATATCTATCTATCTAATTATCTATCTATCTAATTATCTATCTATCTCTCTAATTATCTATCTATCTCTCTAATTATCTATCTAATTATCTATCTTGCTAACTATCTATCAAATTATCCAACTATCTGTCTATCTAATTAACTATCTAATTATCTGTTTATCTATCTACTATCTATCTATCTAATCATCTATCTATCTAATTATCTATCTAATTATCCATCTATCTAATAATCTACATATTTATCTAATTATCTATCTAATTATCTATCTATATAATAATCAACCTATCTATCTAATAATCTACCAATCTATCTAACTATCTATGTAATTATCTGTCTAGCTGTCTAATTATCTAGCTATTTATATATCTTTCTAAATATCTAATTTTCTATCTATCTAATTCTCTATCTATCTATCTAATTATCGATCTATTTAACTAATTATCTATGTATCTAATTATCTATCTAGCTATCTATTTATCTATCCAATAATCTATATATTTATCTAATAATCTATCTAATTATCTATCTATCTAATTATCTATCTATCTAATTATCTCTCTATATATCTAATTATCTATGTAATTATGTAACTTTCTAATTATCTAATTTTCTATCTATCTAATTATTTATCTATCTATCTAATTATCTATCTAGCTATCTAAATATCTATCTATATATTTATCTATTTAATAACCTAATATGTAATTATCTAATTACCTACATCTCTAATTATCTATCTATCTAATTATCTATCTAATTATCTACCTATCTAATAATCTACATATCTATCTAATTATCTATCTAGCTATCTAATTATCTATCTTATTAATTATATAATTTTCTATCTATTTATTTATCTATCTAAATATCTAATTATCTATCCATCTAATTATCTATCTAATATCTATTTATCTATCTAATATCTATCTATCTAATTATCTATCTCTCTAATTATCTATCTATCTCTCTAATTATCTATCTTTCTAACAATCTATCTAATTATCCAATTATCTGTCTATCTAATTAACTATCTAATTATCTGTTTATCTATCTAATATCTATCTATCTATCTAATCATCTATCAATCTAATTATCTATCTAATTATCCATCTATCTAATAATCAACCTATCTATCTAATTATCTATCTATCTATCTATCTAATTATCTATATATCTAATTATCTATCCAATTATCTACCTATATAATAATCTACATATTTATCTAATTATCTATCTATCTAATTATCTAAGTATCTTTCTTTCTAATTATCTAGTTTTCTATCTATTTAATTATCTATCTATCTAATAATCTACCAATCTATCTAATTATCTATCTATCTAATTATCTATCTAGCTGTCTAATTATCTATCTAATTATCTATCTATCTAATAATCTATCTAATTATCTATCTATCTAATTATCTATCGAATTATCTATCATTCTAATTATCTATCTAATTATCTACCTATCTAATAATCTACATACCTATATAATTATCTATCTATCTATCTAATTATCTAAGGATCTATCTTTCTAATGATCTAATATTCTATCTATTTCATTATCTATCTAACTATTAATCTACCAATCTATCTAATTATCTAGCTGTCTAATTATCTATCTAATTATCTATGTTTCTAATTATCGATGTAATTAACTAATTATCTATTTAATTATCTAGCTAGCTATCTTTTTAGCTAACTAATTGTCTATCAAATTAGCTATCTATATATCTAATTATCTATCTATCTATCTATCAATCTAATTATCTAATTATCTGTCTATCTAATTAACAATCTAATTATCTGCTTATCTATCTAAGTATATATCTAATTATATATTTATCTATCTAATATCTATCTCTCTAATTATCTATCAAATTATCTATCTAATCATCTATCTATCTAATTATCTATCTATATAATAATCAACCTATCTATCTAATTATCTATCTAGCTATCTAATTATCTATCTTATTAATTATCTAATTTTCTATCTATTTATCTATCTAAATATCTAATTATCTATCCATCTAATTATCTATCTAATATCTATCTATCTATCTAATATCTATCTATATAATTATCAATATATATAATTATCTATGTATCTCTCTAATTATCTATCTATCTATCTAATTATCTATCTAATTATCTAGCTTGCTAACTATCTGTCTAATTATCCAATTATCTGTCTCTCTAATTAACTATCTAATTATCTCTTTATCTATATAATATCTATCTATCTATCTAATTATCTATCTAATTATCCATCTATCTAATAATCAACCTATCTATCTAATTATCTATCTAATTATCTATGTAATTATCTATCTATCTATCTAATTATCGATCTATCTAATAATGTACCACTCTATTTAATTATCTATCTATCTAATTAACTATCTAGCTATCTATTTATCTTTCTTATTATCTACCTTTTTATCTAATAATCTATCTCATTATCTACCTATCTCATTATCTATCTATCTATCTAATTATCTATGTATCTATTTATCTATCTAATTATCTACCTATCTAATAATCTATATATCTATCTAATGATCTATCTTTCTAATTATCAAATCTTATTATCTATTTATTTATCTAATAATCTATCTAATTATCTATCCATCTAATTATCTATCGAATTATCTATCTATCGAATTATCTATCTATCTAATTATCTATCTAGCTATCTATTTATCTTTCTGATTATATATTTATTTATCTAATAATCTATCTAATTATCTATTTAATTACCTAATATGTAATTATCTAATTACCTACATCTCTAATTATCTATCTAACTAATTATCTATGTAATTATCTATCTATCTATCTAATTATCTATAAATCTAATTATCTATCTAAATATATACCTATCTAATAATCAACCTATCTCTCTAATTATGTATCTATCTTTCTAATTATCTAATTTTCTATCTATTTAATTATCTATCTAATAATCTACCAATCTATCTAATTATCTATCTGTCTAATTATCTTTCTAATTATCTATCTCGCTGTCTATTTATCTATCTAATTATCTATGTATTTATCTAATAATCTATCTATCTAATTATCTATCGAATTATTTATCTAGCTATCTAAATATCTATCTAATTATCTATCTAATTATCTCTCTTTGTAAATATCTATCTATCTATTTATCTATCTAATTATCTACCTATCTAATAATCAACATATCTATCTAATTATCTATCTATCTAATTATCAAATTTTCTATCTATCTAATTATCTATCTAATAATCTACCAATCTATCTAATAATCTATCTAATTATCTATCTAGCTTTCTAATTATCTAATTATCTATCTATCTAATTCTCTATCTATCTATATAATTATCTATCTAATTGTCTATGTATCTAATTATCTATCTTTCTAATTATATAATTTTCTATCTATTTAATTATATATCTAATAATCTACCAATCTATCTAATTATCTATCTATTTAATTATCTATCTAATTATCTATCTTTCTAATTATATAATTTTCTTTCTATTTAATTATCTATCTATCTAATAATCTGTTTATCTATCTATCTATCTTATCATCTATCTATCTAATTATCTATCTAATTATTCATCTATCTAATAATCAACCTAACCCTAACCCTAACCCTAACCCTAATTATCTATCTATCTATCTAATTATCTATATATCTAATTATCTATCTAATTATCTACCTATCTAATAATCTACATATTTATCTAATTATCTATCTATCTAATTATCTATCTAGCTATCTATTTATCTTTCTTATTATCTATTTATTTATCTAATAATCTATCTAATTATCTACCTATCTAATTATCTATCTAATTATCTAAGTATCTTTCTTTCTAATTATCTAGTTTTCTATCTATTTAATTATCTATCTATCTAATAATCAACCAAACTACCTAATTATCTATCTATCTAATTAGCTATCTAGCTGTCTAATTATCTATCTAATTATCTATCCTTCTAATTATCTAATTTTCTATCTATCTAATTATCTATCTATCTAATTATCTACCTAATTATCTATCTATCTAATTATCTATCTAATTAACTAATTATCTATCTTTCTAATTATCTATCTAGCTATCTATTTATCTATCTAATTATCTATGTATTTATCTAATAATCTATCGAATCATCTATCTAGCTATCTAAATATCTAGCTAATTATCTATCTAATTATCTCTCTTTCTAAATATCTATCTATCTATTTATTCATCTAATTATCTACCAATCTAATAATCAACATATCTATCTAATTATCTATCTATCTAATTATCTAATTTTCTCTCTATCTAATTATCTATCTATCTATCTATCTAATTATCTAATTCTCTATCTATCTGTCTAATCATCGATTAATTAACTAATTATCTATCTATCTAATTATCTATCTAGCTTTCTATTTATCTATCTAATTATCAATGTATTTATCTAATTATCTATCTAATTATCTATCTAGCTAATAATCTACCTATCTATCTAATTATCTCTCTATCTATCTAATTATCTATGTAATTATGTATCTTTCTAATTATCTAATTTTCTATCTATCTAATTATTTATCAATCGAATTATCTATCTAGCTATATAAATATCTATCTATCTATCTAAATATCTACCTAATTGTCTATCTAATTATCTATCTTTCTAATTATCTAATTTTCTGTCTTTCTAATTATCTATCTATCTAATTATCTATCTATCTATTTATCCATCTAATTATCTACCTATCTAATAATCAACATATAAATCTAATTATCTATGTAATTATCTATCTAACTATCTAATTATCTATCTATCTAATTATCTATCTAATTATATACCTATCTAATAATCAACCTATCTATCTAATTATCTATCTATCTATCTAATTATCTATCTGTCTAATTATCTATCTAATTATCTATCTAGCTGTCTATGTATCTATCTAATTATCTATGTATTTATCTAATAATCTATCTAATTCTCTATCTATCTAATTATCTATCTTTCTAATTATATAATTTTCTATCTATTTAATTATCTATCTATCTAATGATCGACCAATCTATCTAATTATTTATCTATCTAATTATCTATCTAATTATCTATCTAGCTATATAATTATCAATCTAATTCTCTATCCATCTAATTATCGATCTAATTAACTAATTATCTATATGTCTAATTATCTATCTAGCTATCTATTTATCTATTCAATTATCTATGTATTTATCTAAGAGTCTATCTAATTATCTATCTATCTATCTATCTAATTATATATTTATCTATTAATCTATCTTATTATCTACCTATCTAATAATCTAACAATCTATCTAATTATCTATCCATCTAATTATCTATCTATCTAATTATCTATCTAGCTATCTATTTATCATTCTTATTATCTATTTATTTATCTAATAATCTATCTAACTATCTATCTAATTCCCTATTTATCTAATTATCGATCTAATTAACTTATTATCTTTCTTTCTAATTATCTATCTAACTATCTATTTATCTATCTAATTATCTATGTATTTATCTAATAATCTATCTAATTATCTATCTATCAAATTATCTATCGAATTATCTATCTAGCTATCTAAATATCTATCTTATTATCTATCTAATTATCTATCTATCTATCTAGCAATATATTTATCTACCTAATTATCTATTTATTTATCTAATAATCTATCTAATTATCTATCTATCTGATTATCTATCGAATTATCTATCTATCTATTTATCTATCTAATTATCTACCTATCTAATAATCAACATATCTATCTAATTATCTATCTATCTAATACTCTACCAATCTATCTAATTATCTATCTATCTAATTATCTATCTAGCTATCTATTTATCTTTCTTATTATCTATTTATTTATCTAATAATCTATCTAATTATCTATCTATCTAATTATCTATCTAAATATCTATCTAGCTATCTAAATATCTATCTAATTGTCTCTCTAATTATCTATCTATCTAATTATCTATCTTTCTAATTAATTATCTAATTCTCTATCTATCTGTCTAATTATCTATCTAGCTATCTATTTATCTATCCAATTATCTATGTATTTATCTAATAATCTAACTAATTAACTATCTCATTATCTATCTATCTATTTATCTATCTAATTATATACCTATCTAATAATCAACATATCTATCTAATTATCTATCTTTCTAATTATCTAATTTTCTATCTAATTATCTATCTATCTATATAATTATCTATCTAGCTAATAATCTACCAATCTATCTAATTATCTATCTAATTATCTATCTAGCTATCTATTTATCTTTCTAATTATCTATTTATTTATCTAATAATCTATCTAATTATCTATCTATCTAATTATCTATCGAATTATCTATCTAGCTATCTAAATATCTATCTAATTGTCTATCTAATTATCTATCTTTCTAATTATCTAATTTTCTGTCTATCTATTTATCTATCTATATAATTATCTAATTCTCTATCTATCTGTCTCATTATCATTCTAATTAACTAATTATCTATCTAGCTGTCTATTTATCTATCTAATTATCTAAATATTTATCTAATAATCTATCTAATTATCTATCTAGCTATAATCTATCTGTCTCTCTAATTATCTCTCTATCTATCTAATTATCTATGTAATTATGTATCTTTCTAATTATCTAATTATCTATCTATCTAATTATTTATCTATCTATCTAATTATCTATCTATCTGTCTAATTATCTATCTAGCTATCTAAATATCTATCTATCTATTTATCTATTTAATTACCTAATATGTACTTATCTAATTACCTACATCTCTAATTATCTATCTATCTAATTATCTATCTATCTAATTATCTATCTAATGCTCTATCTATCTAATTATCGATCTAATTAACTTATTATCTTTCTTTCTAATTATCTATCTAGCTATCTATTTATCTATCTAATTATCTATGTATTTTTCTAATAATCTATCTAATTATCTATCTATCATATTATCTATCGATTTATCTATCTAGCTATCTAAATATCTATCTAATTATCTCTCTTTCTAAATATCTATCTATCTATTTATCTATCTAATTATCTACCTATCTAATAATCAACTTATCTATCTAATTATCTATCTATCTAATTATCTAATTTTCTATCTATCTAATTATCTATCTAATAATCTAGCACTCTATCTAATTATCTATCTAATTATATATCTATCTAATGATCTATCTATCTGTCTAATTATCTATCTAATTATCTATCTTTCTAATTATCTAATTATCTGTCTATCTAATTCTCTATCGATCTATCTAATTATCTATGTAATTATGTAACTTTCTAATTATCTAATTTTCTATCTATCTAATTATTTATCTATCTATCTAATTATCTATCTAGCTATCTAAATATATATCTATCTGTCTATTTATCTATTTAATTACCTAATATGTAATTATCTAATTACCCACATCTCTAATTATCTATGTAATTATCTATCTATCTAATTATCTACCTTATTAATTATCTGATTTTCTATCTATCCATTTATCTATCCATCTGTCTAATTATCTATCTAGCTATCTACTTATCTATCCAATTATCTATGTATTTATCTAATAATCTATCTATTTATCTATCTATCTCATTATCTATCTATCTATTTATCTATCTAATTATCTACCTATCTAATAATCAACATATCTATCTAATTATCTATCTTTCTAATTATCTAATTTTCTATCTAATTATCTATCTAGCTATCTATTTATCTTTCTAATTATCTTTTTATTTATCTAATAATCTATCTAATTATCTATCTATCTAATTATTTATCGAATTATCTATCTAGCTATCTAAATATCTATCTAATTGTCTATCTAATTATCTATCTTTCTAATTATCTAATTTTCTGTCTATCTAACTATTATCTATCTATATAATTATCTAATTCTCTATCTATCTGTCTAATTATCATTCTAATTAACTAATTATATATCTATCTAATTATCTATGTATTTATCTAATAATCTAATTATCCATCTATCTTATTATCTATCGATTTATCTATCTAGCTATCTAAATATCTATCTAATTATCTATCTAATTATCTCTCTTTCTAAATATCTATCTATCTATTTATCTATCTAATTATCTACCTATCTAATAATGAACTTATCTATCTAATTATATATCTGTCTAATTATCTAAATTTCTATCTATCTAATTATCTATCTAATAATCTACCAATCTATCTAATAATCTATCTAATTATCTATCTAGCTGTCTAATTCTCTATCTATCTATATAATTATCTATCTAATTATCTATCTTTCTAATTATATAATTTTCTATCTATTTAATTATATATCTAATAATCTCCAATCTATCTAATTATCTATCTATCTAATTATCTATCTAATTATCTATCTTTCTAATAATATAATTTTCTTTCTATTAAATTATCTATCTATCTAATAATCTAACAATCTATCTAATTATCTATCTATCTAATTATCTATCTATCTATTTATCCATCTAATTATCTACCTATCTAATAATCAACATATCTATCTAATTATCTATCTAATACTCTACCAATCTATCTAATTATCTATCTATCTAATTATCTATCTAGCTATCTATTTATCTTTCTTATTATCTATTTATTTATATAATAATCTATCTAATTATCTATCTATCTAATTATCTATCTAAATATCTATCTAGCTATCTAAATATCTATCTAATTTTCTCTCTAATTATCTATCTATCTAATTATCTATCTTTCTAATTAATTATCTAATTCTCTATCTATCTGTCTAATTATCTATCTAGCTATCTATTTATCTATCCAATTATCTATGTATTTATCTAATAATCTAACTAATTATCTATCTCATTATCTATCTATCTATTTATCTATCTAATTATCTACCTATCTAATAATCAACATATCTATCTAATTATCTATCTTTCTAATTATCTAATTTTCTATCTAATTATCTATCTATCTATATAATTATCTATCTATCTAATAATCTAACAATCTATCTAATTATCTATCTAAATATCTATCTAGCTATCTATTTATCTTTCTAATTATCTATTTATTTATCTAATAATCTATCTAATTATCTATCTATCTAATTATCTATCGAATTATCTATCTAGCTATCTAAATTTATATCAAATTGTCTATCTAATTATTTATCTATCTATATAATTATCTAATTCTCTATATATCTGCCTAATTATCGTTCTAATTAACTAATTATCTATCTATCTAATTATCTATCTAGCTGTCTATTTATCTCTGTATTTATCTAATAATTATCTATCTAGCTAATAATCTACCTATCTATCTAATTATCTCTCTATCTATCTAATTATCTATGTAATTATATAACTTTCTAATTATCTAATTTTCTATCTATCTAATTATTTATCTATCTATCTAATTATCTACCAATCTATCTAATTATCTATCTATCTAATTATCTATCTAATTATCTATCTAGCTGTCTAATTATCTAGCTATTTATCTATCTTTCTAATTATCTAATTTTCTATCTATCTAATTATCTCTCTATCTATATAATTATCTAATTCTCATTTTATCTGTCTAATTTTCGATCTAATTAACTAATTATCTCTCTATCTATCTAATTATCTATGTAATTATGTATCTTTCTAATTATCTAATTTTCTATCTATCTAATTCTTTATCTATCTATCTAATTATCTATCTAGCTATCTGAATATCGATCTATCTATCTATTTAACTATTTAACTATTTAACTACCTAATATGTAATTATCTAATTACCTACATCTCTAATTATCTATCTATCTAACTAATTATCTATAAATCTAATTATATATCTAATTATCTAATTATCTATCTGTCTAATTATCTATCTAATTATCTACCTATCTAATAATCTACATGTCTATATAATTATCTATCTATATAATTATCTATCTATCTATCTAATTATCTAAGGATCTATCTTTCTAATTATCTAATTTTCTATCTATTTAATAATCTACCAATCTATCTAATTATCTATCTATCTAATGATCTATCTAATTATCTATCTAGCTGCCTAATTATCTTTCTAATTAACTAATTATCTATCTATCTAATGATCTAGCTAGATATCTTTTTAGCTATCTAATTGTTTATCAAATTAGCTATCTATATATCTAATTATCTATCTATCTATCTATCTAATTATCTAATTATCTGTCTATCTATTTAACTATCTGTGGAGCTGGCGCCTATGGCGGGCCGAGGGCCGCGTGTTTGAGACCCCTGCTCTACCCAGTGGCGGGGGGCTGAGGTGCAGTAGACAGAAGATTGTGGGAGCTGTTCTGCCCCCCCCCCATGAATCCCTGCTTCTCTCTGTGGCCCCATCCCCTGCACCGTCTCAGTGAAATGTAAGCCCCGCCTCCTCCCCTACAAGGCCCCGCCCCCTGCCCAAGTCAGAGGCCAGTGCTGTGCCCAATTGCATTGCCCCGCCTGCTGGCTAGTCAGGGTAATGCAGCCTGTGCTTCCCATGGAAGAGCAGGAACAGGGCTAGAGCCAGTCAACATTTTTTGTTTCTCTGATGAAAACTGGCCCAGTCCCCGCCTCAAACCAAACCTGTCACAGATAAGTCTCTGGGGCAGCCCCGCTTCCTGGGAGAAGGAGAAACAGAGACAACAGCAGCTGCTCCCGTTAGCTGGAGCTGGGAGGCAGGTGGGAGAGGCCATCCCCAAAACAAGCCAGGAGAGTGACAGGGCAGCACCGCAGTGACTGTCTGCTGCAAAGTGCTACAGCAGGTGTGAGTGTAGAGAGCCTAAGGGCAGGTGCACACTACGGGGCTAAAGCGACCAGACTCTTTCCCCAATTGTCACGTTATAGTGGGGTTTCACTGCATTACTGCCGGCTGTCTGCAGACTCAGGCAGGCTGCACTGCACTTACACTCTGGTCATGTGTGGATGATTTTTTTTTCTTTTTTGCAACAATAAGGGCTGGAGATTTCTGTCTTAAGAGATTTACCTCTGCTGCACAGCTCCATAAGAATGAGTGCATTTTTCCACCAATTCCTCAGCCATGGAATAACTAGGGATCTGACTACAGGTAACAATCCTCCACTGGTCTCCAGGGGATAGACAGATGGGCCTCATGGGCCTTTTCCATCACTGCCTTCTCTTACACAATAAGGAGCAGTCAGACCCAGGGATGTTGAGTGAGCCCCAAACTCATTTAGTGGCTCTGTACTGGATCTGAGAGGAAGTGGGGTGACACATAGAAATCAGGACAACGCTGGAATTCTCCAGAAAACTGGCATGTCTCCATCCTGGGGAGTGCAGGAGGAGGGGTTGGCTCCTCAGTGGCTGGGCCTGGGCATCTCCTCTTAGTAAGCATGAGCAGCTCTCTGCGCAGCAGGAAACACTCCAACTGGGTGAGTCCGATGGACCCTTCCCGGACTGTGGCCTGTCAGTTGGAGCAGGAAGAGAAATACTGGACTGAGGTGATAACAGAGCAACTCCCTACCTGTCCGATGACAACGTGTGTGCCACAGGTTAGAACCACGTCCTGGGGGTGGGAGCGGGCCAGCAAGGCCGTGGCCCTCAGCGCTGCTTTCCTGGCTCTGGGATCATGAATGTTGTCTAGCCAGATTAAGATACCTCCTACAATGTCCCCAACCTGGAAGAATGCCAGAAAGTCGAGGGATGGATTTATCAATGGGTGGCTTCCTCCCAGGTAACCCCTCCTGGCAGCCCTGCAAGCCGCCTCTCACCTCAGTTTCCCATAATCTCAAGAAAGAGGCTTTGACAAGTTCGGGAACCCCAGTCTTCCTGAGGTCTGGTTTAGCGCCTTAAAGCTCAGAAACACACACAAAAGCCTTCCCCAAAACCTTGCAGTGGGCATAGCCCAAACTCCCTGTTTGGCCTGGAGGATGTTCCCTGGGGCTCAGCTCTGTGCTGATTGCCCGCAGGTTGAGAACCACTGCTCCAGACCCAGCTGGCTCTACTGATGTACCGCAGAGCCCACCCCAGAGATGGCAGGGAGGGCGAGCTGGATGGGGCGAGCCAGCTCCAGGCCCCAGCCCAAAGGAGAACCTCTGTCCTGCGGGATTGTAAAACCTGCCGTAAGAATCCTAAAGCCGGGTCTCTAACCTCGTGCTCAGGCTATGGCCCTAAGAACAGCCATGTAGACATGGTGACTTGGGCTGGAGCCCAGGCTGTGAAGCCAGCCTCCTCCCCAGGCTTCAGAGATCAAGCTCCAGCCCAAGCCCAGAAGAGTCTGCATTGCTGTGTGGGCCCCACAGTGCCAGCCCGGCATAGGGCCAGGCTTTAAGGCTCCTGCTGCAGAGTTTGCAACACAGGATAGACAGACCCTAAAGGGACAAGCCACCCCCTAGGGCTCTTCCATGAGGAATTGGTCATTGCTCTTTCCTCTCTCGAACAAGGAGCAGGAGCTACACCCCGGGTGGCTGGATTCTGTCGACCTGTTCTGCTAGCAGGAGTTAGAGCCTGGCACAAATCAATCGCTGATTGAGGGGCCATTTGTTAACTTCCCACTGGGACCTGTTGGAAACAGGGAACTCGGCCAGAGACAGGGTGACCTGCAGGAAACGCTAGGAACAGGCAGGTTGGGGGAGGAAGCTCAGGCTGAGGATTGGGTTTGTTTATTAGTCTCCGAGTTTCCAGGAAAGCCAAAGCCCAGGAAGGGAATAAGTCTGCACTTACGCGCCATGTGCAGGCGGTATTTGGAGTAGGGCAGCAATGTCACCTATTTCCAGGACGAGCGATTAAAGGCACCGTTTAAAGGACTGTAGGGAACGTGAACCCTGATTCCTTTCTCAATCAGCCGCGCAGGCTTGGGCAATTCAAGGAGCTCTCTGGGCTTCAGTTTCCCCAGGTGTCTAATGGGTAGAATTCCTACCTCCCAGGAGGGCGGTGGAGCTTAATAATTCAGAGGAGTAAATGATGCTGAGAGACTCCTACCCAGGGGATGTAGAAATAAAGTCTGCCAGAAAGCTCCCTAGGACAATCTAATTCACGGGGGAGGCACTCAGAGCCTGTGGGGTGGGCAACGGGATCAAAGCTTGGGAGAGACAGAGAGAAAAGTTCAAAGCCAAATTCTTCCTGATACTTCAGCTGGAAAACAAGGCCCTGCAGCATGTGTGAGAAAACCACGTCTGCTCCCGGAGCCTAATGTGGAGGCCCATCGGCAGACTATGTAAGTGCTGCCTGCCAGGGCTGGGGCTATCGCGCCCCTTCAGTGTGGCTGGGCTGTCCTCAGGGACGTGGCAGAGCGCCAGCGGGCAGAGAACACTTTCAAAGCCTGACGCCGCGGATACCCGCGGCCAAGCGATGAACGGAAGGGGCAGAGCCAGCCTTCAAAGCACCATGCCAGTGTGTCCCAGGAACGGTCTCCTAGGAGAGGAAATTCTCCCAGCCCCCTCTCTGCGCAGCATCCCCCGCCCCACTGCGGGAGTCTCTTACTCTCTCCATCTTGTCTCTGTGTAGAGATACGATGACATTCAGCTCTTCCTCTGCCACTTGAAATCTCTCCAGGGTGGGAGTTGTCAGCCCCTTCACGGCTGCCATCAGCAGGGCTTGGAGCTGGGCTGAGGTAGGGTGCTCCCGGCCCCGAGAGTCTGCAATGAACAGGGACAAAGCCTGTTGGGACTGAGGATTTCCATTGGCCAGCTGCCCTGGAATAGTCTGTCCCGTGGGAGGCTGGCAGCGCCTTGTGAGCATGGAGACTCCGGCTGAGCCCGGTTAGTAAAAAGCCTCGACAGGTGCCAAGGTTTCCTCCGTCTTTCATACGTTCTCTGGCCCCCTCTGCCTGAGAAGAGATGGGAGCCTCTCAGGCAGTGCTGGGACCCACAGGGCCATCCCATTGCCTCCCTCTCCAGCCCCTCCTCCCAGGAAGCCCAGCTTTTGCTGACAAAGCCTCAGTGTCCTGCAAAGCCCATTCAGGTTGCTTCTTGAGTGCAGCCGAGGGGTCTATCTCATCGACCCCTCGGTCACTGGAGAACCTGCCCCATGTCCCATCCCACCCCGAGCAAATTGGCTCAGAAACACGAGCAGCCCATGGTGTCTGCGAGGAAACCACTGAGAATAGGGCCCAAACGGGCCCTTCCCCACCCCGCAGCCTGTGGTGCTGCCACAAAACAGGCAGGAATCGCCAGCAGGACAGAAAGCAGCTTAGACTGGAGGAGCAAATCTGCCTGGCTGAGGAGAATCCCAAACCATGAGCCTCTGGGGCCAGACCCCTGTGGGTCAGAACTCACTGGCCACAGTGTTACTCCAGGGGGCCTGGTTCCAGGGTCACCTAAACCCAGGGCCTGGGGTGCTGGAGGCAAGAGGTGGCTGAGGGGTCGGACTGCCAGGGAGCTCCCCGGCCCCTCTGGCTGCCTGGGCTGAAGGCGAGAGCCAGGCCTGTGCGTGAGGTCTGAGTGCCGGTGGCTCCCCCACTCCTCGGGAGGGTCTGTCCCAAGGCAGCGGCCCAGCCCCCCTCCAAGGGGGGTGCGTCCCACCAGCGTTTCTTGCCCCATTTGGGGAGGTTCAGCCTCCCCGAGCCCCTTGTAGCCGCCGCCCACACGCAGTGTCACTGGTAGATACGGGCAGAGGAGACTCGGGGGCCTGGGCTGGGAAATCCCTGGGTGAAACTGGCTGCCTGAGCCCAGCCCCTCTGCACTCAGGGGAGCGGTGAGAGGGGGAGGGGCTCAGGGAGTAAATCCTCAGAAACCTCCCCCCTGGGTTTGTAATGTCAGAGCCCAGCGAACAAGTCCCTGCGTGTGTGAAGGGAGGGGCTGTGAGGGGGAGGGTCCATGGGGGTGTCGGTGTGAGGGGGAGGGGCTGTGAGGGGGAGGGGCTGTGAGGGGGAGGGTCCATGGGGGTGTCAGTGTGAGGGGGAGGAGCTGTGAGGGGGAGGGTCCATGGGGGTGTCGGTGTGAGGGGGAGGGGCTGTGAGGGGGAGGGTCCATGGAGGTGTCAGTGTGAGGGGGAGGGTCCATGGGGGTGTCAGTGTGAGGGGGAGGGGCTGTGAGGGGGAGGGTCCATGGGGGTGTCAGTGTGAGGGGGAGGGGCTGTGATGGGGAGGGTCCATGGGGGTGTCAGTGTGAGGGGAGGGGCTGTGAGGGGGAGGGTCCATGGGGTTGTCAGTGTGAGGGGGAGGGGCTGTGAGGGGCTGAGCTCCCCAGTCACTGCTCTGTCGATGCCCCTTTTCAGGCGATTCTCTGGAACTGCTCCCTACGAAGCCAGTCAGGACTCTGGAGGAGCCTCCTCGCTGAGCCGACTGTCTCCAGGGCAAGAAGCTTCCCCAGCTTCGACCTTCCAGGGTCTGACCCTGGAGCGTTCAGCATCCCCTTCTTCACCCAGCGGGGCTCATGGGGAAGCCAGAGGGCCCTGCCCCCCAACTCCACAGTCAGACGTGACTCTCAGCCAACCAGTGAAACAGAAGGTTTATTAGACGACAGGAACAGGGTCTAAACCAGAGCTTGTAGGTACAGAGAACAGGACCCCTCAGTCAGGTCCATCTTAGGGGGTGGGGAGGCCAGAGCCCATCTGGACCTCCCTCCATGTGCCCAGCCAGCTCCGAACTCTCCTGCCCCTCCTCTGCCTTTGTCTCCTTCCTGGGCCAGGAGATCACTGATCCCTTTGTTCCCCAACCCCTTCAGCCGGCACCTTTGCAGGGAAGGGGCCCAGGCCAGCAGTTGCCAGGAGACAGGGTGTCGGCCATTCTGTGTCATCACACTGGCCCTCTAGGGTTTTTCCAACAATCACACCCCTTATCCCACCACCTAGAGACTTAAGAAATGCATAGGGGAAACTGAGGCACAGGGGAAACTGAGGCACCCACTCAGTATTCAGAGGAAATATTAGGAACAGTCCCACTTCGTTACATCCTCCCTGAATGTTTGTTTAAATCACTTGGTAGTGGCAGCGTACCGTTCAAGGACAAAAACGTGCCTTGGGGATGTTTTTATCCTAAACTGGTAATAATAAGCTTAGGGGAGGTCTTTCATGCATGTGCCCACATCTGTACACTAGAGCTCAGAGCGAACCCTGACAACCTCCTTCCCAGGGCTCTAGCTGAACCCAGAGCGGCCAAGAAGAGGCTCCAGCCCTGAAGGGAGCAGGACTTTCAGCACAAAGGGGAAAGTGCACAAAGCACAACCACGAAGGGACTCGAACCCTGAATCGTCTGATCCGAAGTCAGATGCCTGATCCATTAGGCCACGCGGTCATATGGGGAAAGTCTCTCCAAGCACTTCTTTAGGAAAGATGAACACTGTGTTTCTCGAGTCATCTACGGAGGGGGCAGAGACACTCTGGGCACAAGGAGTCGAGTTCCCAGCGAGATGTGAGACTTAGTTCCATGGAGCCAGGGGCAGGGTTTGGTTGGGAGGCTTAAGCATGGGGGATTGTGGGGCAGAGGCCGGACCGGCTGTCTAGGTGCGGAGATTTAGTGGCACTGGGGCACAGGAGGGAGGAGCAGGAGGAATCCTGCTGATGGGCTGTGGCCATGGAGAAAAAGAGGAAGGGCTCCTGGGACTTTTTTTTGCCTCTGTTGCTCTCTGAGAGAGACGCTGTGTGCATTACCCCACGTGGGCACCCGGTGTCACTGTTGCTCTCTGAGAGAGACGCTGTGTGCATTACCCCACGTGGGCACCAGGTGTCACTGTCGCTCTCTGAGAGAGACGCTGCGTGCATTACCCCACGTGGCCACCCGGTGTCGCTGTTGCTCTCTGAGAGAGACGCTGTGTGCATTACCCCACGTGGCCACCCGGTGTCACTGTTGCTCTCTGAGAGAGATGCTGTGTGCATTACCCCACGTGGCCACCCGGTGTCACTGTTGCTCTCTGAGAGAGACGCTGTGTGCGTTACCCCACGTGGCCACCCGGTGTCACTGTTGCTCTCTGAGAGAGACGCTGTGTGCATTACCCCACGTGGCCACCCAATGTCACTGTTGCTCTCTGAGAGAGATGCTGTGTGCGTTACCCCACGTGGCCACCCGGTGTCACTGTTGCTCTCTGAGAGAGACGCTGTGTGCATTACCCCACGTGGCCACCCAGTGTCACTGTTGCTCTCTGAGAGAGACGCTGTGTGCATTACCCCACGTGGCCACCCAATGTCACTGTTGCTCTCTGAGAGAGACGCTGTGTGCATTACCCCACGTGGCCACCCAATGTCACTGTTGCTCTCTGAGAGAGATGCTGTGTGCATTACCCCACGTAGCCACCCGGTGTCACTGTTGCTGCAGTCAGGACACTGCAGTCTGCAGTCTGCACTTTGGCTGCAGTCAGGACACTCCCAGGGGGTGGGGGAGGAGCAAACCCATAACTCCCCCAGAGACGGGATTGTATGAAATGGTTCAGAGGCCCTAAGGACCCGTGTGAAAAACCTTCCCCACCTGCCAGCCTCTCTCCTCCCCCCCGCGACCCTCTGACCCCTGCCCCTCCCCTTCCATTTCCCAATATGTCCATCTACCCACCTGCCCTGCCTCTCTCCTCCCCCCTCGACCCTCTAACCCTGGCCCCTCCGCCTTCCCTCTCCCAATACGTCCATCTACCCACCTGCCCTGCCTCTCTCCTCCCCCGCAGATCCTCTGACCCCTGCCCCTCTCCCTTCCCTCTCCTAATACGTCCAATTTCCAACCTGCCCTTCCTCTCTCCTCCCCTCTGACCCACTGACCCCTGCCCATCCCCGTTCCCTCTCCCATTACGTCCATCCCCCCACCTGCCCTGCCTCTCTCCTCCCCCCGACCCGCTGACCCCTGCCCCTCCCCCATCCCTCTCCCAATACGTCCATCTACCCACCTGCCCTGCCTCTCTCCTCCCCGCGACCCTCTGACACCTGCCCCTCCCCCTTCCCTCTCCCATTACGTCCATCCCCCGACCTGCCCTGCCTCTCTCCTCCCCCCGACCCTCTGATCCTGCCCCCCCTTCCCTCTCCAAATACGTCCATCTACCCACCTTCCCTACCTCTCTCTTCCCCCCCGGCCCTCTGACACCTGCCCCTCCCCCTTCCCTCTCCCAATACGTCCATCCACCCACCTGCCCAGCCTCTCAACTCCCCCCCGACACTCTGGCCCCTGACCCTCCTCCTTCCCTCTCCCAATATGAACGTCCCCCGACCTACCCTGCCTCACTCCTCCCCCCCGACTCTCTGACCCCTGCCCCTCCCCCTTTCCTCTCCCAATACATCCATCTACCCACCTGCCCCGTCTCTTTCCTCCCCCCGGACCCTCTCACCCCTGCCCCTCCCCTTTCCGTCTACTAATACCTCCATCTACCCACCTACCCTGCCTCTCGTCTCCCCCCAGACCCTGTGACCCCTGCCCCTCCCCCTTCCCTCTCCCAATACGTCCATCTAGCCACCTGCCCTGCCTCTCTCCTCCCTCTCCCAGACCCGTGTCTGCCCCTTTGCCCTTTCCCTTCCCCTGCACCCTCCTGGGGCCTGCCCCTTCCCACCTCCTGCCCCCGACACCTACCCCACCCCTCACCCCCTTCCTCCCTGGCGCCCATCCCCACTCTACCCTCTGCCCCACTGACCTCCCTCTCTTCACGCCCCTCTGCCCCCATCACCATGAATTGCCCCACCCTCTGCCTTCCTCATGCCCACTCCTCCTTTCTCCCCTTCTCCTGGCAGACAGCCCTCTCCTCCGCCTTTCCCTCCTTTTTTCAGCCCCTTTCCCCCTTCTGTCCCCTGGATCCTGCCCCTCCCTTCACCCCCCCGTCCTCCTGGTGCCATCCCCTAGCCCCACATTGGCTTGTGCCTGCCCCTCCCTTTTCCTCTCCCAGCATCAGTGTGTCCCCTCCCCTCCCCCTCCGCCTCCCCCACTGACACCTTCCCACCCCTCCCCCGCTTCTCCTGTCCTTCCCCCTCATCGTCTCCCCAAAGGGGAGTCCCCTCAGGTAACCCCCCTCCCCCCGCACAGCGATTAACGGGGACGCAGGTTAATTTCCCTTTGATCCCAGTGACCAGCCCCTGCCCCGGCTCTGACTCTGTGACTCTCTCCCCAGTGGCCGTGACTCTGGATCCAGACACGGCAAATCCCGACCTCGTCCTGTCTGAGGATCGGAAACGTGGGAGACACGGAGACACACGCCAGGATCTGCCCGACAACCCTGAGAGATTTCAGCCTTGTCCCTGTGTCCTGGGCGCTGAGGGGTTCGCGGGTGGGAGGCGTTACTGGGAGGTGGAGGCGGGAGACAAGCCTGGATGGGCTCTGGGGGTTTGCAGGGAGTCTGTGAGCAGGAAGGGGCAGGTCACACTCACACCTGGGAATGGATATGGGGCCGCGTGGCTGAGGGATGAGGGATACAAGGCCTCACCACCCCCATGACCCCCTCCCACCTTTGATGCAGATGAGGCTTGGGGAGTTGCCTTAATCCTATCACCCTTGTCAGGAGGGGTCTAGGTGTGTCTCCCACCGCCATTCACTGCTCTCTGCAAGTCTTTTCTCTGGGCAGTTTTGGCTCAAGCAGAGGCTGGGGAGGAGTCCTTCGTGAGTCAGACAGGCCGGATACTGCTCCCTGGTTCCCCAAGAACACAGAGCTGGCTGGTAGCAAATCCTAATTGCTCTGGGCTTTCTTCACCATCTTCTGAAATGCTCTGTAAAAATGATTGATTGAACAGAGTATGAGGGAGGCGCATCACATGGTATTGCTAGTGTGACCTGGCATTCCATATACTTTACCAAACTATGCTTCTGATATGAATATGTCATAACTGAGGTATGCTTTATACAAGATGGTTCGTGTGAGATATCATTGGAAAGGCTGCGATTTACTGCATATGATTATCCAATTGTATGCATGGATCATTTTTGTCGATGAAATTAGGAATCTTGACCTGTGTGTCTGTTTCATATTTGCTGCTTTGGGTGACTCCCACTGCGAACACTTCTGGGACTACAAGGGATTGATGGCCCATCTGCAATACACAATGGACTGTGAAAGAACTTAGACTTCCTGGGAACTTGTGGGTCAGCCTGTGAAGAATGGCTCCATGGGGCCCTATAGAGTCAGCTGACCTGGTCACCTGATACTAAGGCCTTGTCTACCCTAGCACTTTACTGCTGTCAGGGTTCCCTCCCCACTCTGAACTCTAGGGTACAGATGTGGGGACCCGCATGAAAGCCCCCTAAGCTCATTTTTACTAGCTTAGGTTAAAAACTTCCCCACGGCACAAATCCTTTGTCCTTGGACGGTACGCTGCCACCACCAAGTGATTTAACAAAGAACCAGGGGAAAGGACCACTTCCCCCAAAATATCCCCCCAAGCCCTTATACCCCCTTTTCTGTGGAGGCTTGAGAATAATACCCTAACCAATTGGTTACAAAGTGATCAAAGACCCAATCCCCTGTGTCTTAGAACAATAGAAAAATCCGTCAGGTTGTTAAAAGAAGGATTTTACTAAAAAAAGAAAGGTAAAAATCATCTCTGTAAAATCAGGATGGAAAATAACTTTGCAGGATAATCAGATTCAAAACACAGAGGATTCCCTTCTAGGCAAAATTTTAAAGTTACCGAAAACAGGAATAAACCTCCCTCTTAGCACAGGGAAAATTCACAAGCAAAACAAAAGATAACCTGATACGCCTTGCCTGGTTTAATAACACTTGTTGCAATATTGGAGAGTTGGTTTAGGATGGTTTGGAGGAGATGGGTTTCTGTCTGGCCCCTCTCAGTCCCAAGAGAGAACACACACACCAACAAAGAGCACATACCAAAGCCTCCCCCCTCCCCGATTTGAAAGTATTTTCTTTTCTCATTGGTCCTTTTGGTTAGGTGCCAGCCAGATTATTTGACCTTAACCCCTTACAGGTAAGGAGGAATTCTAGGCTACTCTTAGCTGTATTTTTATGATAACTGCGCAGCAACTTTCTGTGCTCAGGGGTGTGAAAAAACACACACCCTGCGTGCAGCAAGTTACAGCCAGGGCCGGCTCCAGGCAACAGCCGACCAAGCACATGCTTGGGGCAGCACCTTCTAAGGGGCGGCCAATCTTGGGGCGGTGGGGCAGCGCTCGGGGTTTTTTTGTTTTGCTTGGTTTCGGCGGGGTGGCGCTCGGGCGGGGGGGGTTGTTGTTTTGTTTTTGTTTCGGCGGGGTGGCGCTGGGGGGTTGTTTCTATGGACTATGGAAGTGTGAGAGTGATCTCATGCCTGCAATTTTAGTGCCTGAGTATTCACAGTGCCGACAGGAGCCAGATCTGGGCTCACGCTTAGGGCTTGTCTCTACTTACTGGGGGATTGATGTGGGGTGATCAATCCACCATGGGGTTGATTTAGTGGGTCAAGTGCAGACCTGCTAAATTGACCACCTGATCACTCTCCTGTACTCCACCAAACAAGGAGCATAAGGTAAGTCATAGGAAACTCTCCTGTCGACATGACAAGGACATAAGTTGACCTAAGCTATGTTATTCACGTAGCTGGAGCTGTGTAATTAAGGTCGCTTTAGCCCCATAGTGTACACCTGCCCTTAGACTCTCTACACTTACTGTAGCACTTTGCAGCAGACAGTCACTGCGGCGATGGGAGGTGTTTCCCATCACTGGTGTAGTCAGGTTGACAGAAGAATTCTTCCACCCATCTAGCGCTATCTACGCCAGGGCTCCGCTCAGCTGAACTACATTGGTTAGGAGGGTGGATTTTTCACCCCCAGAGAGAGGTAGCTATGCAGTTAAGTGTCCAGAATACATCAGCCCAGCTCCCGCCCCAGCCAAGAGCCCCAGCCCCCTCCCAGCACCAGAGTGGGGTGCATGGCCCCAGTCACCCCAGAACCGGAGCACAGGGAGGTCAGGTTAAGGGGCCCTGAAATAGCACAAGATTGTCACCGTCCCTGGGTGGACTCAAACCACCATCCTCTCGGTTAACAGCCGAACGCGCTGACCCATTGCGCCACAGAGACACAGAGATACAAGTCTGCTGTTACCAAGGCTGCTGCCTCCCAGCCGGCACATCTGCCTGCCAGCGCTAGAGCTCACACGGTCCGGATGCTGGAGGCCGGGTACTGGATACGGCAGGTGAAGAGGCAGCAGAGTGCCGCAGGGGCAGCGTGCTGGCCTATAAGTCAGAGGTCGCTGGATTGAAACCATCCTCTGCTAGGCATGTGCTTCCTTCTTTTTGCTCTGGGCCTCCAAGTGAGGCAGCGACCGGCAGAGCGCCAAGATCCTAGGCCATGAGACAAGAGGTGGCTGAGGCGGTGGCCTGCCAGGGAGCCACCACCACTCAATACTACAGTGAACTGAAACCCAGAACCAGCCAAAATGTCATTTTGGGAAATCAGCTGCGTTTGCTGAGCACCCAGGTAGCAAAGGCAGCTCCATGCAAATACAGTCTGCTCCTGACGTCCTTTCCCCAGATTGTCACGAGATGTTGGGTCTGCTTCTAATAATACTAATAACTATTAAACTGCCCTTTCCCATTGTCATAAATAGCGGGGGAAGGGTAGCAACCTTTATGTCTGCAGTAGCATAAAATCCCTCCTTGGCAGCTGTACTTAGCACCCACCAGCAGCCAGCTCTCCCCTCCCCCAGCTCCTCCCACCTGCCTGGTGCCCCACCAAGTGACACCTCCCGGACCCTGGGGAGCAAGTGTTTCCCCTGGAGCAGCAGCAACACCCGGTGGCCAGTCGGGGTAATGCACAGACTCTTTCATAGAATCATAGAATCTCAGGGTTGGAAGGGACCTCGGGAGGTCATCTAGTCCAACCCCCTGCTATTATCCAATCATGCTTTATCCCTTTTATACATTTCCTGAGGACCCGGAGCCTCCCAAATTCAAGGCAAAAAACCCTCCCATTCCACTCCTGATGTCACTATCTGGAGTCTTGCCTTCCCCAAACTTTCCTGCCAAGTGTCTGGGTATAAAGAGGAGTGTTTCAGCCTGAAATGAATTGCCTTTTCCCCGGTGCTGTGCAGCTGATGGGGAGTATAGTCATCAGCTCCATGCCCTGAGAAAACCTCCCTCAGAATGCTCCGATGTATGTACCTTTACATAATCTTTTATAGCGTATGCTAACAAGAACATAACCTATAGGGCAGTGGTCCCCAACCTTTCTGTGGCCAAGAGCACATTCATCCGTTCATCAGAGTGTGGTGGCAGCGACACTTCTCGGCGGCATTTCGGTGGCGACGCTTCTCCGGCGGATGCTCCTCTCCTCTTCCTTCCTTGGTGCCGGCCCTGACGGCGGGCGCACATAAATGCCCTGGCGGGCGCCATAACACCCATGGGCACCACGTTGGGGACCACTGCTCTAGGGACTCTGAGTGGGTCACCATCACAAGCTCTACTGAGTCACCAATTCTCCTAATTTCAACAATCTGCTCACTATTTCAAGCCATTGCTAGTATTTCTAGCCATAACAACAATATATCGGGGCACCTAAAGCCGAGATCACTGTTCATTCACTCTCCTCCATCAATTTCTCTTCCATCCTTTCAACCTGATTCATATACTACAAGAATGCAGGTCTCTGAGCTTCACTCACAAAGGCTTAAGATTATTCCTAGTTATGTGATGTTTGGGTTTCAAATGGCAGCAGCTGAACATACAAAATAGCTGGCCACAGTAAGGTAAAGTCCTTGGGTACATGCAAGTTCTATGGCAACAGGGGCTGGGAAAGCCAATGGAAGAGAGAGAGAGATCGCACCAGAGACAGGGGAGGAGTAAAAGTGCCAAGAGGGGAAGCAGCTGGAGAGAAGCTTTGAGTGCAGAGTGCAAACATGACAGCTGAGTGTCGTAAGTACCCAGATAGCATAATGTGAGCTGGTCCCCTGGTCAAACAGTCAAGACTCTGATTCTTATCATCTGAGTTCAAAACTCGGTAGAACCTCCTGTATCTGTGCTGGCTACTGGAAAAGCTCTGGAGCGCAATATGCTAAGCTTCCCCTTTCTTGCTTGTGCAAGAGTGAGTCTTTGCCCTCCTGCTGGGTGACTCACGCCTACCGGAGCCCGTTCTTTGGTCACGATGGCTTGACAGGACGGCTGCAATGGATTGGGACCCAGAACTACAGACTCTTTCCATTGGAGCAGCAGCGGCACCCGGTGGCCAGTCGGGGTAAAACAGTTCCTTTCAATTAATTAGCCTCTTAAAATTGATATAGACACTCCCACCTTTTCATTTTCTCTGTGTGTATAAATATCTGGTTACTGTATGTTCCATTCCATGCATCCGATGAAGTGGATTCTTAAGCCACGAGAGCTTATGCTGAAATAAATTTGTTAGTCTCTAAGGTGCCACAGTTATTTTTCTTATTTTCTCTTTGCACATTTCTTCCCCCTGCAGCAACAGCGACACCTGGTGGCCTGTCAGGGTAATGCACAGACTCTTCCCCCTGCAGCAACAGCGACACCCGGTGGCCTGTCAGGGTAAGGCACAAAGAGTGTTTCCCAAGGAGGAGGAGTAACAAGCTGTGGCCAGCAGGGGCAGTGCCAGCCTCTACCCCAGGGATCTCAAACTGAAATCACCACGAGGGCCACATGAGAACTAGTAAATTGGCCCGAGGCCGCATCACTGAAACCTTTTCATCCAATGATACAAAAGTATGATCAAACATGAAAAAAGCAGCGTAATATAGTATTCTAGTAAAAGTCACTGGATTAACTTTTTAAAAACTGTAATGCCAAGAGGGGTTTGAATAAAATATAAACACTCAGTAATGTTTGGAGCTTGGCTGCCAGTGGAGCTGGCGCCTATGGCGGGCCGAGGGCCGCGTGTTTGAGACCCCTGCTCTACCCAGTGGCGGGGGGCTGAGGTGCAGTAGACAGAAGATTGTGGGAGCTGTTCTGCCCCCCCCCCCCATGAATCCCTGCTTCTCTCTGTGGCCCCATCCCCTGCACCGTCTCAGTGAAATGTAAGCCCCGCCTCCTCCCCTACAAGGCCCCGCCCCCTGCCCAAGTCAGAGGCCAGTGCTGTGCCCAATTGCATTGCCCCGCCTGCTGGCTAGTCAGGGTAATGCAGCCTGTGCTTCCCATGGAAGAGCAGGAACAGGGCTAGAGCCAGTCAACATTTTTTGTTTCTCTGATGAAAACTGGCCCAGTCCCCGCCTCAAACCAAACCTGTCACAGATAAGTCTCTGGGGCAGCCCCGCTTCCTGGGAGAAGGAGAAACAGAGACAACAGCAGCTGCTCCCGTTAGCTGGAGCTGGGAGGCAGGTGGGAGAGGCCATCCCCAAAACAAGCCAGGAGAGTGACAGGGCAGCACCGCAGTGACTGTCTGCTGCAAAGTGCTACAGCAGGTGTGAGTGTAGAGAGCCTAAGGGCAGGTGCACACTACGGGGCTAAAGCGACCAGACTCTTTCCCCAATTGTCACGTTATAGTGGGGTTTCACTGCATTACTGCCGGCTGTCTGCAGACTCAGGCAGGCTGCACTGCACTTACACTCTGGTCATGTGTGGATGATTTTTTTTTCTTTTTTGCAACAATAAGGGCTGGAGATTTCTGTCTTAAGAGATTTACCTCTGCTGCACAGCTCCATAAGAATGAGTGCATTTTTCCACCAATTCCTCAGCCATGGAATAACTAGGGATCTGACTACAGGTAACAATCCTCCACTGGTCTCCAGGGGATAGACAGATGGGCCTCATGGGCCTTTTCCATCACTGCCTTCTCTTACACAATAAGGAGCAGTCAGACCCAGGGATGTTGAGTGAGCCCCAAACTCATTTAGTGGCTCTGTACTGGATCTGAGAGGAAGTGGGGTGACACATAGAAATCAGGACAACGCTGGAATTCTCCAGAAAACTGGCATGTCTCCATCCTGGGCAGTGCAGGAGGAGGGGTTGGCTCCTCAGTGGCTGGGCCTGGGCATCTCCTCTTAGTAAGCATGAGCAGCTCTCTGCGCAGCAGGAAACACTCCAACTGGGTGAGTCCGATGGACCCTTCCCGGACTGTGGCCTGTCAGTTGGAGCAGGAAGAGAAATACTGGACTGAGGTGATAACAGAGCAACTCCCTACCTGTCCGATGACAACGTGTGTGCCACAGGTTAGAACCACGTCCTGGGGGTGGGAGCGGGCCAGCAAGGCCGTGGCCCTCAGCGCTGCTTTCCTGGCTCTGGGATCATGGATGTTGTCTAGCCAGATTAAGATACCTCCTACAATGTCCCCAACCTGGAAGAATGCCAGAAAGTCGAGGGATGGATTTATCAATGAGTGGCTTCCTCCCAGGTAACCCCTCCTGGCAGCCCTGCAAGCTGCCTCTCACCTCGGTTTCCCATAATCTCAAGAAAGAGGCTTTGACAAGTCCGGGAACCCCAGTCTTCCTGAGGTCTGGTTTAGCGCCTTAAAGCTCAGAAACACACACAAAAGCCTTCCCCAAAACCTTGCAGTGGGCACAGCCCAAACTCCCTGTTTGGCCTGGAGGATGTTCCCTGGGGCTCAGCTCTGTGCTGATTGCCCGCAGGTTGAGAACCACTGCTCCAGACCCAGCTGGCTCTACTGATGTACCGCAGAGCCCACCCCAGAGATGGCAGGGAGGGCGAGCTGGATGGGGCGAGCCAGCTCCAGGCCCCAGCCCAAAGGAGAAGCTCTGTCCTGCGGGATTGTAAAACCTGCCGTAAGAATCCTAAAGCCGGGTCTCTAACCTCGTGCTCAAGCTATGGCCCTAAGAACAGCCATGTAGACATGGTGACTTGGGCTGGAGCCCAGGCTGTGAAGCCAGCCTCCTCCCCAGGCTTCAGAGATCAAGCTCCAGCCCAAGCCCAGAAGAGTCTGCATTGCTGTGTGGGCCCCATAGTGCCAGCCCGGCATAGGGCCAGGCTTTAAGGCTCCTGCTGCAGAGTTTGCAACACAGGATAGACAGACCCTAAAGGGACAAGCCACCCCCTAGGGCTCTTCCATGAGGAATTGGTCATTGCTCTTTCCTCTCTCGAACAAGGAGCAGGAGCTACACCCCGGGTGGCTGGATTCTGTCGACCTGTTCTGCTAGCAGGAGTTAGAGCCTGGCACAAATCAATCGCTGATTGAGGGGCCATTTGTTAACTTCCCACTGGGACCTGTTGGAAACAGGGAACTCGGCCAGAGACAGGGTGACCTGCAGGAAACGCTAGGAACAGGCAGGTTGGGGGAGGAAGCTCAGGCTGAGGATTGGGTTTGTTTATTAGTCTCCGAGTTTCCAGGAAAGTCAAAGCCCAGGAAGGGAATAAGTCTGCACTTACGCGCCATGTGCAGGCGGTATTTGGAGTAGGGCAGCAATGTCACCTATTTCCAGGACGAGCGATTAAAGGCACCGTTTAAAGGACTGTAGGGAACGTGAACCCTGATTCCTTTCTCAATCAGCCGCGCAGGCTTGGGCAATTCAAGGAGCTCTCTGGGCTTCAGTTTCCCCAGGTGTCTAATGGGTAGAATTCCTACCTCCCAGGAGGGAGGTGGAGCTTAATAATTCAGAGGAGTAAATGATGCTAAACAAATACTTTGCCTCAGTCTTTAATGAGGCTAATGAGGAGATTAGGAATAGTGGCAGCATGACAAATGGGAATAAGGGTGTGGGGGTAGATATTACCATATCCGAGGTAGAAGCCAAACTTGAACAGCTTAATGAGAGTAAATCAGGCGGCCCAGATAATCTTCATCCAAGAATATTAAAGGAACTGGCACACGAAATTGCAAGCCCATTAGCAAAAATTTTTAATGAATCTCTAAACTCAGGGGTTGTACCGTTTGACTGGAGAATAGCTAATATAGTTCCTATTTTTAAGAAAGGGAAAAAAAGTGACCCGGGTAACTACAGGCCTGTTAGTTTGACATCTGTAGTATGCAAGGTCTTGGAAAAAATTTTGAAGGAGAAAGTAGTTAAGGACCTTGAGGTCAATGGCAATTGGGACAAATTACAACATGGTTTTACAAAAGGTAGATCGTGCCAAACCAACTTGATCTCCTTCTTTGAGAAAGTAACAGATTTTTTAGATAAAGGAAACGCAGTGGATCTAATCTACCTTGATTTCAGTAAGGCATTTGATACAGTACCACATGAGGAATTATCGGTTAAATTGGAAAAGATGGGGATCAATATGAAAATTGAGAGGTGGATAAGGAACTGGTTAAAGGGGAGACTACAGCGGGTCATACTGAAAGGTGAACTGTCAGGTTGGAGGGAGGTTACTAGTGGAGTTCCTCAAGGTTCAGTTTTGGGACCAATTTTATTTAATCTGTTTATTACTGACCTCGGCACCAAGAGTGGGAGTGTGCTAATAAAGTTTGCAGATGACACAAAGTTGGGAGGTATTGCCAATTCAGAAAAGGATCGGGATATCCTACAGGAAGATCTGGATGACCTTGTAAACTGGAGTAATAGTAATAGGATGAAATTTAATAGTGAGAAGTGTAAGGTTATGCATTTAGGGATTAATAACAAGAATTTTAGTTATAAGCTGGGGACGCATCAGTTGGAAGTAACGGAAGAGGAGAAGGACCTCGGAGTCCTGGTTGATCACAGGATGACTATGAGTCGCCAATGTGATGTGGCCGTGAAAAACGCTAATGCGGTCTTGGGATGCATTAGGCGAGGTATTTCTAGTAGAGATAAGGAGGTGTTAGTACCGTTATACAAGGCATTGGTGAGACCTCATTTGGAATACTGTGTGCAGTTCTGGTCTCCCATGTTTAAGAAGGATGAATTCAAACTGGAACAGGTACAAAGAAGGGCCACTAGGATGATCCGAGGAATGGAAAACCTGTCGTATGAAAGGAGACTCAAGGAGCTTGGTTTGTTTACCTTAACCAAAAGAAGGCTGAGGGGAGATATGATTGCTCTCTTTAAATATATCAGAGGGATAAATACCAGGGAGGGAGAGGAATTATTTCAGCTCAGTACCAATGTGGACACAAGAACAAATGGATATAAACTGGCCATCAGGAAGTTTAGACTGGAAATTAGACGAAGGTTTCTAACCATCAGAGGAGTGAAGTTCTGGAACAGCCTTCCAAGGGAAGCAGTGGGGGCAAAAGACCTAACTGGCTTCAAGATTAAGCTAGATACGTTTATGGAGGGGATGGTTTGATGGGATAACATGATCTTAGTCAAAGGTCAATTAATTGCCATCAGTGGTAAATAGGACCAATGGACAATGATGGGATGTTAGAAGTTACTACAGAGAACTTTTTCCTGGGTGTCTGGCTGGTGAGTCTTGCCCACATGCTCGGGGTTCAGCTGATCGCCATATTTGGGGTCGGGAAGGAATTTTCCTCCAGGGTAGATTGGCAGAGGCCCTGGAGGTTTTTTTGCCTTCCTCTGCAGCATGGGGCACGGGTCACTTACCGGAGGATTCTCTGCATCTTGAAGTCTTTAAACCATGATTTGAGGACTTCAATAGCTGAGACATAGGTGAAAGGATTATTCCAGGAGTGGGTGGGTGAGATTCTGTGGCCTGCATTGTGCAGGAGGTCAGACTAGATGATCATAATGGTCCCTTCTGACCTAAAAGTCTATGAGTCTATGAGTCTATGCTGAGAGCCTCCTACCCAGGGGATGTAGAAATGAAGTCTGCCAGAAAGCTCCCTAGGACAATCTAATTCACGGGGGAGGCACTCAGAGCCTGTGGGGTGGGCAACGGGATCAAAGCTTGGGAGAGACAGAGAGAAAAGTTCAAAGCCAAATTCTTCCTGATACTTCAGCTGGAAAACAAGGCCCTGCAGCATGTGTGAGAAAACCACGTCTGCTCCCGGAGCCTAATGTGGAGGCCCATCGGCAGACTATGTAAGTGCTGCCTGCCAGGGCTGGGGCTATCGCGCCCCTTCAGTGTGGCTGGGCTGTCCTCAGGGACGTGGCAGAGCGCCAGCGGGCAGAGAACACTTTCAAAGCCTGACGCCGCGGATACCCGCGGCCAAGCGATGAACGGAAGGGGCAGAGCCAGCCTTCAAAGCACCATGCCAGTGTGTCCCAGAAACGGTCTCCTAGGAGAGGAAATTCTCCCAGCCCCCTCTCTGTGCAGCATCCCCCGCCCCACTGCGGGAGTCTCTTACTCTCTCCATCTTGTCTCTGTGTAGAGATACGATGACATTCAGCTCTTCCTCTGCCGCTTGAAATCTCTCCAGGGTGGGTGTTGTCAGCCCCTTCACGGCTGCCATCAGCAGGGCTTGGAGCTGGGCTGAGGTAGGGTGCTCCCGGCCCCGAGAGTCTGCAATGAACAGGGACAAAGCCTGTTGGGACTGAGGATTTCCATTGGCCAGCTGCCCTGGAATAGTCTGTCCCGTGGGAGGCTGGCAGCGCCTTGTGAGCGTGGAGACTCCCGCTGAGCCCGGTTAGTAAAAAGCCTCGACAGGTGCCAAGGTTTCCTCCGTCTTTCATACGTTCTCTGGCCCCCTCTGCCTGAGAAGAGATGGGAGCCTCTCAGGCAGTGCTGGGACCCACAGGGCCATCCCATTGCCTCCCTCTCCAGCCCCTCCTCCCAGGAAGCCCAGCTTTTGCTGACAAAGCCTCAGTGTCCTGCAAAGCCCATTCAGGTTGCTTCTTGAGTGCAGCCGAGGGGTCTATCTCATCGACCCCTCGGTCACTGGAGAACCTGCCCCATGTCCCATCCCACCCCAAGCAAATTGGCTCAGAAACATGAGCAGCCCATGGTGTCTGCGAGGAAACCACTGAGAATAGGGCCCAAATGGGCCCTTCCCCACCCCGCAGCCTGTGGTGCTGCCACAAAACAGGCAGGAATCGCCAGGAGGACAGAAAGAAGCTTAGACTGGAGGAGCAAATCTGCCTGGCTGAGGAGAATCCCAAACCGTGAGCCTCTGGGGCCAGACCCCTGTGGGTCAGAACTCACTGGCCACAGTGTTACTCCAGGGGGCCTGGTTCCAGGGTCACCTAAACCCAGGGCCTGGGGTGCTGGAGGCCTTGGCCCTGGTGTCTCAGGGCACCTCCTGAGTATTACTGCAGCTGGCCTGCGTGGCGCTGGATTAGCACCGTCTGTGTCCTGGATGCCAGCAGCGGAGAACGCAGTAGAGCACAGCAGCGTGACACACACTTGCATAGATAATCCAGGCCCCCGTCATGTCAGAAGCTCCCAGAATTGCAGACATTTGTATGTGCGGCAGGGAGCTCGGTCACTAACCAGAAGAGTAACGAAGGCAGCTAGAGGCCTTTGTAACTCGGACAGAGCCCAGATGTTGGCAGGCAGGATGGAACCTGGGACTTCTGGAGCTTAGTGCATGAGCCTCTACCACATGAGCTAAAAGCCAACTGGCTGTTCGTTACGGCTCTAGAGCAGACTCCTTTGATCTCTGCCTGTAAGTGGTCTTGGTGCCACTCGATGGGACAGAACGCCACACCCAGGAGGTGTGTGGGTTACCCCTACAAGTGCAGGTCTGGGCCTCGTCTGATTTTCAGCAGGGCCTGTGTCTCATGGAAAGTGCATCGGAATCAGGCACCTGAGTCAGACACTTCTGCGAATCCCACTAAGCACCTCCGCACTTCTTTAGGTGCCTAAACCCCTTGGTCAATCTGGGCCTCATTCAAACAACCCAGAGAAACTCGTCAAGACTGGCTGGAGCTGATCACATTTGAAGAGTGTTTCTCTTCAGCTCCCTCAGCAAGGGGCATGTAGTTCTCCTGTCAGAGATACCAGCTCCGGAGATACTAATACACACAGCAGGAGATGCTTTCCATTAGCACAGTCACAAAGCATCATTACCATCATCATATGGGAGATGCTCGTTAATGAGGAGGTGGGAGTGTCGTCTTCTTCCTGCTCTTCTGGGCTCCCCTTCGTCTCCACCGGCTCCGTCATCGTCCCTGGAGCAGAAAGAAACATTCTTAGCCCTTCGCTTTTCCATGTGTTATCCCTGGTTTCCAGAGGATGGACGTCGGGCACAGAGCCCTGACGCGAATCGCCCAGGGCCAGACTGAAGGTTGCTGGCAGAGCTAGGTCCCAGTACCAAAAGGAAGGGGAAAGGTCGATGGGAAACCAGGACTCTGAGACTTCCAGTCCCCAGGGGCAATGGAGAGAAGCCAACGCTCCAGGTCAGCCTGATTGCCGGGGCGGGCAGGTTAATGTCAGAGTCAGGGGCTCAGAAAGGTCCTGTCCTCCATGGGAGCTGGAATTGCCTGGGTCAGACAGAGTGGGGCCGAGCGAAGGAGAGAGCAGGGGCCCGAGCTGAGCTGGGGAACAGAGCCGGGCCAGCCAGCAGGGCCAGGCACACAGCCCAGGGAGAGCAGACCCTGTGCTGGGAGCGGGGCTGAGGCCACAGAGCCAGCGGGGCCAGATAGGCAGCCTCGGGGGCTGGAGGCAGAGCAGCAGCAGCAGCGCTGAGGCAGGGTGGAGCCGGAGCTAGAACATTGGGGCTGGGGCTGGAGCTGGAGCAGTCTGGAGCTGGGTGCAGAGAGCAACTGGGGCCAGCCAAGGGGGGACCCTGGGCAAAGGGCCCAGGACAGAAAGACACCCCCGGCCAAGGGTCCTTGCAGGCCAGACTGGGAGGGGGATCTGAACCCGACAGGGGGCTGATGCTGGGAAGAAGGGTCCCACCACCCAAAGCCTAGAGGTGTGTGGCCACCACCAGAGCAAGTGTCCAACCCACAGCATCCCTGCAGCACAGCCAGGGTCTGAGAAGGAGCCTGGGACCTACAAGGAACCGACTGTGAACTGCCCTGACATTGCAGAGACACTGTTCATGATGTTCCTGCCACAGAGCGGGTGACGTGTTTCCTTTCACCTTTCCCATGTTTCCTTATTCTTTTTTACATTCATTGCTGATTAAATACATTGTATTTGCTTTAAACTGTATGTAATGATGAGTGGGTGAGGGAAGTGCCAGTGCAGAGAGAGCACCCCGGAGTGGGGACACCCTAGCCCCTGTCCTAGGTGACCACAGCGAGGTTGGGGGTGGAGCCAGCCGCGTAGCCAGGTCCAGAGTACAGGGGGAGCGGAGCTAAAAAAGGCGCCTCCCCCTGTACTCACCCGGCGGCGCTCTGGCGGCGCTCCAGCTGTTCGGCGGCACTTCGGCGGCGGGTCCTTCACTCACCCCGGGTCCTCGGTGGTACCCGCCGCCGAAATGCCGCCGAAGACCCGGAGCGAGTGAAGGACCCGCCGCCGAAGACCCGGAGCGCTGCCGGTTCAGTGCAAGAAGCGGTGCCTTAAAAAGAAGCGGCTCCTTTTTTTAGCTCCGCTCCCCCTTTAAAAAAAGGGGCCACTTCCCTTTTAAGGCACCGCTTCTGCTCACAGGGGGAGCGGCCGCTACCTCTGCTCCCCCCGGCTACGCTACTGGGTGGAGCCTCCTAGGAATCTTGGGCCCAGTCTTGTCGGGCTTACGAGAACTCTGCCAGAAGGAGAGTGGAAGGGGAGACCTCGAGAGCAGGGAGGCCTCTGGGTAAAGGAAGTGGGAGCGAGGACTCAGATCCTTCCGCTAGCCCATTTCACCGGATTAGTGCAGAGGCCAGGAAAATACCCCACAATAGCAAAACCATTCTCCTGCTTACATAAGGCTTGTAGAGTGACTGGTGTGAGTATTCCTCACAGGCTCCTCGCTAACCATGTGGTCTGTATCCTCACCTCTAAGATCCTGTTGGACTTGGTCTGGCTTCTCCTGCAGCTTCTCCTCCTCTGACTCTACCCAGTTCTCAGCTGCTTTCTTCTTCTTCTCCTTCTTCAGGGAAAAGCACGTCCACTTTCTTCGAGAGGAAACTATTCTCTCCTGGAATAGAAAGAAGGAGGAAATGGGTTTTTCTGTCATTCTCTAAAGAAAGGAAATTAGTTTGCCCAGGATTCCCAGATCCAAGAGAGTGGTCTTTTGAAACCATCTGCTCCTCTAATAGCCAAGACTGGTTCATACAACCAAGAACATAAACAACATAAGATCGGCCATACTGGGTCAAACCAAAGGTCCATCTAGCCCAGTATCCTGTTTTCCGACAGTGACCAGTGCCAGGTGTCCCAGAGGGAATGAACAGATAATCATTAAATGATCCCTTCCTTGTTGTTCATTCCTGGCTTCTGGCAAACAGAGGCTAGGGACACCATCCCTTCCCATCCTAGTTAAAGCCATTGATGGACCTATGCTCCATGAATTTATCTAGTTCATTTTTCAACCCTGTTATAGTCTTGGCCTTCACAACATACTTGGCAAAGAGATCCACAGGTTAACTGTACGTTGTGTGGAAAAATACTTCCCTTTCTTTGTTTTAAACCGGCTTCTTATTAACAAAGGCATCAAAGAGGGCACTTGGATTTGAACCAAGGACTACTTACTGTGCAGTCAAACACTCTACCACTGAGCTCTACCCCCATGACTAGACCCAGCCTCAGGTGGGTATCACACATGGGACCATTGTGAAACAGGAATTCTTCTGGGGAAGTTCTAGGGTCTTTGTTGTGCAGGAGGTCAGACTAGATTATCAGGCCTGGCCTTAGAGCCTTTGAAACTATTAATTTATGAACCTAAAATTGGCCTCGACTTCTAGTATGAAAGTTGCTGCTCCTGTTCAAGAGGAGATGCTTTGAGGTTTCCTTGGGGAGAGGCACCAGGACCCCTGTTCCCCCTTTGTTATAGCCTGGCTTGGATGGAGCACATCACAGCTTCTCTCCTTTTGCTCTATAATAAACTTCCACGTACCAGATCTGTAATTCATCCCGTCCTAGCACAGTCACTGGCTACGTTTCCTAGCCTGACTCTCACTCCATGGATCTCACTCCTCCTCTGCCAGTTGACAGACATGGGTAAAACAAAGGTCAATTTCTATTTTCTTTGGTGATTGCCTGGGCCTAGTTGCAAAAATGCTTCACTCCTTTTGCAACGATGCTGGTTCTGGCGGGACCAAACTGAGAGTGCCAGTTCAGGACAAATTGCTTCAAGCAGGGCAACTACAGCCCAAGGCTGGGGTTCTTCCACCTCTAAGGCACCAAACCAGCCAGACAGAGGAGACTTTGGTTTTACCCCACTGGCTAACCACAAGTCATCACAAGCAATCCCCTAAGATACTCCAGTTTCCAAGTCTCACCACCAGTGCCACTCGTTATGGGGACAAATGGTCATGAAAACCAATGCCCCAGTAAAAGAAAACAGGTTCTCCCGATCCCAATGGACCGAACCTCAGAGCCAGGTCAATATACAACTTAAATCTTACCCACAAATCACGCTGTTGCCAATCCTTTAGAATCTAAAATCTAAAGGTTTATTCATAAAAGGAAAAAGGTCTAGATGAGAGCTAGAATTGGTTAAAAGGAATCAATTACATACAGTAATGGCAAAGTTCTTGGTTCAGGCTTGCAGAGATGGAATACTGCAGGTTCAAATCAAATCTCTGGATTACATCCCCAGCTGGGATGGGTCCTTCAGTCCTTTGTTCAAAGCTTCCACGTGTAGCAAGGTTCCTCCAGAGGTAAGAAGCAGGAAATGAAGACAAAATGGAGATGAGGCAGCTGCCTTTTATAGTTTCTTCCAGGTGTAAAGACACCTCTTTCCTTACTGTGGAAAATCACAGCAAAATGGAGTCTGGAGTCACATGGGCAAGTCTCTGCATACCTTACTGAATCATAAGGTGTGTCTGCCTCCTCTCAATGGGCTAATTGTATAGTCGATGGTCCTTAATGGGCCATCAGCATGCCTGGCAGAGCTGATAGCTTGTCCTGGGTCCCAGAAGCCCAGCCCCAGTTTGAAATACAGACATACAGTATAAAGCCATTGAACTACAGACAGTATGAAGCCAATATTCATAACTTCAACTACAAAACTGATACATGCATATAAATGGCATAATCATAACCAGCCAAGCATAACCTGGTCTTAGACACCTCATTTGACCCCCTTTATATAAGATTTGGTGCCACTACAGGACCTTGGTTGTAACAATGATCTGTATGGTCGCAGTTATTGTCAATAACGTCACTCCTTTGTGCACAGAATGCTCGGACACTGGGGACAGATAAGGCCAAGGTGAAAACCAATAAGCCTCTGTTCCCAGAGAACCCAGTAAAAGGAACAAAAGATTGTCATCTAGAAGGTTTGAGGGGTGGGAAAGATGGATTAGCAGCTGCAAATATGTTGACTTATTCTCAACTATTTCAAAATCTGGAATGTATTAGCATGGGGAAAATAACCAGTAAACTTTAAATCAGGCCTGCACAATGTGTGGCCCGGGGGCTGCATGCGGCCCGCGTGGGCTCACTGTGCCACCAGTGGGGGGGGGGTGAGTAGGCAAATGCGGGGTGAGGCAAGCCAACGGCGGGTTGGACGGCCGGCGGATGGGCGGGCTGGTGAAGAGGCCAGTGCCAGGCTGGGGAGTGTGGGTGAATCAGCGGCAGGGGGCGGGGGCAGCGGCAGAAGGTAAGAGGCCAGCAGCGGGCAGGCAGGTGAGCTGGCGGCAAATCTCCTAAATTCAAAATCTGGGACTGCGTCCGTTGGTCCTTTTTTCTGCTTGTCTCTGGCCTGGGGGTTGTCCCAATGCTGCAGAGAGGGTTTTCCCAAAGGACGGTGCTTGCTTCTAACCCCCGAGGCCGTCAGTGTGTCTGCTCTTCTCTAGTCAGCCAACTTTACAAGACTGATTGTCCTTGGTCTGGTTCCCATCCCCTCTCCAAGGGTTGCAGCTGTCTGGAGGTGCTGCCTTCCACGCCTTCCTCATTCACACCTCCGGGTGGGGCGGAGCGGGGAGTGGGTGGGTCCTATTTACTGCTGTGATCCGGTCACCCTATGCGTGCTGTTTCTTTCCCCCTCTACAGGCTTCCACACCCCAGCGCTGGGGAAGGAGGGGTTGTTTCCGCAGAGCGGGCGGTGCTGGGGGGGCGGTATTTCTGTGGGGCTGGGGGGGTTTCGGCCCTCAGCTGTTTTCTTTGGAGTAATATGGTCCTCGCCGCTTTACGAGTGCAGGCCTGCTTTAAATGAACAATTTCCCATACTCTTTATAACGTCCAATCAGAAGTTAGGCCACCAAAACAATAACAAAGAAATCACACCGAGACCCATGGGAAATCTGGTCGGCAGTTTATGTAAACTCCTTTCCTGGAAAGGAATTGCAGGGGGGAATTTACACATCTATTTTATATAGCCCAATGGGGGTTTTGAAGTCTATCTCCATGAGATTATTTCTGAGAGAACTACCAAGATGACAGCTAGGGGATGGGTGTGGAGCTGTAGCACTTTCAATAGCTTCAGATTTATTTTTTCTGCATATTTGAGCTCATTTATGTGTGTTTCAATCATGTAAATTCGGAGATACACATACATGAGACAATCATTACATGAGACAAAAGGTTTATATTCTCTACTTGAAGGCCAGGAGTGCATTAGGAGTTCCCATTCCCCAAGGGAAATACTATTTATGGAAATATCAATCTAAATTCGACACCAGTTTTGTTATCTTCCCTTTAGGTTATATCCATGGAAATTCACCCAGACTAGTCTGCGGAAAGAGAAAATAATCAAATTCTGCCTCCAACGCACTTGAAAGGCTGAAGCTGCAGGAGAACTGAAAGACGCTCACATTCAAATCAAAAGGGAACGCTGAGAACTGACTGTTGCAACACGAGCCCCCACCAGTCCCTACAACAGGGGTGGCCAACCTATCTATCTAATTATCTATCTAGCTATCTAATTATCTATCTAATTAATTATCTAATTTTCTATCTATTTATCTATCTAAATATCTAATTATCTATCTAATATCTATCTATCTATCTAATATATATCTATCTAATTATCTATCTATCTAATTATCTATCTATCTCTCTAATGATCTATCTATCTCTCTAATTATCTATCTAATTATCTATCTTGCTAACTATCTATCTATTTATGCAACTATCTGTCTATCTAATTAACTATCTAATTATCTGTTTATCTATCTAATATCTATCTATCTAATCATCTATCTATCTAATTATCTATCTAATTATCCATCTATCTAATAATCTACATATTTATCTAATTATCTATCTATATAATAATCAACCTATCTATCTAATAATCTACCAATCTATCTAATTATCTATCTAATTATATGTCTAGCTGTCTAATTATCTAGCTATTTATCTATCTTTCTAATTATCTAATTTTCTATCTATCTAATTATCTATCTAGCTATATAATTATCTATCTAATTCTCTATCTATCTATCTAATTATCGATCTAATTAACTAATTATCTATGTATCTAATTATCTATCTAGCTATCTATTTAATATCCAATTATCTATACATTTATCTAATAATCTATCTAATTATCTATCTATCTAATTATCTATCTATCTATCTAATTATCTATATATCTATTTATCTATCTAATTATATACCTATCTAATAATCAACATATCTATCTAATTCTCTGTCTTTCTAATTATCTAATTTTCTATATATCTAATTATCTATCTATCTATATAATTATCTATCTATCTAATAATCTACCAATCTATCTAATTATCTATCTATCTAATTATCTATCTATCTAATTATCAATCTAGCTATCTATTTATCTTTCTAATTATCTATTTAATATATCTAATAATCTATCTAATTATCTATCTATCTAATTATCTATCGAATTATCTATCTAGCTATCTAAATATCTATCTAATTGTCTATCTAATTATCTATCTTTCTAATTATCTAATTTTCTGTCTATCTAATTATCTATCTATCTATATAATTATCTAATTCTGTATCTATCTGTCTAATTATCGTTCTAATTAACTAATTATCTATCTATCTAATTATCTATCTAGCTGTCTATTTATCTATCTAATTATCTAAGTATTTATCTAATAATCTATCTACTTATCTATCTAGCTAATAATCTACCTATCTCTCTAATTATCTCTCTATCTATCTAATTATCTATGTAATTATGTATCTTTATAATTATCTAATTTTCTATCTATCTAATTATTTATCTATCTATCTAATTATCTATCTAGCTATCTAAATATCTGTCTATCTATTTATCTATTTAATTACCTAATATGTACTTATCTAATTACCTACATCTCTAATTATCTATCTATCTAATTATCTATCTATCTAATTATCTATCTAATGCTCTATCTATCTAATTATCGATCTAATTAACTTATTATCTTTCTTTCTAATTATCTATCTAGCTATCTATTTATCTATCTAATTATCTATATATTTATCTAATAATCTATCTAATTATCTATCTATCTAATTATCTATCTATCTATCTAATTATCTATCTATCTATTTATCTATCTAATTATATACCTATCTAATAATCAACATATCTATCTAATTCTCTGTCTTTCTAATTATCTAATTTTCTATATATCTAATTATCTATCTATCTAATAATCTACCAATCTATCTAATTATCTATCTAATTATCTATCTATCTAATTATCAATCTAGCTATCTATTTATCTTTCTAATTATCTATTTAATATATCTAATAATCTATCTAATTATCTATCTATCTTATTATCTATCGATTTATCTATCTAGCTATCTAAATATCTATCTAATTATCTATGTAATTATCTCTCTTTCTAAATATCTATCTATCTATTTATCTATCTAATTATCTACCTATCTAATAATCAACTTTTCTATCTAATTATCTATCTATCTAATTATCTAATTTTCTATCTATCTAATTATCTATCTAATAATCTACCAATCTATCTAATTATCTATCTAATTATCTATCTAATTATCTATCTCTCTAATTATCTAATTATCTTTCTATCTAATTCTCTATCGATCTATCTAATTATCTATGGAAGTATGTAAATTTCTAATTATCTAATTTCCTATCTATCTAATTATTTATGTATCTATCTAATTATCTATCTAGCTATGTAAATATATATCTATCTGTCTATTTATCTATTTAATTACCTAATATGTAATTATCTAATTACCCACATCTCTAATTATCTATCTATCTAATTATCTATGTAATTACCTATCTATCTATCTAATTATCTACCTTATTAATTATCTAATTTTCTATCTATCCATATATCTCTCCATCTGTCTAATTATCTATCTAGCTATCTACTTATATATACAATTATCTATGTATTTATCTAATAATCTATCTAATTATCTATCTATCTCATTATCTATCTAATTATCTATCTAGCTATCTAAATTTCTATCAAATTGTCTATCTAATTATCTATCTACCTAAATATCTATCTTTCTAATTATCTAATTTTCAGTCTATCTAATTATTTATCTATCTATATAATTATCTAATTCTCTATATATCTGTCTAATGATCGTTCTAATTAACTAATTATCTATCTATCCAGTTATCTATCTAGCTGTCTATTTATCTCTGTATTTATCTAATAATTATCTATCTAGCTAATAATCTACCTATCTATCTAATTATCTCTCTATCTAACTAGTTATCTATGTAATTATGTAACTTTCTAATTATCTAATTTTCTATCTATCTAATTATTTATCTATCTATCTAATTATCTACCAATCTATCTAATTATCTATCTATCTAATTATCTATCTAATTATCTTTCTAGCTGTCTAATTATCTAGCTATTTATCTATCTTTCTAATTATCTAATTTTCTATGTATCTAATTATCTCTCTATCTATATAATTATATAATTCTCATTCTATCTGTCTAATTATCGATCTAATTAACTAATTATCTCTCTATCTATCTAATTATCTATGTAATTATGTATCTTTCTAATTATCTAACTTTCTATCTATCTAATTCTTTATCTATCTATCTAATTATCTATCTAGCTATCTAAATATCGATCTATCTATCTATTTATCTATTTAATTACCTAATATGTAATTATCTAATTACCTACATCTCTAATTATCTATCTATCTAATTATCTATAAATCTAATTATATATCTAATTATCTATCTAATTATCTAATTATCTATCTGTCTAATTATCTATCTAATTATCTACCTATCTAATAATCTACATATCTATATAATTATCTATCTATCTATATAATTATCTATCTATCTATCTAATTATCTAAGGGTCTATCTTTCTAATTATCTAATTTTCTATCTATTTAATTATCTATCAATCTAATAATCTACCAATCTATCTAATTATCTATCTATCTAATGATCTATCTAATTATCTCTCTAGCTGTCTAATTATCTATTTAATTATCTATCTTTCTAATTATCGATCTAATTAACTAATTATCTATCTATCTAATTATCTAGCTAGCTATCTTTTTAGCTATCTAATTGTTTATCAAATTAGCTATCTATATATCTAATTATCTATCTATCTATCTATCTATGAAATTATCTAATTATCTGTCTATCTAATTAACTATCTAATTATCTGCTTATCTAACTAATTATATATCTAATTATATATTTATCTATCTAATATCTATCTCTCTAATTATCTATCAACTTATCTATCTAATCATCTATCTATCTAATTATCTATCTATATAATAATCAACCTATCTATCTAATTATCTATCCAACTATCTAATTGTCTATCTTATTAATTATCTAATTTTCTATCTTACTATTTATCTATCTAAATATCTAATTATCTATCTAATTATCTATCTAATTATCTATCTATCTAATTATCTATCTCTCTAATTATCTATCTTGCTAACTATCTATCTAATTATCCAATTATCTGTCTATCTAATTAACTGTCTAATTATCTGTTTATCTATCTAATATCTATCTATCTAATCATCTATCTATCCAATCATCTATCTAATTATCCGTCTATCTAATAATCAACCTATCTATCTAATTATCTATCTATCTATCTAATTATATATCTATCTAATTATCTACCTAGCTGTCTAATTACCTAGCTAATTATCTATCTTTCTAATTATCTAATTTTCTATCTATCTAATTCTCTATCTATCTAATTATCTATCTAATTCTCTATCTATCTACTTATCTATCTATCTAATTATCTGTCTAATTCTCTATCTATCTAATTATCTAGCTATCTATTTATCTATCTAATTATCTATGTATTTATCTAATAATCTATCTAATTATCTATCTATCTGATTATCTATCGAATTATCTCTCTTTCTAAATATCTATCTATCTATTTATCTATCTAATTATCTACCTATCTAATAATCAACATATCTATCTAATTATCTATCTATCTAATTAACTAATTTTCTAACTATCTAATTATCTATCTTTCTAATTATATAATTTTCTATCTATTTAATTATCTATCTATCTAATAATCTACCAATCTATCTAATTATCTATCTATCTAATTATCTATCAATCAATTTATCCATCTAATTATCTAACTATCTAATAATCAACATATCTATCTAATTATCTATCTTTCTAATTATCTAATTTTCTATCTATCTAATTATCTATCTAGCTATATAATTATATATCTATCTAATAATCTACCAATCTATCTAATTGTCTATCTATCTAATTATCTATCTATCTAATTATCTATCTAGCTATCTATTTATCTTTCTTATTATCTATTTATTTATCTAATAATCTATCTAATTATCCATCTATCTAATTATCTATGGAATTATCTATCTAGCTATCTAAATATCTATCTATCTAGCTATCTAAATATCTATCTAATTGTCTATCTAATTATCTATCTTTCTAATTATCTACCAATCTATCTAATTATCTATCTATCTAATTATCTATCTAATTCTCTATCTAGCTTTCTAATTATCTAGCTATTTATCTATCTTTCTAAATATCTAATTTTCTATCTATTTAATTATCTATCTATCTAATAATCTACCACTCTATCTAATTATCTATCTATCTAATTATCTATCTAATTATCTATCTATCTAATTATCTATCTATCTATCTATCTATCTATCTATCTGTCTAATTATCTATCTAATTATCTATCTCTCTAAGAATGTACCAATCTATGTAATTATCTATCTATCTAATTATCTATCTAACTATCTATTTATCTTTCTTATTATCTATTTATTTATCTAATAATATATCTAATTATCTATCTAATAATCTATCGAATTATCTATCTAGCTATCTATATATATAATTGTCTATCTAATTATCTATCTATCTAATTATCTATCTTTCTAATTATCTAATTTTCTGTCTATCTAATTATCTATCTATCTATATAATTATCTAATTCTCTATCTGTCTAATTATCGATCTAATTAACTAACTATCTATCTATCTAATTATCTATCTAGCTGTCTATTTATCTATCTAATTAACTATGTATTTATCTAATAATCTATCTAATTATCTATCTAGCTAATAATCTACCTATCTAATTATCTCTCTATCTAATTATCTATGTAATTATGTATCTTTCTAATTATCTAATTTTCTATCTATTTAATTATTTATCTATCAATCTAATTATCTATCTAGCTATCTAAATATCTATCTAATTATCTATCTAATTATCTCTCTTTGTTAATATCTATCTATCTATCTATTTATATATCTAATTATCTACCTATCTAATAATCAACATATCTATCTAATTATCTATCTATCTAATTATCCAATTTTCGATCTATATAATTATCTATCTAATAATCTACCAATCTATCTAATTATCTATCTAATTATCTATCTAGCTGTCTAATTATCTATCTAATTATCTATCTTTCTAATTATATAATTTTCTATCTATTTAATTATCTATCTAATAATCTACCAATCTATCTAATTATCTATCTATCTAATTATCTATCCATCTAATTATCTATCTATCTATTTATCCATCTAATTATCTACCTATCTAATAATCAACAAATCTATCTAATTATCTAGCTTTCTAATTATCTAATTTTCTATCTATCTAATTATCTATCTATCTATCTATATAATTATCTATCTAACTAATAATCTACCAATCTATCTAATTGTCTATCTATCTAATTATCTATCTAGCTATCTATTTATCTTTCTTATTATCGATTTATTTATCTAGTAATCTATCTAATTATCTATCTATCTAATTATCTATTGAATTATCTATCTAGCTATCTAAATATCTATCTAATTGTCTATCGAATTATCTATCTCATTATCTATCTTTCTAATTATCTACCAATCTATCTAATTATCTATCTATCTAATTATCTATCTAATTATCTATATTGCTGTCTGATTATCTAGCTATTTATCTATCTTTCTAATTATCTAATTTTCTATCTATTTAATTATCTATCTATCTAATTATCTATCTAATTATCTAATTATCTAATTTTCTGTCTATATAATTATCTATCTATTTAAGTATCTATTTCTCTATCTATCTGTCTAATTATCGATTAATTAACTAATTATCTATCTATCTAATTATCTATCTATCTAATTATCTATTTATCAAATTATCTATGTAATTATCTATCTATCTATCTAATTATCTATCTATCTAAGAATGTACCAATCTATCTAATTATCTATCTATCTAATTATATATCTATCTAATTATCTATCTATCTATCTATTTCTCTTTCTTATTATCTATTTATTTATCTAATAATCTATCTAATTACCTATATATCTAATTATCTATCGAATTATCTATCTAGCTATCTATATATATAATTGTCTATCTAATTATCTATCTATCTAATTATCTATCTTTCTAATTATCTAATTTTCTGTCTATCTAATTATCTATCTATCTATATAATTATCTAATTATATGTCTAATTATCGATTAATTAACTAATTATCTATATAGCAATATAATTATCTATCTAATTATCTATCTAGCTATCTATTTATCTTTCTTATTATCTATTTATTTATCTAATAATCTATCTAATTATCTACATATCTAATTATCTATCTAATTATCTATCTAGCTATCAAAATATCTATCAAATTGTCTATCTATCTAATTATCTATCTTTCTGTCTATCTAATTATCTATCTATCTATATAATTATCTAATTCTCTATATATCTGACTAATTATCGATCTAATTATCTAATTATCTACCTAATAATCTACCAATCTATCTAATTATCTATCCAATTATCTATCTAGCTGCCTAATTATCTATCTAATTATCTGTCATAATAATTATCTAATTATCTATCTATCCAATTCTCTATCTATTTATATAATTATCTATCTAATTGTCTATCTATCTAATTATCTCTCTTTCTAATTATCTATGTAATTATATATCTATCTATCTAATTATCTATCTATCTAATACTATACCAATCTATCCCATTATCTATCTATCTAATTATCTATCTATCTAATTATCTATCTAGCTATCTATTTATCTTTCTTATTATCTATTTATTTATCTACTAATCTATCTACTTATCTATCTATCTAATTATCTATCTAATTATCTACCTATCTAATAATCAACATATCTATCTAATTATCTATCTTTCTAATTATCGAATTTTCTATCTATCTAATTATCTATCTATCTATATAATTATCTATCTATCTAATAATCTATGTATTTATCTAATAATCTATGTAATTATCTATCTATCTAATTATCTATCACTTCATCTATCTAGCTATCTAAATATCTATCTAATTATCTATCTCATTATCCCTCTTTCTAAATACCTATCTATCTATTTATCTATCTAATTATCTACCTATCTAATAATCAACATATCTATCTAATTATCTATCTATCTTATTATCTAATTTTCTATCTATCTAATTATCTATCTAATAATCTACCAATCTAACTAATTATCTATCTAATTCTCTCTCTATCTAATTCTCTATCTAGCTGTCTAATTATGTATCTAATTCTCTATCTATCTATCTAATTATCTATCTTTCTAATTATCTAATTTTCTGTCTATCTGTCTAATTATCGATCTAATTAACTAATTATCTACCTATCTAATTATCTATCTAGCTGTCTATTTATCTATCTAATTAGCTATGTATTTATCTAATAATCTATCTAATTATCTATCTAGCTAATAATCTACCTATCTATCTAATTATCTCTCTATCTATCTAATTATCTATGTAATTATGTATCTTTCTAATTATCTAATTTTCTATCTATCTAATTATTTATCTATCAATCTAATTATCTATCTAGCTATCTAAATATCTATCTAATTATCTCTCTTTGTAAATATCTATCTATCTATCTATTTATCTATCTAATTATCTACCTATCTAATAATCAACATATCTATCTAATTATCTATCTATCTAATTATCCAATTTTCTATCTATATAATTATCTATCTAATAATCTACCAATCTATCTAATTATCTATCTATATAATAATCAACCTATCTATCTAATTATCTATCCAACTATCTAATTGTCTATCTTATTAATTATCTAATTTTCTATCTTACTATTTATCTATCTAAATATCTAATTATCTATCTAATTATCTATCTAATTATCTATCTATCTAATTATCTATCTCTCTAATTATCTATCTTGCTAACTATCTATCTAATTATCCAATTATCTGTCTATCTAATTAACTGTCTAATTATCTGTTTATCTATCTAATATCTATCTATCTAATCATCTATCTATCCAATCATCTATCTAATTATCCGTCTATCTAATAATCAACCTATCTATCTAATTATCTATCTATCTATCTAATTATATATCTATCTAATTATCTACCTAGCTGTCTAATTACCTAGCTAATTATCTATCTTTCTAATTATCTAATTTTCTATCTATCTAATTCTCTATCTATCTAATTATCTATCTAATTCTCTATCTATCTACTTATCTATCTATCTAATTATCTGTCTAATTCTCTATCTATCTAATTATCTAGCTATCTATTTATCTATCTAATTATCTATGTATTTATCTAATAATCTATCTAATTATCTATCTATCTGATTATCTATCGAATTATCTCTCTTTCTAAATATCTATCTATCTATTTATCTATCTAATTATCTACCTATCTAATAATCAACATATCTATCTAATTATCTATCTATCTAATTAACTAATTTTCTAACTATCTAATTATCTATCTTTCTAATTATATAATTTTCTATCTATTTAATTATCTATCTATCTAATAATCTACCAATCTATCTAATTATCTATCTATCTAATTATCTATCAATCAATTTATCCATCTAATTATCTAACTATCTAATAATCAACATATCTATCTAATTATCTATCTTTCTAATTATCTAATTTTCTATCTATCTAATTATCTATCTAGCTATATAATTATATATCTATCTAATAATCTACCAATCTATCTAATTGTCTATCTATCTAATTATCTATCTATCTAATTATCTATCTAGCTATCTATTTATCTTTCTTATTATCTATTTATTTATCTAATAATCTATCTAATTATCCATCTATCTAATTATCTATGGAATTATCTATCTAGCTATCTAAATATCTATCTATCTAGCTATCTAAATATCTATCTAATTGTCTATCTAATTATCTATCTTTCTAATTATCTACCAATCTATCTAATTATCTATCTATCTAATTATCTATCTAATTCTCTATCTAGCTTTCTAATTATCTAGCTATTTATCTATCTTTCTAAATATCTAATTTTCTATCTATTTAATTATCTATCTATCTAATAATCTACCACTCTATCTAATTATCTATCTATCTAATTATCTATCTAATTATCTATCTATCTAATTATCTATCTATCTATCTATCTATCTATCTATCTATCTGTCTAATTATCTATCTAATTATCTATCTCTCTAAGAATGTACCAATCTATGTAATTATCTATCTATCTAATTATCTATCTAACTATCTATTTATCTTTCTTATTATCTATTTATTTATCTAATAATATATCTAATTATCTATCTAATAATCTATCGAATTATCTATCTAGCTATCTATATATATAATTGTCTATCTAATTATCTATCTATCTAATTATCTATCTTTCTAATTATCTAATTTTCTGTCTATCTAATTATCTATCTATCTATATAATTATCTAATTCTCTATCTGTCTAATTATCGATCTAATTAACTAACTATCTATCTATCTAATTATCTATCTAGCTGTCTATTTATCTATCTAATTAACTATGTATTTATCTAATAATCTATCTAATTATCTATCTAGCTAATAATCTACCTATCTAATTATCTCTCTATCTAATTATCTATGTAATTATGTATCTTTCTAATTATCTAATTTTCTATCTATTTAATTATTTATCTATCAATCTAATTATCTATCTTGCTATCTAAATATCTATCTAATTATCTATCTAATTATCTCTCTTTGTTAATATCTATCTATCTATCTATTTATATATCTAATTATCTACCTATCTAATAATCAACATATCTATCTAATTATCTATCTATCTAATTATCCAATTTTCGATCTATATAATTATCTATCTAATAATCTACCAATCTATCTAATTATCTATCTAATTATCTATCTAGCTGTCTAATTATCTATCTAATTATCTATCTTTCTAATTATATAATTTTCTATCTATTTAATTATCTATCTAATAATCTACCAATCTATCTAATTATCTATCTATCTAATTATCTATCCATCTAATTATCTATCTATCTATTTATCCATTTAATTATCTACCTATCTAATAATCAACAAATCTATCTAATTATCTAGCTTTCTAATTATCTAATTTTCTATCTATCTAATTATCTATCTATCTATCTATATAATTATCTATCTAACTAATAATCTACCAATCTATCTAATTGTCTATCTATCTAATTATCTATCTAGCTATCTATTTATCTTTCTTATTATCGATTTATTTATCTAGTAATCTATCTAATTATCTATCTATCTAATTATCTATTGAATTATCTATCTAGCTATCTAAATATCTATCTAATTGTCTATCGAATTATCTATCTCATTATCTATCTTTCTAATTATCTACCAATCTATCTAATTATCTATCTATCTAATTATCTATCTAATTATCTATATTGCTGTCTGATTATCTAGCTATTTATCTATCTTTCTAATTATCTAATTTTCTATCTATTTAATTATCTATCTATCTAATTATCTATCTAATTATCTAATTATCTAATTTTCTGTCTATATAATTATCTATCTATTTAAGTATCTATTTCTCTATCTATCTGTCTAATTATCGATTAATTAACTAATTATCTATCTATCTAATTATCTATCTATCTAATTATCTATTTATCAAATTATCTATGTAATTATCTATCTATCTATCTAATTATCTATCTATCTAAGAATGTACCAATCTATCTAATTATCTATCTATCTAATTATATATCTATCTAATTATCTATCTATCTATCTATTTCTCTTTCTTATTATCTATTTATTTATCTAATAATCTATCTAATTACCTATATATCTAATTATCTATCGAATTATCTATCTAGCTATCTATATATATAATTGTCTATCTAATATCTATCTATCTAATTATCTATCTTTCTAATTATCTAATTTTCTGTCTATCTAATTATCTATCTATCTATATAATTATCTAATTATATGTCTAATTATCGATTAATTAACTAATTATCTATATAGCAATATAATTATCTATCTAATTATCTATCTAGCTATCTATTTATCTTTCTTATTATCTATTTATTTATCTAATAATCTATCTAATTATCTACATATCTAATTATCTATCTAATTATCTATCTAGCTATCAAAATATCTATCAAATTGTCTATCTATCTAATTATCTATCTTTCTGTCTATCTAATTATCTATCTATCTATATAATTATCTAATTCTCTATATATCTGACTAATTATCGATCTAATTATCTAATTATCTACCTAATAATCTACCAATCTATCTAATTATCTATCCAATTATCTATCTAGCTGCCTAATTATCTATCTAATTATCTGTCATAATAATTATCTAATTATCTATCTATCCAATTCTCTATCTATTTATATAATTATCTATCTAATTGTCTATCTATCTAATTATCTCTCTTTCTAATTATCTATGTAATTATATATCTATCTATCTAATTATCTATCTATCTAATACTATACCAATCTATCCCATTATCTATCTATCTAATTATCTATCTATCTAATTATCTATCTAGCTATCTATTTATCTTTCTTATTATCTATTTATTTATCTACTAATCTATCTACTTATCTATCTATCTAATTATCTATCTAATTATCTACCTATCTAATAATCAACATATCTATCTAATTATCTATCTTTCTAATTATCGAATTTTCTATCTATCTAATTATCTATCTATCTATATAATTATCTATCTATCTAATAATCTATGTATTTATCTAATAATCTATGTAATTATCTATCTATCTAATTATCTATCACTTCATCTATCTAGCTATCTAAATATCTATCTAATTATCTATCTCATTATCCCTCTTTCTAAATACCTATCTATCTATTTATCTATCTAATTATCTACCTATCTAATAATCAACATATCTATCTAATTATCTATCTATCTTATTATCTAATTTTCTATCTATCTAATTATCTATCTAATAATCTACCAATCTAACTAATTATCTATCTAATTCTCTCTCTATCTAATTCTCTATCTAGCTGTCTAATTATGTATCTAATTCTCTATCTATCTATCTAATTATCTATCTTTCTAATTATCTAATTTTCTGTCTATCTGTCTAATTATCGATCTAATTAACTAATTATCTACCTATCTAATTATCTATCTAGCTGTCTATTTATCTATCTAATTAGCTATGTATTTATCTAATAATCTATCTAATTATCTATCTAGCTAATAATCTACCTATCTATCTAATTATCTCTCTATCTATCTAATTATCTATGTAATTATGTATCTTTCTAATTATCTAATTTTCTATCTATCTAATTATTTATCTATCAATCTAATTATCTATCTAGCTATCTAAATATCTATCTAATTATCTCTCTTTGTAAATATCTATCTATCTATCTATTTATCTATCTAATTATCTACCTATCTAATAATCAACATATCTATCTAATTATCTATCTATCTAATTATCCAATTTTCTATCTATATAATTATCTATCTAATAATCTACCAATCTATCTAATTATCTATCTAATTATCTATCTAGCTGTCTAATTATCTATCTAATTATCTATCTTTCTAATTATATAATTTTCTATCTATTTAATTATCTATCTAATAATCTACCAATCTATCTAATTATCTATCTATCTAATTATCTATCCATCTAATTATCTATCTATCTATCTATATAATTATCTATCTAACTAATAATCTACCAATCTATCTAATTATCTATCTAGCTATCTATTTATCTTTCTTATTATCGATTTATTTATCTAGTAATCTATCTAATTATCTATGTATCTAATTATCTATTGAATTATCTATCTAGCTATCTAAATATCTATCTAATTGTCTATCGAATTATCTATCTATCTCATTATCTATCTTTCTAATTATCTACCAATCTATCTAATTATCTATCTATCTAATTATCTATCTAATTATCTATATTGCTGTCTGATTATCTAGCTATTTATCTATCTTTCTAATTATCTAATTTTCTATCTATTTAATTATCTATCTATCTATTAATCTACCAATCTATCTAATTATCTATCTATCTAATTATCTATCTAATTATCTATCTATCTAATTATCTATCTTTCTAATTATCTAATTTTCTGTCTATATAATTATCTATCTATTTAATTATCTAATTCTCTATCTATCTGTCTAATTATCGATTAATTAACTAATTATCTATCTATCTAATTATCTATCTATCTAATTATCTATTTATCAAATTATCTATGTAATTATCTATCTATCTAATTATCTATCTAGCTGTCTATTTATCTATCTAAATATCTAATTATTTATCTGTCTAATTATCTATCTAGCTAATAATCTACCTATCTCTCTAATTATCTCTCTATCTATCTAATTATCTATGTAATTATGTATCTTTCTAATTATCTAATTTTCTATCTATCTAATTATTTATCTATATATCTAATTATCTATCTACCTTATTTTATTTATTTATTAGATATTAATCTAGATTATTTTATTTATTTATTAGCTATTTATCTATCTATCTAATTATCTATCCAGCTTAATATGTAATTATCTAATTACGTACATCTCTAATTATCTATCTATCTAATTATCTATAAATCTAATTATATATCTAATTATCTATCTAAATATCTAATTATTTATCTGTCTAATTATCTATCTAATTATCTCCCTATCTAATAATCTACATATCTATATAATTGTCTATCTATATATATAATTATCTATCTATCTAATAATCTACCAAACTATCTAATTATCTATCTAATTATCTATCTAGCTATCTATTTATCTGTCTATTTATCTGTCTATTTATCTAGCTATCTATTTATCTGTCTATTTATCTGTTAAAAGAATTGCTCCCCTCGGGTTACTATCTCTGCCCTGCCCTCGAGAATACATATCCAGGGGCCCTGCTTGCCTCTAAACAGGTTTGCTATCTGTGGCAGTTAGAATTGCACACACCACCATCCCACCCCCCAGGGAAGTGATCTTGCTCAACCGCCCAAATGAACAAAACAAATTCTCAGAATTTGTAACTGCTGGGGGGGCAGCCCCTCCCCCGTTCTCCCCTGTCTCTCCACCAGATATGGGGAAATAGTCAAGGGAGAAAAAAACAGGTCTTTTTTTTTTTTACCTTATTTGGTACAAAAACTGCCCCAAAAAACGCGTCATTCTGGCCCCAAGGACGCGTCATCTTGGGTATATCTGTCTCGTCCCCCCCGAGGGACGGGAGGGAAGGAACCGAAGACGCATACAAGTCACGAATTCGCAATTCGGGCCTGATCAACCCGAAACCTCCCCCAACTCAGCGTGTGCCGGCCGTAATGCTCGTGTACGGGTTTGTATTAGTAAGTATTCTTTAATACCTTATTGTTTTAATATTTTGCTTTACCCCTTCCCCTTCAATTGTAATTCATTGTTGTAAAAGTATCCTATGTATTATTCCTCTAATTCTACTAGTCCGTGGCTCATCCCAAGTAATTATTGGGATTTAGAACAACTCCAAGGACTGTTGCTGTTTTTAATAGGAGTAATCTTGGTTTTTGCATTAATTGTGTATTGTAAACCTAGGTTATAAGTGTCATTGGCAATAAAGCTGAAATTTCTAGCCTTATTGCCTCGGTGTCTGTGTGGCTCCCATCTGCTCCAGGGGGGTTCCCTCCGAACATCCACACGAACCTTAGTACTGTGCCCTGGTAGATAACAGGTGCACGCATACCCTCGCCCTGCCAGGTGGCTCTCGAGGGTACACGCTTCCACATGGCGTCACGAACAGGATGTTCCGAGGTTGGACCCTGCCCCTGGCGTGGTGGGACCCGCACACAGACCGAACTAGAACAGTTCCAGCATCTACAGTTCCACCTTTTACAAACCAAGCAGTCCAATCAACCGACCTTGGACTGGGTATGTGTTATCCCAGCACCGGCTGGGTCCGCTAGCTATACGACCCCATTGACCTTAGAGGCAGTGGGGTGCCTCTTGTATTGTCACCCCAGCGTCAAATGCCAACCGGCCGAGTGCTCCCTTCAGCCCCAGTGCACGGGGGTTGCTGGAAGTACCCGTACCGAAGAACCCAGCCATATTTGGCGGGAATGCGGTCGTATAGTTAGACGGTCGGGGGCCACAGTCTCGAAGATGGCCCCGTCGCCAAGGGTATCTAGTGGCGATCCAGCTCACCAACTTATGACCCAAATGTTGGCCGAGCTCGAACAAATTAAGAAACCAAAGAAATTAAAACCCGACGAGTATAAATCAGAGGACGTGTCCACCGTCCTGTTTTCTATCGTGAACCGGGCACTGGACCTCTGTACCGTACTTCACGGGGGCACCCTGTTTGCCGCACGGCAAGCCGTCACGGCCTCGCCACCTAACGACGAGAGCGGGGCCGGTGAGGGGGAGGAAATTAGAAAGATATCCCCTGACCGAGACCAGGAGTTTTCCCCTCCCCCTTACGAGGCTCCACCCGCCCCGCGGCTGTACCCAGCTCTTCCCACTGCCCCCCCGGTTGCGAATAAAGGGCCCGTAGCGGAGGCACTGCCCATAGTTGTAATCAAAAATAAACTGGATGCCACTACAGGTGAAATGGTCACTACGACCGAGTGGCGCACTCGGTCAAAAGCCGAGTTAAAGGATTTTTTGCTAGACACCCAGCGTAAAGACGACGAGTCTCCCGTAGTCTGGTTGGGTCGGCTCGCCTTAGACCACGGCGCAGACACCTTAAACCGGGACGAAGCTGCAGTGTTGGCCAAGACGGGCAATTGGGCCAAAGGTCTCCCAGGCCACGGGCTCCTTAGTAATAGGGTGTGGCCGGTGATTACCCCAGCAGCTGCCCTCCTGGCAATGAAAGGCAGCTTTAAGGGGATGTTTATGACTGCTGAGTCTATTAAAACCCCACATGAATTGATTTGGGCTATCGCGGGAGCATCGATTGTCCTCTGGGACTACAACCAGGTTCCTCTTAATCTCACCGACGCCCAGCTGAGATCCCACACGCCCTTTTTGTACATCACCGACCCGTCTCAGCTCCCTATAACTCTGAACGCCCTCACCTTAGCTCTGGAGGGCAGCCCCCAACTCGATACGGGGGCCGTGTTATCGTTACATGCCCAGGCTGGGCGGCCCATAGTTACCCTATACGAGGCAGTTAGTAAAATCCGCTTTCCAGCGACGACCCCTGCCTCCGTTCTGGCCGGGAAAAGTGCCCAGAAGGCTGCCCAGCCCCCTAAGGGGTATCCCGAGCGCACAAAGATAGAACGCGCGCTCTTTGGGTTCCTCCTTAACAAGGGGATCCCCAAGGAGGCCCTACGGAAAATGACCTCCGCCGAGCAGCAAACCCTTGCCAAACAGCTCGGATGGAAAGACTGGGACGACTACGTTAAGTCAAAAAACTAGTAGTGGCCGGGTGCTCCCCGGCCCACTCCGTCTCCCTTTCCGACGAGCGCCCTTACGTGTCATTATGCGTTGAGGGCGCTCCGGTTCGATTTCTATTAGATACCAGCGCCCAAGTCAGCATAATCACGGCTACGGTCCCCCACACTCCCACGGGCTCGTCTATGTTTGTCCAAGGCCTCAATAGTATTGAAAAAAAACCCATAGTTTGGGTCCCAATCACCCACGGAAAATATGTAAGGAAAATAAAAGCCCTGTTGGGGGCACAAAATCTGTTAGGGGTCTCCGACATAAAAAGATTCAAATTGCAAACCTCTGTTCTACAGGCCCTCCCCATCACGGTAGGCGGCTCGTCCCTTTACACCCCTGAGCTAATTAGCTCCCAACCATGGAAGTTCTCTCCCATCCCCACAAAGCCGGAGGGAGTCCCGCTTATTGAGGACCTGCTCACGCAGCTCCTGGCAGAGGGAAAGATCGAGCGCGCGGTCGCCTCTGTCTTCCTATCCCCGGGTTGGGGTATCCCGAAGCCAGGGGACCCCTCAAAATTTCGCCTCGTTATTGATTATAGAGAAGCGAATAGCCGCATTAAGCGCGTCGCCTTTGCTAGTGCAGCCACCATTCCTGATATCCAGAGGCAGTTAAGTAATGCCCACAACCAATGGGCATGTACCCTGGATCTAAAGGACATGTTCTACCAAATTCCATTAAGGGACGTGCATGAAATTTTAAACTTCGCCTTCAGTGGCGCTCAGTATAAATGGAAGGTGTGCCCACAAGGGTTTTGTAATTCCCCAGCACTAGCAACATCCCACCTTAGCGTTACCTTGCAGAGGGCGAGTGTCCCGTCTGGGGTCACCGTTTCATCCTACGTGGATGACATTATCGTATGTGGCCCTGACCCTCAGTTGGTCCAAGCCACTACACAGGAGGTCGTCCGCGTTTTACAAGCTGACGGGTGGCTAATTAATACAACAAAAAGCCACCTGCAGGCTTCCCAACAGTTCTCGTTCCTGGGGTTTCAGTTCACCCCTGCCTCTTACTCCCAGGCGCCCGCTGGCGTACTAGATCCTTGGGTAGCGAGCCCTCCCAGGACCAAAAAGGCACTCCAGCGGTTACTGGGGCTCCTCAATTATCACCGCCACTTCCTCCCCACTCGGCTAGTCCCCGCGTTAGAGACCCTGCAAGCCCCTATCTCCTCAAAACGCACTCGCGAGGTGTGGGGCCCGTCGGCTCAAAGCTCCCTGGAGGAATTGGCCTCCTGGTTTTCCTCCAACCCTCGTTTAGCTCGATTCGACCCAACCCAGCCCCTTACCATCACCTTGTTCGTAACCTCACATCATGTGGGGTACTCTGTTTCGCAGCGCAACGAGATTGTTTACAACTGGGCTCATCGGCTCACTGGGCCCCAATTCAATTATGGGCCTGTGGGGAAGATGTTGTTAGCTGCAGCCGCAGCCCGTCACTGGGCACCCCTGGCGGCTGTCGGTACCCTAGCCGGACCGTGGGTCCACCTGATTCCCTGGCTAACAGACACCCCCCCACCAGAATTCCACGGGACCACCCCCGCCTGGCAGCTCCTTTGCTTCCAGGCGGAGATGGCCTGGTGGGGGTGGAAGCTCAGCCCGCTGGCGGACGATGTGTCCCCCCCCTCGTGACCTTCCCCCTTGCATTGAAACCCAGTACGAACCATGGATCGTCAGTGACGGGGGCACATCCCCGGCCCCGCGGGCAGGGGTCCTTTGCGGGAAGTGCGACCACTTCGCCGTAGAGCATTTGTCCCCATCCTGCTCCGCACAACAGAGCGAGGTCCAGGGCATTCTTCTAGCGGCGCAGCATGTTTCGCAGGCCCACTCCGTTAGGGAGCAGGTAGTTTTAGGTATCGACTCACAGTTCTGTTTAAGCATTCTAATTGGTGACGCCCACCCTTCCGCGTTTGAGACTCTCTGGGAAGACATTTTTCCGCTCATTCGCAGGTCATCCCGGCCCTGGTTTGTCACCCATTGCCCCTCACATCGGCCCAACTCTAACCCCCTGCACTCCAGGTTGGACCAGCAATTAAGGCAGGCCGATGTGGCTCAGGTTTCTGTCACACAACCCGCCATACAGGCCGATCCTCTGCTCCGCTGGCTCCACGAGGAGTGGGGTCACTTGCCTCCCACCAAGTTGTACGGCCTGCTGTCAGGTTTCTCTGACCAGAGGCCCGACGTTAGCCACGGTCAGTGCGAGCTCATTGTTCGGTCCTGTTTGCAATGCGTGCAGGTAAAAACTAGAAATCGCCCCCGATATGAGCGCTCTGCATACGCTGCTGAACACTTTGCCCCAGGTAGCACGTGGCAGGTGGACCTGATTGGCCCCCTGCCGGGTGCTCGTCGTTTCCCGAAGGCCTTAGTTACCGTAGATTTGGGGTCTCGGCAAACCTTTTGTGTCCCTCTTAATAAAACCAATGCTGCTTCAGTCGCTGCAGCTCTTAAGCAAACAGCGGCTGCCTGGGGCACTCCCACTGAAGTTCAAGCAGATGGTGGGCCACCCTTTCCCAGCAAAAGCATAGAACGGCTCATTTTTGGATGGGGGGCCTCCCTTCACATCCATACCAAATATCATCCTCAGAGTAATGGTGTGGTGGAGCGAAAAATCGCAGTCCTTAAGACCATGCTGCGAACCGCAAACCCCAACCCTGATTTTAAAAACTGGAGCTCGTTTTTGCCCCAGGTACTTATCGCGCTCAACAAAAGTTACTCTCGCTGGCCACACCTGGCGCCTACACCAAGGCCGCCCTGGTCTCCGGTGTTTAGCCCCGGCCAACAGGTTTGGCTCACGGAACCCCAGGCCTCAGGGCTTCGAGAACCCGTGGAAGCCACCATCCTCCGGGCCGGCAAGTACCCAAACACCTACTTGGTAGCCTTAGCTACCCCTGGGAACACCCCCGGAAACAAGCTGGTTCACCATAACTGGCTCAGTAAACGTTCCTAGTACTTATGTTAACCCGCTGGCCAATTAGGGCCTTCGTTATTTTGTCTTTCAGATTTCCTCGGCCCTCGCCGACACGCTCCCCCGAAAACCCCTGGGCCCAGGCGGCCTCCGCTCCTGGTTCGCGGCCTACTGGGTCCAAGAGCTCGCCGGTGACCCCGACCTCTCGAACATCCCCTCGGAGGACTGCCTCGTGTGCTCAGCGGCGATCTCGTCCAATTTTCCCACCCCTTTCCCCTTGCTTCCCGTTGTGTATAACTTTTCCATGTTTCCACATACTATCAATTGCTCCTCTCCCTTCGTCCCTTGGGCTAAGCCCAGCGTTTGGAATGCCTGCAAAGATGAGTTTCCGCCCTCTGTGTTTACAACCCTCAACACCTCGGTACGCAGCCCCATAGGCCTCCCCGTCCCCTTTCCCCCAAACCGCGCCAGAGCCTCCCATTGCTGGGTTTTCTCTGGTAACTCCCTTTCTCCCCCCACCTGGATTGGCGTCTACCCGCGTTGCTCCTATTGGAGCTTCTCTAATGCCAATTCCTCTGAGGAAAAGCCCCGTTTTAACCGTACCCACCCCCCTCCAATCGATTGCTCCCCCTCCAATGTAATAACCGTTCCCGTGCCTAATGACTCACTATTTACTGGTTCCCTTGGTGCCACCTATTTAGCCGCCCCCTTCGTTATGGATATGCTGCTTTCTGAATCCATATGCTTTCGCCCCTCCATTCGTAACCCCTATTGGTCGCCGCTTCGCCCCGGCCACTTTTGGCTGTGCGGCACCGCCGCCTTTTCCGTTCTCCCTCCCAACCCCCGCGGCATCTGTACCATAGGGTCCCTTGCCCTTTCCGGTGGAGGCGTGTTTGTTAAAGGCCACCCTCGCCATCACAGTCGCAGCCCCCGCACCCTAGGCTGGTGGGAAAAGCTTAAGGATGCCTCCTACACTGTCGGTTCTGCAATTGTTACCTTTAACCCCATTGGCTACATGTTGTTACGTGATCAAGTGTTGTTCCAGTCCCTGGCCATCGAGACTTTGTCTAACGCCACGGCCAAGGGTTTTTCGCTAATCGATCAGCAGCTAAGTGATTTGTCCACCTATGTTGTTCAAAATCGCTTAATGATTCAGTATTTGCTTGATTCCTCTGATTTCTGTACAAAGTTCACTGAAGTTTACCCCGCTTTTGAAGGTAAATGCTGTGTTTCTTTACCTTCCATTTCCCCCAATCTAAGTTCCATTGTTCACGACCTGCAGACGCTGAGCACCACCGTCAGGGAGTCTCGGGAGACCTTCCGTTTTTGGTCATGGCTTGACTGGCTGGGTTTAAGCCAATATAAATCCTATTTCCAGTCCCTGCTCATTTCCCTCCTGGTGGGATGTGTGTTATTGTGCCTCGGCTGCACCTGCATCAAGGCGTGTATCCGCCGCACCGTTGGCTCAGCCTACATGGCCTCCGTCCCCGAAACATACCCCCTCATAGGAGAGGGTCATGAGTCGGACGCCGAAACGGGGGTTTAGGCATTTTGCCACGGGCTCTCGGCCAGGGCACGGGGGCATGTTAAAAGAATTGCTCCCCTCGGGTTACTATCTCTGCCCTGCCCTCGAGAATACATATCCAGGGGCCCTGCTTGCCTCTAAACAGGTTTGCTATCTGTGGCAGTTAGAATTGCACACACCACCATCCCACCCCCCAGGGAAGTGATCTTGCTCAACCGCCCAAATGAACAAAACAAATTCTCAGAATTTGTAACTGCTGGGGGGGCAGCCCCTCCCCCGTTCTCCCCTGTCTCTCCACCAGATATGGGGAAATAGTCAAGGGAGAAAAAAACAGGTCTTTTTTTTTTTTACCTTATTTGGTACAAAAACTGCCCCCAAAAACGCGTCATTCTGGCCCCAAGGACGCGTCATCTTGGGTATATCTGTCTCGTCCCCCCCGAGGGACGGGAGGGAAGGAACCGAAGACGCATACAAGTCACGAATTCGCAATTCGGGCCTGATCAACCCGAAACCTCCCCCAACTCAGCGTGTGCCGGCCGTAATGCTCGTGTACGGGTTTGTATTCGTAAGTATTCTTTAATACCTTATTGTTTTAATATTTTGCTTTACCCCTTCCCCTTCAATTGTAATTCATTGTTGTAAAAGTATCCTATGTATTATTCCTCTAATTCTACTAGTCCGTGGCTCATCCCAAGTAATTATTGGGATTTAGAACAACTCCAAGGACTGTTGCTGTTTTTAATAGGAGTAATCTTGGTTTTTGCATTAATTGTGTATTGTAAACCTAGGTTATAAGTGTCATTGGCAATAAAGCTGAAATTTCTAGCCTTATTGCCTCGGTGTCTGTGTGGTTCCCATCTGCTCCAGGGGGGTTCCCTCCGAACATCCACACGAACCTTAGTACTGTGCCCTGGTAGATAACAGGTGCACGCATACCCTCGCCCTGCCAGGTGGCTCTCGAGGGTACACGCTTCCACAATTATCTATTTATTTATCTAATGATCTATCTAATTATCTATCTATCTAATTAGCTATCGAATTATCTATCTAGCTATCTAAATATCTATCTAATTGTTTATCTAATTATCTATCTGTCTAATTATCTATTTATTTTATTGATTTTATTTATTTATCTAATTTTCTGTCTATCTAATTATCTATCTATCTATATAATTATCTAATTCTCTATCTATCTGTCTAATTATCGTTCTAATTAACTAATTATCTATCTATCTAATTATCTATCTAGCTGTCTATTTATCTATCTAATTATCTAAGTATTTATCTAATAATCTATCTAATTATCTATCTAGCTATCTAAATATCTATCTATCTATTTATCTATTTAATTACCTAATATGTACTTATCTAATTACCTACATCTCCAATTATCTATCTATCTAATTATCTATCTATCTAATTATCTATCTAATACTCTATCTATCTAATTATCGATATAATTAATTTATTATCTTTCTTTCTAATTATCTATCTAGCTATTTATTTATCTATCTAATTATCTATGTATTTATCTAATAATCTATCTAATTATCTATCTATCTAATTATCTATCGAATTATCTATCTAGCTATCTAAATATCTATCTATTTATCTATCTAATTATCTACCTATCTAATAATCAACTTATCTATCTAATTATCTATCTAATTATCTAATTTTCTATCTATCTAATTATCTATCTAATAATCTACCAATCTATCTAATTATCTATCTAATTATCTATCTAATTATCTATCTAGCTGTCTAATTATCTAGCTATTTATCTATCTTTCTAATTATCTAATTATCTATCTATCTAATTCTCTATCGATCTATATAATTATCTATCTAATTCTCTATCTAACTATCTAATTTTCTATCTATTTAATTATCTATCTATCTAATAATCTACCAATCTATCTAATTATCTATCTATCTAATTATCTATCTAATTATCAATCTAGCTGTCTAATTATCTAGCTATTTATCTATCTTTCTAATAATCTAATTTTCTATCTATCTAATTATCTTTCTAGCTGTATAATTATCTAATTCTCTATCTATCTATCTATTATCCATCTAATTAACTAATTATCTATATATCTAACTATCTATCTAGCTATCTATTTATCTATCCAATTATCTATGTATTTATCTGATAATCTATCTAATTATCTATCTATCTATCTAATTATCTATCTATCTATCTAATTATCTATCTATCTATTTATCTATCTAATTATCTACCTATCTAATAATCTACCAATCTATCGAATTATCTATCTATCTAATTATCTATCTAGCTATCTATTTATCTTTCTTATTATCTATTTATTTATCTAATAATCTATCTAATTATCTACCTATCTAATAATCTATCGAATTATCTATCTATCGAATTATCTATCTAATTATCTATCTAGCTATCTATATATATTTATTATTATCTATTTATTTATCTAATAATCTATCTAATTATCTATCTATTTAATTATCTATCTTTCTAATTATCTAATTTTCTGTCTATCTAATTATTTATCTATCTATATAATTATCTAACTCTCTATATATCTGCCTAATTATCGTTCTAATTAACTAATTATCTATCTATATATTTATCTATCTACCTGTCTATTTATCTATCAAATTATCTATGAATTTATCTAATAATCTATCTAATTATCTATCTATCTAATAATCTACCTATCTATCTAATTATCTCTCTCTCTATCTAATTATCTATGTAATTATGTATCTTTCTAATTATCTAATTTTCTATCTATCTAATTCTTTATCTATCTATCTAATTCTTTATCTATCTATCTAATTATCTATCTATCTATTTATCTATTTAATTTCCTAATATGTAATATCTAGCTATCTAAATATCGATCTATCTATCTATTTATCTAGTTAATTACTTAATATGTAATTATCTAATTACCTACATCTCTAATTATCTATCTATCTATCTAATTATCTATAAATCTAATTATATATCTAATTATCTATCTAAATATCTAATTATTTATCTGTCTAATTATCTATCTAATTATCTAACTATCTAATAATCTACATATCTATATAATTATCTATCTATCTAATTATCTAAGGATCTATCTTTCTAATTATCTAATTTTCTATCTATTTAATTATCTATCAATCTAATAATCTACCAATCTATCTAATTATCTATCTATCTAATGATCTATCTATCTAATTAACTAGCTAGCTATCTTTTTAGCTATCTAATTGTTTATCAAATTAGCTATCTATATATCTAATTATCTATCTATCTATCTATCTAATTATCTGTCTATCTAATTAACTATCTAATTATCTGCTTATCTCTCTAATTATCTATCTAATTATATATTTATCTATCTAATATCTATCTCTCTAATTAGCTATCAAATTATCTATCTAATCATCTATCTATCTACTTATCTATCTAATTATCTATCTATATAATAATCAACCTATCTATCTAATTATCTGTCAAACTATCTAATTTTCTATCTTACTATTTATCTATCTATCCATCTAATTATCTATCTAATTATCTATCTATCTAATTATCTATCTCTCTAATTATCTATCTTGCTAACTATCTATCTAATTATCCAATTATCTGTTTATCTAATTAACTGTCTAATTATCTGTTTATCTATCTAATATCTATCTATCTATCTAATCATCTATCTATCCAATCATCTATCTAATTATCAGTCTATCTAATGATGAACCTATCTTTCTAATTATCTAATTTTCTATCTATCTAATTATCTATCTATCTAATTATTTATCTAATTCTCTAACTATCTAATTATCGATCTAATTAACTAATTATCTATCTTTCTAATTATCTATCTAGCTATCTATTTATCTATCTAATTATCTATGTATTTATCTAATAATCTATCGAATTATCTATCCAGCTATCTAAATATCTATCTAATTATCTCTCTTTCTAAATATCTATCTATCTATTTATCTATCTAATTATCTACCTATCTAATAATCAACATATCTATCTAATTATCTATCTATCTAATTAACTAATTTTCTAACTATCTAATTATCTATCTTTCTAATTATATAATTTTCTATCTATCTAATTATCTATCTATCAATTTATCCATCTAATTATCTACCTATCTAATAATCAACATATCTATCTAATTATCTATCTTTCTAATTATCTATTTTTCTATCTAATTATCTATCTATCTATATAATTATATATCTATCTAATAGTCTACCAATCTGTCTAATTGTCTAGCTATCTAATTATCTATCTATCTAATTATCTATCTAGCTATCTATTTATCTTTCTTATTATCTATTTATTTATCTAATAATCTATCTAATTATCCATCTATCTAATTATCTATTGAATAATCTATCTAGCTATCTAAATATCTATCTAATTATCTATCTAATTATCTATCTTTCGAATTATCTACCAATCCATCGAATTATCTATCTATCGAATTATCTATCTAATTATCTATCTAGCTTTCTAATTATATAGCTATTTATATATCTTTCTAATTATCTAATTTTCTATCTATTTAATTATCTATCTATCTAATAATCTACCAATCTATCTATTTATCTATCTAATTATCTATCTAATTATCTATCTATCTAATTATCGATCTTTCTGTCTATCTAATTATCTATCTATATAATTATCTAATTCTCTATCTGTCTAATTATCGATTAATTAACTAATTATCTATCTATCTAAGTATCTATCTATCTAATTATCTATGTAATTATCTATCTATCTATCTAATTATCTATCTATCTAAGAATGTACCAATCTATCTAATTATATATCTATGTAATTATCTATCTAGCTATCTATTTATCTTTCTTATTATCTATTTATTTATCTAATAATATATCTAATTATCTATCTATCTAATTATCTATCTTTCTAATTATCTAATTGTCTGTCTATCTAATTATCTATCTATCTATATAATTATCTAATTCTCTATCTATCTTTCTAATTATCGATCTAATTAACTAATTATCTATCTATCTAATCTATGTATTTATCTAATAATCTATCTAATTATCTATCTAGCTAATAATCTACCTATCTATGTAATTATCTCTCTATCTATCTAATTATCTATGTAATTATGTATCTTTCTAATTATCTAATTTTCTATCTATCTAATTATTTCTCTATCAATCTAATTATCTATCTAGCTATCTAAATATCTATCTATCTATTTAGCTATTTAATTTCCTAATATGTAATTATCTAATTACCTACATCTCTAATTATCTATGTAATTATCTATCTATCTATCTAATTATCTATAAATCTAATTATCTATCTAATTATCTATCTAACGATCTAATTATCTATCTATCTTTCTAATTATCTAATTTTCTATCTATTTAATTATCTATCTAATGATCTTCCAATCTATCTAATTATCTATCTGTCTAATTATCTATCTAATTATCTAGGTCTTTATTTAATAATCTATCTATTTATCTATGTATCTAATTATCTATCGAATTATCTATCTAGCTATCTAAATATCTATCTAATTATCTATCTCATTATCTCTCTTTGTAAATATCTATCTATCTATCTATTTATCCATCTAATTATCTACCTATCTAATAATCAACATATCTGTCTAATTATCTATCTATCTAATTATCCAATTTTCTATGTATATAATTATCTATCTAATAATCTACCAATCTATCTAATTATCTATCTAATTATCTATATAGCTGTCTAATTATCTATCTAAGTATCTATCTCTCTAATTATATAATTTTCTATCTATTTAATTATCTATATAATAATCTAGCAATCTATCTAATTATCTATCTATCTAATTATCTATCCATCTAATTATCTATCTATCTAATAATCAACATATCTATCTAATTATCTATCTTTCTAATTATCTAATTTTCTATCTATCTAATTATCTATCTATCTATCTATATAATTATCTATCTAACTAATAATCTACCAATCTATCTAATTGTCTAACTATCTAATTATCTATCTAGCTATCTATTTATCTTTCTTATTATCTATTTATTTATCTAGTAATCTATCTATTTATCTATCTATCTAATTATCTATTGAATTATCTATCTAGCTATCTAAATATCGATCTAATTGTCTATCTAATTATCTATCTATCTCATTATCTATCTTTCTAATTATCTACCAATCTATCTAATTATCTATCTAGCTATCTATTTATCTTTCTTATTATCTATTTATTTATCTAATAATCTATCGAATTATCTATCTAGCTATCTATATATATAATTGTCTATCTAATTATCTATCTATCTAATTATCTATCTTTCTAATTATCTAATTTTCAGTCTTTCTAATTATCTATCTATCTATATAATTATCTAATTATCTGTCTAATTATCGATTAATTAACTAATTATCTATCTATCTAATTATCTATCTAGCTGTCTATTTATCTATCTAATTATCTATGTATTTATCTAATAATCTATCTAATTATCTATCTAGCTAATAATCTACCTATCTATCTAATTATCTCTCTATCTAATTATAGATGTAATTATGTATCTTTCTAATTATCTAATTTTCTATCTATCTAATTATTTAGCTGTCTATCTAATTATCTATCTAGCTCTCTAAATATCTATCTATATTTATCTATTTAATTACCTAATATGTAATTATCTAATTACCTACATCTCTAATTATCTATCTATCTAATTATCTATGTAATTATCTTTCTATCTATCTAATTATCTTTAAATCTAATTATCTATCTAATTAACTATCTAATTATCTAATTATCTATCTATCTAATTATCTATCTTTCTGTCTATCTAATTATCTATCTATCTATATAATTATCTAATTCTCTATATATCTGACTAATTATCTATTATTATTATTATCTAATTATCTACCTATCTAATAGTCAACATATCTATCTAATTATCTATCTATCTAATTATCTAATTCTCTATCTATCTAATTATCTATCTATCTAATAATCTACCAATCTATCTAATTATCTATCTATCTAATTATCTATCTAAATATCTATCTAGCTGTCTAATTATCTAGCTATTTATCTATCTTTCTAATTATCTAATTTTCTATCTATCTAATTATCTATCTAGCTATCTAATTATCTATCTAATTCTCTATCTATCAATCTAATTATAGATCTAATTATCTATCTATCTAATTATCTATCTATCTATTTATCTATCTATTTATCTACCTATCTAATAATCAACATATCTATCTAATTATATATCTTTCTAATTATCTAATTTTCTATCTCTCTAATTATCTATCTATCTATATAATTATCTATCTATCTAATAATCTACCAATCTATCTAATTCTCTATCTATCTAATTCTCTATCTTTCTAATTATATAATTTTCTATCTATTTAATTATCTATCTAATAATCTACCAATCTATCTAATTATCTATCTGTCTAATTATCTATGTAATTATCTATCTATCTATCTAATTATCTATCTATCTAATACTGCACCAATCTATCCCATTATCTCTCTATCTAATTATCTATCTATCTAATTATCTATCTAGCTATCTATTTATCTTTCTTATTATCTATTTATTTATCTAATAATCTATCTAATTATCTATATATCTAATTATCTATCTATCTATTTATCTATCTAATTATCTACCTATATAATAATCAACATATCTATCTAATTATCTACCTATCTAATAATCTAATTTTCTATCTATCTAATTATCTATCTAATAATCTAACAATCTATCTAATTATCTATCTAATTACTTATCTATCTAATTATCTATCTAGCTGTCTAATTATCTATCTAATTATCTATCTTTCTAATTATCTAATTATCTATCTATCTAATTCTCTATCGATCTATATGATTATCTATCTAATTCTCTATCTATCTAATTATCTATCTTTCTAATTATGTAATTTTCTATCTATTTAATTATCTATCTATCTAATAATCTACCAATCTATCTAATTATCTATCTATCTAATTATCTATCTAAATATCTATCTAGCTGTCTAATTATCTAGCTATTTATCTATCTTTCTAATTATCTAATTTTCTATCTATCTAATTATCTATCTAGCTATCTAATTATCTATATAATTCTCTATCTATCAATCTAATTATAGATCTAATTATCTATCTATCTAATTATCTATCTATCTATTTATCTATCTATTTATCTACCTATCTAATAATCAACATATCTATCTAATTATATATCTTTGTAATTATCTAATTTTCTATCTATCTAATTATCTATCTGTCTATATAATTATCTATCTATCTAATAATCTACCAATCTATCTAATTCTCTATCTATCTAATTCTCTATCTTTCTAATTATATAATTTTCTATCTATTTAATTATCTATCTAATAATCTACCAATCTATCTAATTATCTATCTGTCTAATTATCTATGTAATTATCTATCTATCTATCTAATTATCTATCTAATACTGCACCAATCTATCCCATTATCTATCTATCTAATCATCTATCTATCTAATTATCTATCTAGCTATCTATTTATCTTTCTTATTATCTATTTATTTATCTAATAATCTATCTAATTATCTATCTGTCTAATTATCTATCTATCTATTTATCTATCTAATTATCTACCTATCTAATAGTCAACATATCTATCTAATTATCTATCTATCTAATTATCTAATTTTCTATCTATCTAATTATCTATCTAATAATCTAACAATCTATCTAATTATCTATCTAATTACTTATCTATCTAATTATCTATCTAGCTGTCTAATTATCTATCTAATTATCTATCTTTCTAATTATCTATCAATCTAATTCTCTATCGATCTATATAATTATCTATCTAATTCTCTACCTATCTAATAATCTATCTTTCTAATTATGTAATTTTCTATCTATTTAATTATCTATCTATCTAATAATCTACAAATCTATCAAATTATCTATCTATCTAATTATCTATCTAAATATCTATCTAGCTGTCTAATTATCTAGCTATTTATCTATCTTTCTAATTATCTAATTTTCTATCTAATTATCTATCTAGCTATCTAATTATCTATCTAATTCTCTATCTATCAATCTAATTATAGATCTAATTATCTATCTATCTAATTATCTATCTATCTATTTATCTATCTATTTATCTACCTATCTAATAATCAACATATCTATCTAATTATATATCTTTCTAATTATCTAATTTTCTATCTCTCTAATTATCTATCTATCTATATAATTATCTATCTATCTAATAATCTACCAATCTATCTAATTCTCTATCTATCTAATTCTCTATCTTTCTAATTATATAATTTTCTATCTATTTAATTATCTATCTAATAATCTACCAATCTATCTAATTATCTATCTGTCTAATTATCTATGTAATTATCTATCTATCTATCTAATTATCTATCTATCTAATACTGCACCAATCTATCCCATTATCTCTCTATCTAATTATCTATCTATCTAATTATCTATCTAGCTATCTATTTATCTTTCTTATTATCTATTTATTTATCTAATAATCTATCTAATTATCTACCTATCTAATTATCTAATTTTCTATCTATCTAATTATCTATCTAATAATCTAACAATCTATCTAATTATCTATCTAATTACTTATCTATCTAATTATCTATCTAGCTGTCTAATTATCTATCTAATTATCTATCTTTCTAATTATCTAATTATCTATCTATCTAATTCTCTATCGATCTATATAATTATCTATCTAATTCTCTATCTATCTAATTATCTATCTTTCTAATTATGTAATTTTCTATCTATCTAATTATCTATCTATCTAATTATCTATCTAAATATCTATCTAGCTGTCTAATTATCTAGCTATTTATCTATCTTTCTAATTATCTAATTTTCTATCTATCTATTTATCTATCTAGCTATCTAATTATCTATCTAATTCTCTATCTATCAATCTAATTATAGATCTAATTATCTATCTATCTAATTATCTATCTATTTATCTATCTATCTACCTATCTAATAATCAACATATCTATCTAATTATATATCTTTCTAATTATCTAATTTTCTATCTATCTAATTATCTATCTATCTATATAATTATCTATCTAGTTAAATAATCTACCAATCTATCTAATTCTCTATCTATCTAATTCTCTATCTTTCTAATTATATGATTTTCTATCTTTTAAATTATCTATCTAATAATCTACCAATCTATCTAATTATCTATCTGTCTAATTATCTATGTAATTATCTATCTATCTATCTAATTATCTATCTATCTAATACTGCACCAATCTATCCCATTATCTATCTATCTAATTATCTATCTATCTAATTATCTATCTAGCTATCTATTTATCTTTCTTATTATCTATTTATTTCTCTAATAATCTATCTAATTATCTATCTATCTAATTATCTATCTATCTATTTATCTATCTAATTATCTACCTATCTAATTATCTAATTTTCTATCTATCTAATTATCTATCTAATAATCTAACAATCTATCTAATTATCTATCTAATTACTTATCTATCTAATTATCTATCTAGCTGTCTAATTATCTATCTAATTATCTATCTTTCTAATTATCTAATTATCTATCTATCTAATTCTCTATCGATCTATATAATTATCTATCTAATTCTCTATCTATCTAATTATCTATCTTTCTAATTATGTAATTTTCTATCTATTTAATTATCTATCTATCTAATAATCTATCAATCTATCTAATTATCTATCTATCTAATTATCTATCTAAATATCTATCTAGCTGTCTAATTATCTAGCTATTTATCTATCTTTCTAATTATCTAATTTTCTATCTATCTAATTATCTATCTAGCTATCTAATTATCTATCTAATTCTCTATCTATCAATCTAATTATAGATCTAATTATCTATCTATCTAATTATCTATCTATCTATTTATCTATCTATTTATCTACCTATCTAATAATCAACATATCTATCTAATTATATATCTTTGTAATTATCTAATTTTCTATCTATCTAATTATCTATCTATCTATATAATTATCTATCTATCTAATAATCTACCAATCTATCTAATTCTCTATCTATCTAATTCTCTATCTTTCTAATTATATAATTTTCTATCTATTTAATTATCTATCTAATAATCTACCAATCTGTCTAATTATCTATCTGTCTAATTATCTATGTAATTATCTATCTATCTATCTAATTATCTATCTATCTAATACTGCACCAATCTATCCCATTATCTATCTATCTAATTATCTATCTATCTAATTATCTATGTAGCTATCTATTTATCTTTCTTATTATCTATTTATTTATCTAATAATCTATCTAATTATCTATCTATCTAATTATCTATCTATTTATCTATCTATCTAATTATCTACCTATCTAATAGTCAACATATCTATCTAATTATCTATCTATCTAATTATCTAATTTTCAGTCTTTCTAATTATCTATCTATCTATATAATTATCTAATTATCTGTCTAATTATCGATTAATTAACTAATTATCTATCTATCTAATTATCTATCTAGCTGTCTATTTATCTATCTAATTATCTATGTATTTATCTAATAATCTATCTAATTATCTATCTAGCTAATAATCTACCTATCTATCTAATTATCTCTCTATCTAATTATAGATGTAATTATGTATCTTTCTAATTATCTAATTTTCTATCTATCTAATTATTTAGCTGTCTATCTAATTATCTATCTAGCTCTCTAAATATCTATCTATATTTATCTATTTAGTTACCTAATATGTAATTATCTAATTACCTACATCTCTAATTATCTATCTATCTAATTATCTATGTAATTATCTTTCTATCTATCTAATTATCTTTAAATCTAATTATCTATCTAATTAACTATCTAATTATCTAATTTTCTATCTATCTAATTATCTATCTAATAATCTAACAATCTATCTAATTATCTATCTAATTACTTATCTATCTAATTATCTATCTAGCTGTCTAATTATCTATCTAATTATCTATCTTTCTAATTATCTAATTATCTATCTATCTAATTCTCTATCGATCTATATAATTATCTATCTAATTCTCTATCTATCTAATTATCTATCTTTCTAATTATGTAATTTTCTATCTATTTAATTATCTATCTATCTAATAATCTACCAATCTATCTAATTATCTATCTATCTAATTATCTATCTAAATATCTATCTAGCTGTCTAATTATCTAGCTATTTATCTATCTTTCTAATTATCTAATTTTCTATCTATCTATTTATCTATCTAGCTATCTAATTATCTATCTAATTCTCTATCTATCAATCTAATTATAGATCTAATTATCTATCTATCTAATTATCTATCTATCTATTTATCTATCTATCTACCTATCTAATAATCAACATATCTATCTAATTATATATCTTTCTAATTATCTAATTTTCTATCTATCTAATTATCTATCTATCTATATAATTATCTATCTAGTTAAATAATCTACCAATCTATCTAATTCTCTATCTATCTAATTCTCTATCTTTCTAATTATATGATTTTCTATCTTTTAAATTATCTATCTAATAATCTACCAATCTATCTAATTATCTATCTGTCTAATTATCTATGTAATTATCTATCTATCTATCTAATTATCTATCTATCTAATACTGCACCAATCTATCCCATTATCTATCTATCTAATTATCTATCTATCTAATTATCTATCTAGCTATCTATTTATCTTTCTTATTATCTATTTATTTCTCTAATAATCTATCTAATTATCTATCTATCTAATTATCTAACTATCTATTTATCTATCTAATTATCTACCTATCTAATTATCTAATTTTCTATCTATCTAATTATCTATCTAATAATCTAACAATCTATCTAATTATCTATCTAATTACTTATCTATCTAATTATCTATCTAGCTGTCTAATTATCTATCTAATTATCTATCTTTCTAATTATCTAATTATCTATCTAATTCTCTATCGATCTATATAATTATCTATCTAATTCTCTATCTATCTAATTATCTATCTTTCTAATTATGTAATTTTCTATCTATTTAATTATCTATCTATCTAATAATCTATCAATCTATCTAATTATCTATCTATCTAATTATCTATCTAAATATCTATCTAGCTGTCTAATTATCTAGCTATTTATCTATCTTTCTAATTATCTAATTTTCTATCTATCTAATTATCTATCTAGCTATCTAATTATCTATCTAATTCTCTATCTATCAATCTAATTATAGATCTAATTATCTATCTATCTAATTATCTATCTATCTATTTATCTATCTATTTATCTACCTATCTAATAATCAACATATCTATCTAATTATATATCTTTCTAATTATCTAATTTTCTATCTATCTAATTATCTATCTATCTATATAATTATCTATCTATCTAATAATCTACCAATCTATCTAATTATCTATCTAGCTATCTATTTATCTTTCTAATTATCTATTTATCTTTCTAATTATCTATTTATTTATCTAATAATCTATCTAATTATCTATCTATCTAATTATCTATCGAATTATCTATCTAGCTATCTAATTATCTATCTATCTAATACTGCACCAATCTATCCCATTATCTATCTATCTAATTATCTATCTATCTAATTATCTATCTAGCTATCTATTTATCTTTCTTATTATCTATTTATTTATCTAATAATCTATCTAATTATCTATCTATCTAATTATCTATCTATCTATTTATCTATCTAATTATCTACCTATCTAATTATCTAATTTTCTATCTATCTAATTATCTATCTAATAATCTAACAATCTATCTAATTATCTATCTAATTACTTATCTATCTAATTATCTATCTAGCTGTCTAATTATCTATCTAATTCTCTATCTATCAATCTAATTATAGATCTAATTATCTATCTATCTAATTATCTATCTATCTAATTCTCTATCGATCTATATAATTATCTATCTAATTCTCTATCTATCTAATTATCTATCTTTCTAATTATGTAATTTTCTATCTATTTAATTATCTATCTATCTAATAATCTATCAATCTATCTAATTATCTATCTATCTAATTATCTATCTAAATATCTATCTCGCTGTCTAATTATCTAGCTATTTATCTATCTTTCTAATTATCTAATTTTCTATCTATCTAATTATCTATCTAGCTATCTAATTATCTATCTAATTCTCTATCTATCAATCTAATTATAGATCTAATTATCTATCTATCTAATTATCTATCTATCTATTTATCTATCTATTTATCTACCTATCTAATAATCAACATATCTATCTAATTATATATCTTTGTAATTATCTAATTTTCTATCTATCTAATTATCTATCTGTCTATATAATTATCTATCTATCTAATAATCTACCAATCTATCTAATTCTCTATCTATCTAATTCTCTATCTTTCTAATTATATAATTTTCTATCTATTTAATTATCTATCTAATAATCTACCAATCTGTCTAATTATCTATCTGTCTAATTATCTATGTAATTATCTATCTATCTATCTAATTATCTATCTATCTAATACTGCACCAATCTATCCCATTATCTATCTATCTAATTATCTATCTAGCTATCTAATTATCTATCTAATTCTCTATCTATCAATCTAATTATAGATCTAATTATCTATCTATCTAATTATCTATCTATCTAATTCTCTATCGATCAATATAATTATCTATCTAATTCTCTATCTATCTAATTATCTATCTTTCTAATTATGTAATTTTCTATCTATTTAATTATCTATCTATCTAATAATCTATCAATCTATCTAATTATCTATCTATCTAATTATCTATCTAAATATCTATCTAGCTGTCTAATTATCTAGCTATTTATCTATCTTTCTAATTATCTAATTTTCTATCTATCTAATTATCTATCTAGCTATCTAATTATCTATCTAATTCTCTATCTATCAATCTAATTATAGATCTAATTATCTATCTATCTAATTATCTATCTATCTATTTATCTATCTATTTATCTACCTATCTAATAATCAACATATCTATCTAATTATATATCTTTGTAATTATCTAATTTTCTATCTATCTAATTATCTATCTGTCTATATAATTATCTATCTATCTAATAATCTACCAATCTATCTAATTCTCTATCTATCTAATTCTCTATCTTTCTAATTATATAATTTTCTATCTATTTAATTATCTATCTAATAATCTACCAATCTGTCTAATTATCTATCTGTCTAATTATCTATGTAATTATCTATCTATCTATCTAATTATCTATCTATCTAATACTGCACCAATCTATCCCATTATCTATCTATCTAATTATCTATCTATCTAATTATCTATGTAGCTATCTATTTATCTTTCTTATTATCTATTTATTTATCTAATAATCTATCTAATTATCTATCTATCTAATTATCTATCTATTTATCTATCTATCTAATTATCTACCTATCTAATAGTCAACATATCTATCTAATTATCTATCTATCTAATTATCTAATTTTCTATCTATCTAATTATCTATCTAATAATCTAACAATCTATCTAATTATCTATCTAATTACTTATCTATCTAATTATCTATCTAGCTGTCTAATTATCTATCTAATTATCTATCTTTCTAATTATCTATCAATCTAATTCTCTATCAATCTATATAATTATCTATCTAATTCTCTACCTATCTAATTATCTATCTATCTAATTATCTATCTAAATATCTATCTAGCTGTCTAATTATCTAGCTATTTATCTATCTTTCTAATTATCTAATTTTCTATTTATCTAATTATCTATCTAGCTATCTAATTATCTATCTAATTCTCTATCTTTCTAATTATATAATTTTCTATCTATTTAATTATCTATCTAATAATCTACCAATCTATCTAATTATCTATCTGTCTAATTATCTATGTAATTATCTATCTATCTATCTAATTATCTATCTATCTAATACTGCACCAATCTATCCCATTATCTATCTATCTAATTATCTATCTATCTAATTATCTATCTAGCTATCTATGTATCTTTCTTATTATCTATTTATTTATCTAATAATCTATCTAATTATCTATCTATCTATTTATCTATCTATCTATTTATCTATCTAATTATCTACCTGTCTAATAATCAACATATCTATCTAATTATCTATCTATCTAATTATCTAATTTTCTATCTATCTAATTATCTATCTAATAATCTAACAATCTATCTAATTATCTATCTAATTACTTATCTATCTAATTATCTATCTAGCTGTCTAATTATCTATCTAATTATCTATCTTTCTAATTATCTAATTATCTATCTATCTAATTCTCTATCGATCTATATAATTATCTATCTAATTCTCTATCTATCTAATTATCTATTTTCTAATTATGTAATTTTCTATCTATTTAATTATCTATCTAATAATCTACCAATCTATCTAATTATCTATCTATCTAATTATCTATCTAAATATCTATCTAGCTGTCTAATTATCTAGCTATATATCTATCTTTCTAATTATCTAATTTTCTACCTATCTAATTATCTATCTAGCTATCTAATTATCTATCTAATTCTCTATCTATCAATCTAATTATAGATCTAATTATCTATCTATCTAATTATCTATCTATCTATTTATCTATCTATTTATCTACCTATCTAATAATCAACATATCTATCTAATTATATATCTTTCTAATTATCTAATTTTCTATCTATCTAATTATCTATCTATCAATCTAATTATCTATCTATCTAATAATCTACCAATCTATCTAATTCTCTATCTATCTAATTCTCTATCTTTCTAATTATATAATTTTCTATCTATTTAATTATCTATCTAATAATCTACCAATCTATCTAATTATCTATCTGTCTAATTATCTATGTAATTATCTATCTATCTATCTAATTATCTATCTATCTAATACTGCACCAATCTATCCCATTATCTCTCTATCTAATTATCTATCTATCTAATTATCTATCTAGCTATCTATTTATCTTTCTTATTATCTATTTATTTATCTAATAATCTATCTAATTATCTATCTATCTAATTATCTATCTATCTATTTATCTATCTAATTATCTACCTATCTAATTATCTAATTTTCTATCTATCTAATTATCTATCTAATAATCTAACAATCTATCTAATTATCTATCTAATTACTTATCTATCTAATTATCTATCTAGCTGTCTAATTATCTATCTAATTATCTATCTTTCTAATTATCTAATTATCTATCTATCTAATTCTCTATCGATCTATATAATTATCTATCTAATTCTCTATCTATCTAATTATCTATCTTTCTAATTATGTAATTTTCTATCTATTTAATTATCTATCTATCTAATAATTTACCAATCTATCTAATTATCTATCTATCTAATTATCTATCTAAATATCTATCTAGCTGTCTAATTATCTAGCTATTTATCTATCTTTCTAATTATCTAATTTTCTACCTATCTAATTATCTATCTAGCTATCTAATTATCTATCTAATTCTCTATCTATCAATCTAATTATAGATCTAATTATCTATCTATCTAATTATCTATCTATCTATTTATCTATCTATTTATCTACCTATCTAATAATCAACATATCTATCTAATTATATATCTTTCTAATTATCTAATTTTCTATCTATCTAATTATCTATCTATCTATATAATTATCTATCTATCTAATAATCTACCAATCTATGTAATTATCTATCTAGCTATCTATTTATCTTTCTAATTATCTATTTATCTTTTTAATTATCTATTTATTTATCTAATAATCTATCTAATTATCTATCTATCTAATTATCTATCGAATTATCTATCTAGCTATCTAATTATCTATCTATCTAATACTGCACCAATCTATCCCATTATCTATCTATCTAATTATCTATCTATCTAATTATCTATCTAGCTATCTATTTATCTTTCTTATTATCTATTTATTTTTCTAATAATCTATCTAATTATCTATCTATCTAATTATCTATCTATCTATTTATCTATCTAATTATCTACCTATCTAATTATCTAATTTTCTATCTATCTAATTATCTATCTAATAATCTAACAATCTATCTAATTATCTATCTAATTACTTATCTATCTAATTATCTATCTAGCTGTCTAATTATCTATCTAATTATCTATCTTTCTAATTATCTAATTATCTATCTATCTAATTCTCTATCGATCTATATAATTATCTATCTAATTCTCTATCTATCTAATTATCTATCTTTCTAATTATGTAATTTTCTATCTATTTAATTATCTATCTATCTAATAATCTACCAATCTATCTAATTATCTATCTATCTAATTATCTATCTAAATATCTATCTAGCTGTCTAATTATCTAGCTATTTATCTATCTTTCTAATTATCTAATTTTCTATCTATCTATTTATCTATCTAGCTATCTAATTATCTATCTAATTCTCTATCTATCAATCTAATTATAGATCTAATTATCTATCTATCTAATTATCTATCTATCTATTTATCTATCTATCTACCTATCTAATAATCAACATATCTATCTAATTATATATCTTTCTAATTATCTAATTTTCTATCTATCTAATTATCTATCTATCTATATAATTATCTATCTAGTTAAATAATCTACCAATCTATCTAATTCTCTATCTATCTAATTCTCTATCTTTCTAATTATATGATTTTCTATCTTTCAAATTATCTATCTAATAATCTACCAATCTATCTAATTATCTATCTGTCTAATTATCTATGTAATTATCTATCTATCTATCTAATTATCTATCTATCTAATACTGCACCAATCTATCCCATTATCTATCTATCTAATTATCTATCTATCTAATTATCTATCTAGCTATCTATTTATCTTTCTTATTATCTATTTATTTTTCTAATAATCTATCTAATTATCTATCTATCTAATTATCTATCTATCTATTTATCTATCTAATTATCTACCTATCTAATTATCTAATTTTCTATCTATCTAATTATCTATCTAATAATCTAACAATCTATCTAATTATCTATCTAATTACTTATCTATCTAATTATCTATCTAGCTGTCTAATTATCTATCTAATTATCTATCTTTCTAATTATCTAATTATCTATCTATCTAATTCTCTATCGATCTATATAATTATCTATCTAATTCTCTATCTATCTAATTATCTATCTTTCTAATTATGTAATTTTCTATCTATGTAATTATCTATCTATCTAATAATCTATCAATCTATCTAATTATCTATCTATCTAATTATCTATCTAGCTGTCTAATTATCTAGCTATTTATCTATCTTTCTAATTATCTAATTTTCTATCTATCTAATTATCTATCTAGCTATCTAATTATCTATCTAATTCTCTATCTATCAATCTAATTATAGATCTAATTATCTATCTATCTAATTATCTATCTATCTATTTATCTATCTATTTATCTACCTATCTAATAATCAACATATCTATCTAATTATATATCTTTGTAATTATCTAATTTTCTATCTATCTAATTATCTATCTATCTATATAATTATCTATCTATCTAATAATCTACCAATCTATCTAATTATCTATCTAGCTATCTATTTATCTTTCTAATTATCTATTTATCTTTCTACTTATCTATTTATTTATCTAATAATCTATCTAATTATCTATCTATCTAATTATCTATCGAATTATCTATCTAGCTATCTAAATATCTATCTAATTGTCTATCTAATTATCTATCTATCTGTCTAATTATTGATCTAATTAACTAATTATCTATCTATCTAATTATCTATCTAACTGTCTATTTATCTATCTAATTATCTATGTATTTATCTAATAATCTTTCTAATTATCTATCTAGCTAATAATCTACCTATCTATCTAATTATCTATGTAATTATGTATCTTTCTAATTATCTAATTTTCTATCTATCTAATTATTATCTATCTATCTAATTATCTATCTAGCTATCTAAATATCTATCTAGCTATCTATTAATCTATTTAATTACCTAATATGTAATTATCTAATTACCTACATCTCTAATTATCTATCTATCTAATTATCTATGTAATTATCTATCTATCTATCTAATTATCTATAAACCTAATTATCTATCTAATTATCTATCTAATTATCGAATTATCTATCTATCTAATTATCTATCTAATTATATACCTATCTAATAATCTACTTATCTATCTAATTATCTATCTATCTAATTATCTAATTTTCTATCTATTTAATTATCTGTCTATCTAATAATCTACCAATCTATCTATCTATCTAATTATCTATCTAATTATCTATCTGTCTATCTAATTATCTATCTTATTAATTATCTAATTTTCTATCTATCTATTTATCTATCTAAATATCTAATTATCTATCTATCTATCTAATATCTATCTATCTAATTATCTATCTATCTCTCTAATTATCTATCTCTCTAATTAGCTATCTATCTCTCTAATCATCTCTCTAATTATCTATCTTGTTAAGTATCTATCTAATTGTCCAATTATCTGTCTATCTACCTAATTATCTATATATCTAATTATCTAATTATCTACCTATCTAATAATCTACATATTTGTCTAATTATCTATCTATCTAATTATCTAAGTATCTTTCTTTGTAATTATCTAGTTTTCTATCTATTTAATTATCTATCTATCTAATAATCTACCAATCTATCTAATTATCTATCTATCTAATTATCTATCTATCTAATTATCTATCTAGCTGTCTAATTATCTATCTAATTATCTATATTTCTAATTATCTAATTTTCTATCTATCTTATTATCTATCTATCTAATTATCTATCTAATTCTCTATCTATCTAATTATCTATCTTTCTAATTATCTATCTAGCTATCTATTTATCTATCTAATTATCTATTTGTTTATCTAATAATCTAATTATCAATCTATCTAATTATCTATCGAATTATCTATCTAGCTATCTAAATATCTATCTATCTATCTAACTCGTTTCAGCTGCAGAGTTGAGTGATGCCACTGGGTATGGCCATCCCGTCGGAAGAGTGTGTGAGTGAGAGCCTTGACACGAAACTTGACCAGAGCCTGAGCTGTGGCAAGGAGATCCAGGGGCCTCCCTCCTGCTGTAGCCCTCATCCGCCTTCACAGAGGTTTGGACCATGGTTAGTCAGGAGCCTCGCCTCAGGCCTGCTCGCCCTGTGGGACCCTACGAGGAGTATAAAAGCAACATAGACATTATAGGCTGACGGTCTTTATCCAATGCAAGCCTCCCCACCACGACAAGGGGGGGTCCATCAATAAGGAGCACAACATTTCATTACCCCGCTCCCCACCCCACTCAATACTACAGTGAAATGAAACCCAGAACCAGCCACAATGTCATTTTGGGAAATCAGCTGCATTTGCTGAGCACCCAGGTAGCATAGGCAGGACCATGGAAATACAGTCTGCTCCTGAAGTCCTTTTACCCCCAGATTGTCACTAGATGTTGGGTCTGCTTCTAATAATACAAAAGCAGCCAGCTCTCCCCTCCCCCCAGCTCCTCCCACCTGCCTGGTGAGAACAATAGACCCTCCCCGACCCTGGGGAGCAAGTGTTTCCCCTGGAGCAGCAGCGACACCCGGTGGCCAGTCGGGGTATGGCACAAAGAGTGTTTCCCAAGGAGGGGTAGTGACAAGCTGTGGCCAGCAGGGGCAGTGCCAGCCTCTACCCAGTGTTGGGGGGCTGAGGTGAAGTAAAGGGGGGTCTGATCCCGCTATTCTGGGGAACTTTCCTGACTTATAGACGACCCCGGTGGCATTGGCTAGCGAAAGGATCCGAGTTCCCATTCCCGTACCCAGAGGCCTGCCTGACCTCCAGGACTCTCTTTCTACTCTCGTGTGTGGCAGAGTCCTCACAACCCCGACAAGGCTGGACCCAGGATTCCCGGGGGGCTCAGTTGGGAGAGTGTTAGACTGAAGATCTAAAGGTCCCTGGTTCAATCCCGGGTTTTGGCAGGTCCCTGCACCTCTCTTCGTCCAGGGACGGCTTATTTTCCGGGAGAGCAGTGGCACCTTATAAGCTCCCCAGCAGGGCAACAGAGCGTGGGCTTCTGGCCCTAGTTGCCCTGCCCACCTGACCCTTAACAATGAGGGATGGGAGCCGTCTTTGCCACACGACTTGCTGGTTGACCCAATATTGCCGGAAGAGAGTGAGGCAGAGCGGCCTTCGGAGATGGTGCCAGAGGGGACAGGGACTGGGGACGAAAGCTCCTCTGCACAGGTGACAAGACAGGACCTATCTTCAAAAGGGGCACAAAGAAAACCCAGGGGCTTACAGACTAGCTAGCCTCACTTCCATAACTGGAAAGATCCTGGAATACATTATTAAACAATCAGTGTGTCAGCACCTACAGGATAATTTCCTGTTGAAATCTACAAACACCGAACAAACCTGTCCATCGGCTGAAATCAGTTCCAGTCCTCTGAGGCTCTAGTTTGTTTCCATTCATTAAACAAAGATAAGTTTCAGAGGGGTGGTCTTGTTAGTCTGTTTCACCAAACACAACAAGGAGTCCTGTGGCAGCTGAAAGACTAACAAACCTGACAAAGTGGGTTCCAGCCCATGACAGCTTAGGCCGAGATCAATTTGTTAGTCTTTAAGGTGCCACAGGACTCCCCCTTGTTTAAGCAAAGATAGAATATGAATGTACATTTGCAGGTCCTTGTTCTCCATGAGCGATGCTGTGCAGAAGAACAAGAACCACGTCCAGTTGGGCCTTAGGAGTTAGCAGAGATCACGAGCACCTTGGCACCTTCACAGTCAGCCAGCAGTAACGGGGTCCCAGGACAAGGAACAAGAACCAGCCAGTGACTCTGAGGAGGAAAATAGCCACCAAGAAGCTGGCTAGAGCTGCCAGGATCCCCAGAAAGGCCACCACGCCCATGTCCAGGAGTAGTCCTAAGGGACTGCAGCAGGGACAAAAAAAGGCCGAGTAGAGCCCCCCCAAAAGTCACTGCTGACAAACCCCAGAAGGTGGTCAAGAGCCCACCTGAAAGCAAGACAGGAGAGAGCCAGGCTAAAACCAAACCCAAAGCCAGGGCTAAGCAGGTGGCCCTGAGAAAGAAATGAAGAGATTTCCATGGGGATGACTTCTGCTCCCCTAATGCTCTTTTATGACTTACGCCGGACAAACAGCCCCACGGAGAGCAAAGTAAGGTGGTGGCAGTGAGGGGGGTGTGAGAGGAGGGTGTTTCTCTTACACAGGGGAAGTGTTGTGTTTTGTGAAGCACCTTCCAGATGAAAGCAGCACTGACAGGGGGTCTGCCCATGGCTCCTACGTGAGTTTGTGATCTGCTTCTGCTATTTACGAGGGACACTCGCTATTTGAGGCATAGATACGCAGCACATCTGGGATGACGACAGGTTACAAATGCTGGGTTCAATGACAGATGAGATCAGGGGAGGTTCTGGAAGGGGAATGGCAGCGCCACACGGGGTCCTAATACTCAGACAGGGGCCTCACTTTCACTTCCCCTTTGTTTTCCATCACTCATTCCCTAACAGACCCTCCACACACACACAGAGTCACAACCCTCTCTGTGTCCCACACACACTCCATTGGCGACAGCCTCTCTGTGACTCCCCCAGATGGGGCTTGTCTCTGCATCACCCCAGCAGGGAAGGAGAGAGTCTGAAGGAGGACAAGAGACAGGTGGGGCTAGAGAGGAATGGAAGAGACACTTCCTCCTCCTCCTCCTAAGAGACACCTTAATCTCACCCTTGAGAAGTTCCAGCCCTAGGTGGTTCAATCCAGTCACCTACCCATTACCAGCTGGTGGCAGGACCCAGCTTTAGCACTGAAGGATGCCCCTGTTCCTGCCTTCCTGAGAGACTTCACTCAACTCCCTCCCCCGCCCCCAGATCCATCCTTGAGACAAGGAGGCCAGCACGTCAATGTGTGCTCCAGGGGGCAAAGGGTTAGCGCACAGTACTTCTAGAGCAGTGCTGAGGGGAGGGATGCTGAGGTGGGGAGTTTAAGCTTTACCTGAAGCACTGTCTGTTTTCTTTAATTAAATGACATCTGCCATTCATCCCGCCCTGTGGAAAATACAATCCCAGCTCAGTAGACACTGAGAAAGGGAGACATCAAGGTCAGTCCCCTTCACTTGTGACTTTGTCCCAACCTATTTGCCATTGTGGGGTGCATATGCAGCTCTCTGTGTGTTATGTGGGCTGCATCCACACAATATCTACACTAATTGTGTGTCTCTGAGGATGTCACATGGGCCGCACGTCTGCTGATTGGGCCCCAGGCTGAAAATCACAGAGCGCAGGGCAGAATCTACAGCTCTGTGATACTCTGCTGTCCACCAACCCTCTGTGTCATGATGGCTCAAGCAGGTTTGGGAGGCGGCGGGTGGCTGCCTCCCAGCTCCAGGCTCAGCTGCTGAGTGGGGAGCCAAGAGGCTGCCATGGTGAGCCCTCCCCCGTCCCCCCGCTGCCCGCAGGAGGGGGCTGGCTGTGGGGGGGGGTGGCATTAGCTGAGGGGCGCAGGGCTGGTGCAAGGAAGTTTTGCCTAGAGTGTGAAACGTCCTTGCACCGGCCCTGCCCGGACACCCCCTCCATCTACTCCTGGGGATTCTGCGCCACTGCGCACAAGCAGAATTCATGTCTGGAACCTGTTATTATCCGCACAGAAAATACACTCTGGCCAAGAAGTGCTGCAGTTCCACTTTTTGCCCACCAGAATCTGCGGCAATGGTTAAAAAATTTGGCCCCGACCGTTTCTTGTTTCCGCAGACTAGACATTTTAGCAAACTTTAGAATTCCTTGTTGCCAAACACTGTGAAACTCCCCTTTCTCCTTCACAGGGGGCTTTAACCCCCCTTATCTCACTCAGGCTCACGACTGCCCTGAGCTCGAGAATTGTCCCTGTTCCCATTGGACAGATGAGGAGGAGCCTGAGGTACAGAGAAGGGAAGTGACCTACCCAAGGGCCTACACAGCAAGGCGGTGGCAGAGGCAGAAAGAGAAGCCACCAGTCCTGACTCCTGTTCTAACGGACAAGCACAAACCCCCCAGAGGCAGGGATAGAGCCCAGGAATCGAGATGGTGGGGAAATTTCATTGAAACAGTTTCTGTCAGAAAATCCCATTCAGACTAAACCAATGTGTTTCTTGAAGTCATAACAAGTGGGAGGAGAGTTCTTTGCAAATCTGTTTTGTTGCAAAACAAAAGCATCTTCTGTTTCTCACAGTGTGTTAAATTGTCTCGTCGCACACAAAGAGGAGACACTTAGATCTCAAAAATTAGATAAGACGCTTCAGTCTGAGCTAAGTAGTTGTTGCTCTTAACAATTTCAAACTAAAAAATACAAATAAAATAGACTATTTCAGCTATTCTAGTATGTCATAATTTGATCTGAGTAAATGTGATAGGACACCTCATATTATGCACTACTCCTAGTGACACTCTCCAATGGATCCCATCTTCCACCCACCGTGAGGTAGGTAGGTAGGAGCGGATCATTATTATCCCTACTTGAAAGAGGGAGAAGCTAAGGCTGAGAAAGGAGAATTGAATGGTCTTCGGTCACACAACCAGTCAGTGGCAGAGTTGGGAATAAGACCCCAGAGCCCTGATTTTCAAACTAACCATCGCATCTTGAATTTCATACATTGAATAACCTGAATAAAGTGCTCTGAAATGAGGTCCAGACCAACAACAGTGCACAGTAATTATTCAGAAAGTATTTTAGGAGAACTGGAAAGTTAGAGAGAATCATGAACTGCTCAGAGACAATTAATGCAGAGAAGCAGCAAAATTTGTCAAACATATGACTGGTTATGACTTATTTACTTGGTCTTAAAAGAGAACAACAAGGACCTGAGTCTCCTCCCTGTCAATAACTTCCTGCTCAGCCAATCAGGGTAGAGACTGAGGACGGGAAGCTGAGGGTTCTCACCAGAGACCCCATCGAATGGCCCAGGACACTGGTGGGGATCACTGCCCGAGCACTATTTGAGACCCACACACACACACACAGAGGGGAACAGGAGAAAGGACAAAAGAAGTAAGAGAAGAAGAGAAAGGAGGGAGGGATGGAGGAAAAGGTGAAACAAAAAGGACAAACCCTAATGTCCCCAGTGATTCTGTGGGACAAAATTCTAGGTGCGGAATAAAATTCTGCCTCCTTAAGCTCATGTTTTCCACGCCCAGAATTCAGCTGTCACCAGATGGATCAGACTAAACAGGTTTCAAACCTCCAGGAGGCTCTTACCTTCCAAATAGGGGCATCTGTTTTCTAGTAAAATCAAAGGAGAAAACTCCAAAGAGATTCCTCCTGGCGTCTCCAAGGTTTCCCTGGCCCCTCGCCCCTGTCCTGCCTGGCTGATGTCAGCATCTCTCTGTGAGGTCACCGCCTCCCACCACCTTTGACTAATAGTCTGAGGTCCTGCAAATGGCCTTTGTGATGTCACTGCCACACCCCTCCCTTGCTGTGCTAATGTCCTGCCGCTGGCCAGACACTTTGGAGGTTTGAGCTACTCCCTGGGGATCACCCCACTCAATGAGTGTTCATTCTAGGAAGCAAGACGGCTAGACAGTAAAACATCAGATGCTGCTGCCAATGCTCCACTCACTTTTTCAGAAATTTGTAGAATTATCCTGAACTGATACTCTCAGAAGTGTTCCAACAAAGGCAGCATCGTTACAGCTGCACAAAGCTCTTGGCTGCCTCATGTCTCCTCAGGGCCATGCTGCCCCAGCCTGAATCACGTCCGCAGCCTGGCCCACCCCGGCTGATGGAGCGCAGAGCCGCACGAGTCAATGGCAGGTCGCGTTGGGAGCCTCGGATCTTTCCCCCAACAGCCACACGGAGCTCCCTAGCATCCCGAGAACCTCCCTCGTGTTCTCCCACAGCAGCCGCCTCCCGGTGTGGGTGGGAAAAGGGGACGAGGAAGCGCTGCTGCCTCAGGCCAGGACAGGAGGCCTCACCATGCCCAGGCCTGTCTCTTGCCTTCAGCCCAGGCAGCCAGAGGGGCCGGGGAGCTCCCTGGAAAGCCACCGCCTCAGCCACCTCTTGCCTCATGGCCTAGGCTCTTGGCGCTTTGCTGGTTGCCGCCTCGCTTGAAGTCCCAGAGCAAAAAGAAACAAGCACGTGCCTAGCAGAGGATGGCTTTGATCCAGCAACCTCTGGGTTATGGGCCCAGCACGCTGCCGCTAAACCACTCTGCTGGCTCTTTACCTACTGCATCCAGCACCCAGCGTCCAGCATTCCTAGCAGCGCCTTGCAAGCGATAGCGCTCGCAGACAGATGCGCAGGCTGCTAGGCAGCAGCCTTGGTGACACCAGACTTTTGTCTCTGTGGCACAATGGGTCAGTGCGTTTGGCTATTAACTGAAAGGCTGGTGGTTTAAAGAGAGCTTTAAACTAGGAATTTGGGGGAGACGGTGGGGAGATGTCCAGGTAATCTCCACGCCGGATTTTACCATTGAGCGGGAAGAAAACAAAGTAAGAGAGGATATAGCCGGGGGTAGGAGAGTGGACATGAGGAGGAAGGGCAGAGTGGATACTAGTCTAACAGGTCATTAGACAGGCGGTAGAATGTCCGTGCCAAATTGGGTAAAGAATGTGAGTGAGGCCAAAGAGCAAAAATGAAGATGTTTGTACACCAATGCGAGGAGCCTAGGTAACAAACTGGAGGAACTAGAACTACTAGTCCAGGAAGTGAAACCAGATATTATAGGAATAACAGAAACACGGTGGAATAGTAACCATGACTGGAGTACAGGTATTGATGGGTGTGTGCTCTTTAGGAAAGACCGAAATAAAGGTAAAGGTGGGGGAGTAGCATTGTATATCAATGATGAGGTAGACTGTAAAGAAATAAGAAGTGATGGAATGGATAAGACAGAGTCTGTCTGGGCAAAAATCACATTGGGGAAGAAAACTACTAGAACCTCCCCTGGGATAGTGCTTGGGGTGTGCTATAGTCCACCGGGATCTAATTTGGATATGGAGAGAGACCTCTTTAATGTTTTTAATGAAGTAAATACTAATGGGAACTGCGTGATCATGGGAGACTTCAACTTCCCAGATATAGACTGGAGAACAAGTGCTAGTAATAATCATAGGGCTCAGATTTTCCTAGATGTGATAGTTGATGAATTCCTTCATCAAGTAGTTGCTGAACCAACAAGGGGGGATGCCATTTTAGATTTGGTTTTGGTGAGTAGTGAGGACCTCATTGAAGAAATGCTTGTAGGGGACAACCTTGGCTCGAGCGATCATGAGCTAATTCAGTGCAAACTAAATGGAAAGATAAACAAAAATAAATCTGAGACTAGGGATTTGATTTAAAAAGGGCTAACTGTAATAAATTAAGGAAATTAGTTAGGGAATTGGATTGGACTAAAGAATTGATGGATCTAAAGGTGGAGGAGGCCTGGGATTATTTCAAGTAAAAGTTGCAGAAGCCATCAGAAGCCTGTATCCCAAGAAAGGGGAAAAATTCATAGGCAGGAGTCTTAAACGAAGCTGGATGAGCAAGCATCTCAGAGAGGTGATTAAGAAAAAGCAGAAAGCATACAAGGAGTGGAAGGTGGGAGGGATCTGAAAAGAAAGATACTTTATTGAGGTCAGAGCATGTAGGGGTAAAGTGAGAGAGGCTAAAAGTCATGTAGAGTTGGAACTTGCAAAGGGAATTAAAACCAGTAGTAAAAGGTTTCATAGCCATATAAATAGGAAGAAAACAAAGAAAGATGAGGTGGGACCTCTAAAAACTCAGGATGGAGTGGAGGTTAAGGATAATCTAGGCATGGCCCAATATGTAAACAAACACTTTGCCTCAGTCTTTAATGAGGCTAATGAGGAGCTTAGGGATAATGGCAGCATGACAAATGGGAATAAGGATATGGAGGTAGATATTACCATATCTGAGGTAGAAGCCAAATTCGAACAGCTTAATGGAAGTAAATCGTGGGGCCCAGATTCTTCATCCAAGAATATTAAAGGAACTGGCACATGAAATTGCAAGACCATTAGCAAAAAATTGTAATAAATCTCTAAACTCAGGGGTTGTACCATTTGACTGGAGAATTGCTAATATAGTTCCTTTTTTGAAGAAAGAGGAAAAAAGTGACCCGGGTAACTACTGGTCTGTTAGTTTGACATCTGTAGTATGCAAGGTCTTGCAAAAAAAAAAAAAAAACTGGAGGAGAAAGTAGTTACGGACATTGAGGTCAATGGCAATTGGGACAAATTACAACATGGTTTTACAAAACCATGCCATACAAAACCATATAGATCGTGAAAAAACCAACCTGATCGCCTTCTTTGAGAAAGTAACAGATTTTTTAGATAAAGGAAACACAGTGGATCTAATCTACCTCGATTTCAGTAAGGCATTTGATACAGTGCCACACGGAATAAACTCGATGGTGTCTTCAGAGATGCGTGGATTCATGGTTTAGTAGACTCTCAAAATGCTCCTTCCAGCATTGTTTAATGGCTGCATTGTCCTTGAGGAGGATGGATCCGTCCGTAAGGGGGTTGGGCCTTTGGAGCGTGGCCCATATATAGCTTTGGTTGATTGAAAGAAGCTCTTCGTGTCATCCTGGTCTACGAAACCCTGGATCTCAGAGGCCTTTTCTTATCACCACAGGTTTTTGATGTCACGTAGCCTCCTTTGGATTTTGGCTTTAAGCAGGTGATAGGCCTCATGTTTTTGTTTGTTAGAGGAATCACTTTCCCAGTTACAAAATGAATTTCTTTTCTGTGAATTAATGCTAGGATTTCCTTGTGGTTTTTGTCAAACCAGTCTTGGTGCCGATGAGTGGAATACCCTATGGTTTCAGCACATGCATTGTGAATGGTGTTCTTCAGTTGATCCCAGTGCTCTTGAATGTCAATGATGTTGTCCGGCAGGTTAGAGAGTTTCTGAGACTGATGTTGCTGGAAAGTCTCGCAGCTGGATTGGTCCCGAAGTGCTTAGATGTTGTACTGCTTTCGCTTAGTCCTTGGGTGTTTGCGGTGTCGTGGAGTGAGCTGGAGGTACATGACTGATCTTACTAATCCATGGTCTGTCCAGCAGTGATCCGTACCTCTCATAGCTAGTGTTACATGGACGTAGGTTTAGTCTCGGGCTCTGACTATAACATCATCAAGGAGGTGCCAATGTTTGGACTGAGGATGTTTCCAGGTGGTCTTACATTTGTTACTCTGCCTAAAGATGGTATTTGAGATGAGCAGGTCACGCTCCACACATTTGCTGAGGACAATACCATTGGGGTTTACATTTCCCACCCCTTCTTTGCCCATTGTGCCTGTCCAGAGTTGGGAATCCCGTCCGACTCTGGCATTGAAATCTCCCAGGAGGATGAGTTTGTCTGCCTTAGATGTGGTTGTGAGGACTGCATCAAGAGTTCTATAAAACTGATCCTTATTGTCCCGTGAATGCGTCTCTCTACGGGTGACTTTCCTTTCCAAACGAAGGTGTAGCCACCTCCTTCTGCTTTTATCGACCCTCTTCAGCCCGGTGGGTCTCACTAAGAGCTGCAATGTCAATGTTGAGCCTTGCCAGGTCTCTGGGAATTATGGCAGTTCTTCTTTCTGGGCATTCACTGTGCTGAGAGTCCATAAGGGTGCGGACATTCCAGGTGATGAAATTCATTGTCTTCTATCACTCGTTTCGGCTGCAGAGTTGAGTGATGCCACTGGGTACGGCCATCCCGTCGGAAGAGTGTGTGAGTGAGCGTGAGCCTATGTTTGGGACACCTTTTCTAGCCCCCTCCCTATCTGGGGTGAGCAGAGGGGATCCCAAAAAGCCTGCTCAGTCACAGCCGCTGCTGCCGAAAGGCACTTCTGTCTCAATCAAGCACAAAGCGACCATCACACAGCTCCCGACTGCATGCAGATTTGTGACAGATCACAGATCCTGTCTTCTCCACCACTCGTCTGTCGCCACAGAACTTTGTGCGGGTGTGAACCCTTTGGCAGAGGACTGTCACGAAACTTGACAAGAGCCTGAGCCATGGCAAGGAGATCCAGGGGCCTCCCTCCTGCTGTAGCCCTCATCCGCCTTCAGAGCCACAGAGTGCTAGAATGTCCTCTATATGCGCCCGATCCACCACTGGGGTCTTTTGAGGTTTGGACCACGGTTAGTCAGGAGCCTCGCCTCGGCCTGCTCGCCAAGGGGGACCCTACGAGGAGTATAAAAGCAATATAGACAATATAGGCTGACGGTCTTTATCCAATGGAAGCCTCCCCACCACGACAAGGGGGGGTCCATCAATAAGGACCCAATTTCATTACCCCGCTCCCCGCCCCACTCAATACTACAGTGAACTGAAACCCAGAACCAGCCAAAATGTCATTTTGGGAAATCAGCTGCATAATATCTATCTAATTATCTACGTTATTAATTATCTAATTTTCTATCTATCCATTTATCTATCCATCTGTCTAATTATCTATCTAGCTATCTATTTATCTATCCAATTATCTATGTTTTTATCTAATAATCTATCTAATTATCTATCTATCTCATCTATCTATCTATTTATCTATCTAATTATCTACCTATCTAATGATCAACATATCTATCTAATTATCTATCTTTCTAATTATCTAATTTTCTATCTAATTATCTATCTATCTATATAATTATCTATCTATCTAATAATCTACCAATCTATCTAATTATCTATCTAGCTATCTATTTATCTTTCTAATTATCTATTTATTTATCTAATAATCTATCTAATTATCTATCTATCTAATTATCTATCGAATTATCTATCTAGCTATCTAAATATCTATCTAATTGTCTATCTAATTATCTATTTTTCTAATTATCTAATTTTCTGTCTATCTAATTATCTATCTATCTATATAATTATCTAATTCACTATCTGTCTAGTTATCATTCTAATTAACTAATTATCTATCTATCTAATTATCTATCTAGCTGTCTATTTATCTATCTAATTATCTAAGTATTTATCTAATAATCTATCTAATTATCTATCTAGCGAATAATCTACCTATCTCTCTAATTATCTCTCTATCTATCTAATTATCTATGTAATTATGTATCTTTCTAATTATCTAATTTTCTATCTATCTAATTATTTATCTATCTATCTAATTATTTATCTAGCTATCTAAATATCTATCTATCTATTTATCTATCTATCTAATTATCTATCTAATGCTCTATCTATCTAATTATCGATCTAATTAACTTATTATCTTTCTTTCTAATTATCTATATAGCTATCTATTTATCTATCTAATTATCTATGTATTTATCTAATAATCTATCTAATTATCTATCTATCTCATTATCTATCTATTTATCTATCTAATTATCTACCTATCTAATAATCAACTTATCTATCTAATTATCTATCTATCTAATTATCTAATTTTCTATCTATCTAATTATCTATCTAATAATCTACCAATCTATCTAATTATCTATCTAATTATCTATCTATCTAATTATCTATCTATCTGTCTAATTATCTATCTAATTATCTATCTTTCTAATTATCTGTCTATCTAATTCTCTATCGATCTATCTAATTATCTATGTAATTATGTAACTTTCTAATTATCTAATTTTATATCTATATAATTATTTATCTATCTATCTAATTATCTATCTAGCTATCTAAATATATATCTATCTGTCTATTTATCTATTTAAATACCTAATATGTAATTATCTAATTACCCACATCTCTAATTATCTATCTATCTAATTATCTACCTTATTAATTATCTAATTTTCTATCTATCCATTTATCTATCCATCTGTCTAATTATCTATCTAGCTATCTATTTATATATCCAATTATCTATGTATTTATATAATAATCTATCTAATTATCTGTCTATCTCATTATCTATCTTTTTATCTATCTTATTATCTACCTATCTAATAATCAACATATCTATCTAATTATCTATCTTTCTAATTATCTAATTTTCTATCTAATTATCTATCTATCTATATAATTATCTATCTATCTAATAATCTACCAATCTATCTAATTATCTACCTAATTATCTATCTAGCTATCTATTTATCTGTCTAATTATCTATTTATTTATCTAATAATCTATCTAATTATCTATCTATCTAATTATCTATCGAATTATCTATCTAGCTATCTAAATATCTATCTAATTGTCTATCTAATTATCTATCTATCTATATAATTATCTAATTCTCTATCTATCTGTCTAATTATCGTTCTAATTAACTAATAATCTATCTAATTATCTATCTAGCTAATAAACTACCTATCTCTCTAATTATCTCCATATTTATCTAATTATCTATCTATCTAATTATCTAAGTATCTTTCTTTCTAATTATCTAGTTTTCTATCTATTTAATTATCTATCTATCTAATAATCTATCTATCTAATTATCTATCTAGCTGTCTAATTATCTATCTAATTAACTATCTTTCTAATTATCTAATTTTTAATCTATCTAATTCTCTATCTAATTCTCTATCTAATTATCGATCTAATTAACTTATTATCTTTCTGTCTAATTATCTATCTAGCTATCTATTTATCTATCTAATTATCTATGTATTTATGTAATAATCTATCTAATTATCTATCGAATTATCTATCTAGCTATCTAAATATCTATCTATTTATCTATCTAATTATCTACCTATCTAATTATCAACTTATCTATCTAATTATCTATCTATCTAATTATCTAATTTTCTATCTATCTAATTATCTATCTAATAATCTACCAATCTATCTAATTATCTATCTAATTATCTATCTACTTATATATCTAGCTGTCTACTTATCTATCTAATTATCTATCTTTCTAATTATCTAATTATCTATGTATCTAATTCTCTATCGATCTATATAATTATCTATCTAATTCTCTATCTATCTATCTAATTTTCTATCTATTTAATTATCTATCTATCTAATTATCTATCTAATTATCTATCTATCTAATTATCTATCTTTCTAATTATCTAATTTTCTGTCTATCTAATTATGTATCTATCTATATAATTATCTAACTCTCTATATATCTGTCTAATTATCGTTCTAATTAACTAATTATCTATCTATCTAATTATCTATCTAGCTGTCTATTTATCTCTGTATTTATCTAATAATTATCTATCTAGCTAATAATCTACCTATCTATCTAATTATCTATCTAGCTGTCTAATTATCTAGCTATTTATCTATCTTTCTAATTATCTAATTTTCTATCTATCTAATTATCTCTCTATCTATATAATTATCTAATTCTCATTCTATCTGTCTAATTATCGATCTAATTAACTAATTATCTATCTATCTATTTATCTATCTAGCTGTCTATTTATCTATCAAATTATCTATGTATTTATCTAATAATCTATCTAATTATCTATCTATCGAATTATCTCTCTATCTATCTAATTATCTATGTAATTATGTATCTTTCTAATTATCTAATTTTCTATCTATCTAATTCTTTATCTATCTATCTAATTCTTTATCTATCTATCTAATTATCTATCTAGCTATCTAAATATCGATCGATCTATCTATTTATCTATTTAATTACTTAATATGTAATTATCTAATTACCTACATCTCTAATTATCTATCTATCTATCTAATTATCTATAAATCTAATTATATATCTAATTATCTATCTAAATATCTAATTATTTGTCTGTCTAATTATCTATCTAATTATCTACCTATCTAATAATCTACATATCTATATAATTATCTATCTATCTATATAATTATCTATCTATCTATCTAATTATCTAAGGATCTATCTTTCTAATTATCTAATTTTCTATCTATTTAATTATCTATCAATCTAATAATCTACCAATCTATCTAATTATCTATCTATCTAATGATCTATCTAATTATCTATCTAACTGTCTAATTATCTATCTAATTATCTATCTTTCTAATTATCGATCTAATTAACTAATTATCTATCTATCTAATTATCTAGCTAGCTATCTATTTAGCTATCTAATTGTTTATCAAATTAGCTATCTATATATCTAATTATCTATCTATCTATCTATCTAATTATCTAATTATCTGTCTATCTAAGTCACTATCTAATTATCTGCTTATCTCTCTAATTATCTATCTAATTATATATTTATCTATCTAATATCTATCTCTCTAATTATCTATCAAATTATCTATCTAATCATCTATCTATCTAATAATCAACCTATCTATCTAATTATCTGTCAAACTATCTAATTATCTATCTTATTAATTATCTAATTTTCTATCTTACTATTTATCTATCTAAATATCTAATTATCTATTTAATTATCTATCCATCTAAATATCTATCTAATTATCTATCTATCTAATTATCTATCACTATAATTATCTATCTCTCTAATTATCTATCTAATTATCCAATTATCTGTCTATCTAATTAACCGTCTAATTATCTGTTTATCTATCTATCTATCTAATCATCTATCTATCCAATCATCTATCTAATTATCCATCTATCTAATAATCAACCTATCTATCTAATTATCTATCTATCTATCTATCTATCTAATTATCTATCTATCTAATTATCTATCCAGCTGTCTAATTATCTATCTAATTATCTATATTTCTAATTATCTAGTTTTCAATCTATCTAATTATCTATCTATCTAATTATCTATCTAATTCTCTATCTATCTAATTATCGATCTAATTAACTAATTATCTTTCTTTCTAATTATCTATCTAGCTATCTATTTATCTATCTAATTATCTATGTATTTATCTAATAATCTATCTAATTATCTATCTATCTGATTATCTATCGAATTATCTATCCAGCTATCTAAATATCTATCTAATTATCTCTCTTTCTAAATATCTATCTATTTATCTATCTAATTATCTACCTATCTAATTAACTAATTTTCTAACTATCTAATTATCTATCTTTCTAATTATATAATTTTCTATCTATTTAATTATCTATCTATCTAATAATCTACCTATCTATCTAATTATCTATCTATCTAATTATCTAATTTTCTATCTATCTAATTATCTATCTATCTATATAATTATATATCTATCTAATAATCTACCAATCTATCTAATTGTCTATCTGTCTAATTATCCATCTATCTAGTTATCTATTGAATTATCTATCTAGCTATCTAAATATCTATCTAATTATCTATCTAATTATCTATCTATCTAATTATCTATCTTTCTAATTATCTACCAATCTATCTAATTATCTATCTATCTAATTATCTATCTAGCTTTCTAATTATGTAGCTATTTATCTATGTAATTATCTACCTATCTAATAATCAACATATCTATCTAATTATCTATCTTTCTAATTATCTAATTTTCTATCTATCTAATTATCTATCTATCTATATAATTATATATCTATCTAATAATCTACCAATCTATCTAATTGTCTATCTGTCTAATTATCCATCTATCTAATTATCTATTGAATTATCTATCTAGCTATCTAAATATCTATCTAATTATCTATCTAATTATCTATCTATCTAATTATCTATCCTTCTAATTATCTACCAATCTATCTAATTATCTATCTATCTAATTATCTATCTAGCTTTCTAATTATGTAGCTATTTATCTATGTAATTATCTACCTATCTAATAATCAACATATCTATCTAATTATCTATCTTTCTAATTATCTAATTTTCTATCTATCTAATTATCTATCTATCTATATAATTATATATCTATCTAATAATCTACCAATCTATCTAATTGTCTATCTGTCTAATTATCCATCTATCTAATTATCTATTGAATTATCTATCTAGCTATCTAAATATCTATCTAATTATCTATCTAATTATCTATCTATCTAATTATCTATCTTTCTAATTATCTACCAATCTATCTAATTATCTATCTATCTAATTATCTATCTAGCTTTCTAATTATGTAGCTATTTATCTATCTTTCTAATTATCTAGTTTTCTATCTATTTAATTATCTATCTATCTAATAATCTACCAATCTATCTAATTATCTATCTATCTAATTATCTATGTAATTATCTATCTATCTAGCTAATTATCTATCCATCTAAGAATGTACCAATCCTTCTAATTATCTATCTATCTATTTATCTATCTATCTAATTATCTATCTAGCTATCTATTTATCTTTCTTCTTATCTATTTATTTATCTAATAATATATCTAATTATCTATCTATCTAATAATCTATCGAATTATCTATCTAGCTATCTATATATATAATTGTCTATCTAATTATCTATCTAATTATCTACGTTTCTAATTATCTAATTTTCTGTCTATCTAATTATCTATCTATCTATATAATTATCTAATTCTCTATCTATCTGTCTAATTATCGATCTAATTAACTAATTATTTATCTATCTAATTATCTATCTAGCTGTCTATTTATCTATCTAATTGGCTATGTATTTATCTAATTATCTATCTAATTATCTATCTAGCTATTAATCTACCTATCTATCTAATTATCTCTCTATCTATCTAATTATCTATGTAATTATGTATCTTTCTAATTATCTAATTTTCTATCCATCTAATTATCTATCGAATAATCTACCAATCTATCTAATTATTTATCTAATTATCTATCTAGCGGTCTAATTATCTATCTTTCTAATTATCTAATTATCTACCTATCTAATTCTCTATCTATCTAATTATCTATCTTTCTAATTATCTGTCTATCTATTTATCCATCTAATTATCTACCTATCTAATAATCAACATATCTATCTAATTATCTAACTTTCTAATTATCTAATTTTCTATCTTTCTAATTATCTAATTTTCTATCTATTTAATTAACTATCTATCTAATAATCTACCAATCTATATATTTATCTATCTAATTCTCTATATAATTATCTATCTATCTAAGTATCTATCTATCTAATTATCTATGTAATTATCTATCTATCTAATTGTCTATCTATCTAAGAATGTACAAATCTATCTAATTATCTATCTACCTAATTATCTATCTATCTAATTATATATCTATATAATTATCTATCTAGCTATCTATTTATCTTTCTTATTATCTATTTATTTATCTAATAATATATCTAATTATCTATCTATCTAATAATCTATCGAATTATCTATCTATCTAATTATCTATCTTTCTAATTATCTAATTGTCTGTCTATCTAATTATCTATCTATGTATATAATTATCTAATTCTCTATCTATCTTTCTAATTATCGATCTAATTAACTAATTATCTATCTATCTAATTATCTATCTAGCTGTCTATTTATCTATCTAATTATCTATGTATTTATCTAATAATCTATCTAATTAGCTATCTAGCTAATAATCTACCTATCTATGTAATTATCTCTCTATCTATCTAATTATCTATGTAATTATGTATCTTTCTAATTATCTAATTTTCTATCTATCTAATTATTTCTCTATCAATCTAATTATCTATCTAGCTATCTAAATATCTATCTATCTATTTATCTATTTAATTTCCTAATATGTAATTATCTAATTACCTACATCTCTAATTATCTATGTAATTATCTATCTATCTATCAAATTATCTATAAATCTAATTATCTATCTAATTATCTATCTAACTATCTAATTATCTATCTATCTAATTATCTATCTAATTATATACCTATCTAATAATCAACCTGTCTATCTAATTATCTATCTATCTATCTAATTATCTAAGGATCTATCTTTCTAATTATCTAATTTTCTATCTATTTAATTATCTATCTAATGATCTACCAATCTATCTAATTATCTATCTCTCTAATTATCTATCTAATTATCTATCTAGCTGTCTATTTATCTATCTAATTATCTATGTCTTTATTTAATAATCTATCTAATTATCTATCTAATTATCTATCGAATTATCTATCTAGCTATCTAAATATCTATCTAATTATCTATCTAATTATCTCTCTTTGTAAATATCTATCTATCTATCTAATTATCTACCTATCTAATAATCAACATATCTATCTAATTATCTATCTTTCTAATTATCTAATTTTCTATCAATCTAATTATCTATCTATCTATCTATCTATCTATCTATCTATCTATCTATATAATTATCTATCTAACTAATAATCTACCAATCTATCTAATTGTCTATCTATCTAATTATCTATCTAGCTATCTATTTATCTTTCTTATTATCTATCTATTTATCTCGTAATCTATCTAATTATCTATCTAGCTAATTATCTATTGAATTATCTATCTAGATATCTAAATATCTATCTAATTGTCTATCTAATTATCTCTCAATCTCATTATCTATATTTCTAATTATCTACCAATCTATCTAATTATCTGTCTATCTAATATCTATCTAATTATCTATCTTGCTGTCTGATTATCTAGCTATTTATCTATCTTTCTAATTATCTAATTTTCTATTTAATTATCTATCTATCTAATAATCTACCAATCTATCTAATTATCTATCTATCTAATTATCTATCTAATTATCTATCTATCTAATTATCTATATTTCTAATTATCTAATTTTCTGTCTATATAATTATCTATCTATATAATTATCTAATTCTCTATCTATCTGTCTAATTATCGATTTATTAACTAATTATCTATCTATCTAATTATCTATCTATCTAATTATCTATCTATCTAATTATCTATGTAATTATCTATCTATCTATCTAATTATCTATCTATCTAATTATCTATCTAGATATCTATTTATCTTTCTTATTATCTATTTATTTATTTAATAATCTATCTAATTATCTATCTATCTAATAATCTATCGAATTATCTATCTAGCTATCTATATATATAATTGTCTATCTAATTATCTATCTATCTAATTATCTATCTTTCTAATTATCTAATTATCTTTCTATCTATATAATTATCTAATTATCTGTCTAATTATCGATTAATTAACTAATTATCTATCTATCTAATTATCTATCTAGCTGTCTATTTATCTATCTAATTATCTATGTATTTATCTAATAATCTATCTAATTATCTATCTAGCTAATAATCTACCTATGTATCTAATTATCTCTCTATCTATCTAATTATATATGTAATTATGTATCTTAATAATTATCTAATTTTCTATCTATCTAATTATTTAGCTATCTATCTAATTATCTATCTAGCTATCTAAATATCTATCTATCTATTTATCTATTTAATTACCTAATATGTAATTATCTAATTAAATACATCTCTAATTATCTATCTATCTAATTATCTATGTAATTATATAGCTATCTATCTAATTATCTTTAAATCTAATTATCTATCTAATTATCTAATTATCTATCTAATTATCTATCTAGCTGTCTAATTATCTAGCTATTTATCTATCTTTCTAATTATCTAATTTTCTATCTATCTAATTATCTATCTAGCTATATAATTATCTATCTAATTATCTATCTAGCTGTCTATTTATCTATCTAATTATCTATTTATTTATCTAATAATCTATCTAATTATCTACCTATCAATTTTTATCTATCGAATTTTCTATCTATCTAATTACATATCTAGCTATCTATTTATCTTTGTTATTATCTATTTATTTATCTAATAATCTATCTAATTATCTATCTAATTATCTATCTAGCTATCAAAATATCTATCTTTCTGTCTATCTAATTATCTATCTATCTAATTATCTATCTTTCTGTCTATCTAATTATCTATCTATATAATTATCTAATTCTCTATATATCTGACTAATTATCGATCTAATTAACTAATTATCTATCTATCTAAATATCTATCTATCTATTTATCTATTTAATTACCTAATATGTAATTATCTATTTACCAACATCTCTAATTATCTATCTATCTAATTATCTATGTAATTATCTATCTATCTATGTAATTATCTATAAATCTAATTATCTATCTAATTATCTATCTAACTATCTAAGGATCTATCTTTCTAATTATCTAATTTTCTATCTATCTAATTATCTACCAATCTATCTAATTATCTATCTGTCTAATTATCTATCTAATTATCTATATAGCTGTCTATTTATCTATCTAATTATCTATGTCTTTATCTAATAATCTATCTAATTATCTATCTATCTAATTATCTAAATATCTATCTAATTATCTATCTTAATAATTATTTATCTATCTAATTCTCTATCTATTTATATAATTATCTATCTAATTCTCTATCTATCTAATTCTCTATCTTTCTAATTATATAATTTTCTATCTATTTAATTATCTATCTAATAATCTACCAATCTATCTAATTGTCTATCTGTCTAATTATCTATGTAATTATCTATCTATCTATCTAATTATCTATCTATCTAATACTGCACCAATCTATCCCATTATCTATCTATCTAATTATCTATCTATCTAATTATCTATCTAGCTATCTATTTATCTTTCTTATTATCTATTTATTTATCTAATAATCTATCTAATTATCTATCTATCTAATTATCTATCTATCTATTTATCTATCTAATTATCTACCTATCTAATAATCAACATATCTATCTAATTTTCTATCTCTCTAATTATCGAATTTTCTATCTATCTATATAATTATCTATCTATCTATCTAATAATGTACCAATCTATCTAATTATCTATCTATCTAATTATCTATCTAATTCTCTATCTATCTAATAATCGATCTAATTAACTAATTATCTTTCTTTCTAATTATCTATCTAGCTATCTATTTATCTATCTAATTATCTATGTATTTATCTAATAATCTATCTAATTATCTATCTATCTAATTATCTATTGGATCATCTATCTAGCTATCTAAATATCTATCTAATTATCCCTCTTTCTAAATATCTATCTATTTATCTGCCTAATTATCTACCTATCTAATAATCAACATATCTATCTAATTATCTATCTTTCTAATTATCGAATTTTCTATCTATCTAATTATCTATCTATCTATATAATTATCTATCTATCTAATAATGTACCAATCTATCTAATTATCTATCTATCTAATTATCTGTCTAATTATCTATCTATCTAATTATCTATCGAATTATCTCTCTTTGTAAATATCTATCTATCTATTTATCTATCTAATTATCTACCTATCTAATAATCAACATATCTATCTAATTATCTATCTATCTAATTATCCAATTTTCTATCTATATAATTATCTATCTAATAATCTACCAATCTATCTAATTATCTATCTGTCTAATTATCTATCTAATTATCTATCTAGCTGTCTATTTATCTATCTAATTATCTATGTCTTTATCTAATAATCTATCTAATTATCTATCTATCTAATTATCTATCGAATTATCTACGTAGCTATCTAAATATCTATCTAATTAGTTATCTAATTATCTCTCTTTGTAAATATCTATCTATCTATTTATCTATCTAATTATCTGCCTATCTAATAATCAACACATCTATCTAATTATCTAATTTTCTATCTATCTAATTATCTATCTAATAATCTACCAATCTATCTAATTATCTATCCAATTATCTCTCTAGCTGTCTAATTATCTATCTAATTCTCTATCTATCTAATTATCTATCTTTCTAATTATATAATTTTCTATCTATTTAATTATCTATCTAATAATCTACCAATCTATCTAATTATCTATCTGTCTAATTATCTATGTAATTATCTATCTATCTATGTAATTAGCTATCTATCTAATACTGTACCAATCTATCCCATTATCTATCTATCTAATTATCTATCTATCTAATTATCTATCTAGCTATCTATTTATCTTTCTTATCTATTTATTTATCTAATAATCTATCTAATTATCTATCTATCTAATTATCTATCTATCTATTTATCTATCTAATTATCTACCTATGTAATAATCAACATATCTATCTAATTATCTATCTTTCTAATTATCAAATTTTCTATCTATCTAATTATCTATCTATCTATCTAATTATCTATCTATCTAATAATGTATCAATCTATCTAATTATCTATCTATCTAATTATCTATCTAATACTCTATCTATCTAATAATCGATCTAATTAACTAATTATCTTTCTTTCTTATTATCTATCTAGCTATCTATTTATCTATCTAATTATCTATGTATTTATCTAATAATCTATCTAATTATCTATCTATCTAATTATCTATCGGATCATCTATCTAGCTATCTAAATATCTATCTAATTATGTATCTAATTATCCCTCTTTCTAAATATCTATCTATCTATTTATCTATCTAATTATCTACCTATCTAATAATCAACATGTCTATCTAATTATCTATCTATCTAATTATCTAATTTTCTATCTATCTAATTATCTATCTAATAATCTAACAATCTATCTAATTATCTATCTAATTATCTATCTATCTAATTATCTATCTAGCTGTCTAATTATCTATCTAATTATCTATCTTTCTAATTATCTAATTATCTATCTATCTAATTCTCTATCGATCTATATAATTATCTATCTAATTCTCAATCTATCTAATTATCTACCTTTCTAATTATGTAATTTTCTATCTATTTAATTATCTATCTATCTAATAATCTACCAATCTATCTAATTATCTATCTATCTAATTATCTATCTAAATATCTATCTAGCTGTCTAATTATCTAGCTATTTATCTATCTTTCTAATTATCTAATTTTCTATCTATCTAATTATCTATCTAGCTATCTAATTATCTATCTAATTCTCTATCTATCAGTCTAATTATAGATCTAATTATCTATCTATCTAATTATCTATCTAGCTATCTATTTATCTTTCTAATTATCTATTTATTTATCTAATAATATATCTAATTATCTATCGAATTATCTATCTATCTATCTAAATATCTATCTAATTGTCTATCTAATTATCTATCTATCTATATAATTATCTAATTCTCTATCTATCTGTCTAATTATCGATCTAATTAACTAATTATCTACCTATCTAATTATCTATCTAGCTGTCTATTTATCTATCTAATTATCTATGTATTTATCTAATAATCTATCTAATTATCTATCTAGCTAATAATCTACCTATCTATCTAATTATCTATGTAATTATGTATCTTTCTAATTATCTAATTTTCTATCTATTTAATTATATCTAATTATCTATCTAGCTATCTAAATATCTATCTAGCTATCTATTTATCTATTTAATTACCTAATATGTAATTATCTAATTACCTACATCTCTAATTATCGATAAATCTAATTATCTATCTAATTATCTATCTAATTATCCAATTATCTATCTATCTAATTATCTATCTAATTATATACCTATCTAATAATCTACTTTTCTATCTAATTATCTATCTATCTAATTATCTAATTTTCTATCTATTTAATTATCTATCTATCTAATAATCTACCAATCTATCTATCTATCTAATTATCTATCTAATTATCTATCTAGCTATCTATCTTATTAATTATCTAATTTTCTATCTATCTATTTATCTATCTAAATATCTAATTATCTATCTAATTATCTATCCATCTAAATATCTATCTAATATCTATCTATCTATCTAATATCTATCTATCTAATTATCTATCTATCTATCTCTCTAATTATCTCTCTAATTATCTATCTTGCTAAGTATCTATCTAATTGTCCAATTATCTGTCTATCTACCTAATTATCTATATATCTAATTATCTATCTAATTATCTATCTAATAATCTACCAATCTATCTAATTATCTATCCAATTATCTCTCTAGCTGTCTAATTATCTATCTAATTCTCTATCTATCTAATTATCTATCTTTCTAATTATATAATTTTCTATCTATTTAATTATCTATCTAATAATCTACCAATCTATCTAATTATCTATCTGTCTAATTATCTATGTAATTATCTATCTATCTATGTAATTAGCTATCTATCTAATACTGGACCAATCTATCCCATTATCTATCTATCTAAATATCTATCTATCTAATTATCTATCTAGCTATCTATTTATCTTTCTTATTATCTATTTATTTATCTAATAATCTATCTAATTATCTATCTATCTAATTATCTATCTATCTATTTATCTATCTAATTATCTACCTTTGTAATAATCAACATATCTATCTTATTATCTATCTTTCTAATTATCAAATTTTCTATCTATTTAATTATCTATCTAATAATCTACCAATCTATCTAATTATCTATCTATCTAATTATCTATCTAAATATCTATCTAGCTGTCTAATTATCTAGCTATTTATCTATCTTTCTAATTATCTAATTTTCTATCTATCTAATTATCTATCTAGCTATCTAATTATCTATCTAATTCTCTATCTATCAGTCTAATTATAGATCTAATTATCTATCTATCTAATTATCTATCTAGCTATCTATTTATCTTTCTAATTATCTATTTATTTATCTAATAATATATCTAATTATCTATCTATCTAATTATCTATCGAATTATCTATCTATCTATCTAAATATCTATCTAATTGTCTATCTAATTATCTATCTATCTATATAATTATCTAATTCTCTATCTATCTGTCTAATTATCGATCTAATTAACTAATTATCTACCTATCTAATTATCTATCTAGCTGTCTATTTATCTATCTAATTATCTATGTATTTATCTAATAATCTATCTAATTATCTATCTAGCTAATAATCTACCTATCTATCTAATTATCTATGTAATTATGTATCTTTCTAATTATCTAATTTTCTATCTATATAATTATATCTAATTATCTATCTAGCTATCTAAATATCTATCTAGCTATCTATTTATCTATTTAATTACCTAATATGTAATTATCTAATTACCTACATCTCTAATTATCTATAAATCTAATTATCTATCTAATTATCTATCTAATTATATACCTATCTAATAATCTACTTATCTATCTAATTATCTATCTATCTAATTATCTAATTTTCTATCTATTTAATTATCTATCTATCTAGTAATCTACCAATCTATCTATCTATCTAATTATCTATCTAATTATCTATCTAGCTATCTAATTATCTATCTTATTAATTATCTAATTTTCTATCTATCTATTTATCTATCTAAATATCTAATTATCTATCTAATTATCTATCCATCTAATTATCTATCTAATATCTATCTATCTATCTAATATCTATCTATCTAATTATCTATCTATCTCTCTAATTATCTATCTTGCTAAGTATCTATCTAATTGTCCAATTATCTCTCTATCTACCTAATTATCTATATATCTAATTATCTATCTCTTTATCTACCTATCTAATAATCTACATATTTGTCTAATTATCTATCTATCTAATTATCTAAGTATCTTTCTTTGTAATTATCTAGTTTTCTATCTATTTAATTATCTATCTATCTAATAATCTACCAATCTATCTAATTATCTATCTATCTAATTATCTATCTAGCTGTCTAATTATCTATCTAATTATCTATATTTCTAATTATCTAATTTTCTATCTATCATATTATCTATCTAATTATCTATCTAATTCTCTATATATCTAATTATCTATCTTTCTAATTATCTAGCTAGCTGTCTATTTATCTATCTAATTATCTATTTATTTATCTAATAATCTAATTATCAATCTATCTAATTATCTATCGAATTATCTATCTAGCTATCTAAATATCTATCTATCTATCTATCTATCTAACTCGTTTCATCTGCAGTGTTGAGTGATGCCACTGGCTATGGCCATCCCGTCGGAAGAGTGTGTGAGTGAGAGCCTTGACACGAAACTTGACAAGAGCCTGAGCCGTGGCAAGGAGATCCAGGGGCCTCCCTCCTGCTGTAGCCCTCATCCGCCTTCACAGAGGTTTGGACCACGGTTAGTCAGGAGCCTCGCCTCAGGCCTGCTCGCCAAGGGGGACCCTACGAGGAGTATAAAAGCAACATAGACAATATAGGCTGACGGTCTTTATCCAATGCAAGCCTCCCCACCACGACAAGGGGGGGTGGTCCATCAATAAGGAGCACAACATTTCATTACCCCGCTCCCCACCCCACTCAATACTACAGTGAACTGAAACCCAGAACCAGCCACAATGTCATTTTGGGAAATCAGCTGCATTTGCTGAGCACCCAGGTAGCATAGGCAGGACCATGGAAATACAGTCTGCTCCTGAAGTCCTTTTACCCCCAGATTGTCACTAGATGTTGGGTCTGCTTCTAATAATACAAAAGCAGCCAGCTCTCCCCTCCCCCCAGCTCCTCCCACCTGCCTGGTGAGAACAATAGACCCTCCCCGACCCTGGGGAGCAAGTGTTTCCGCTGGAGCAGCAGCGACACCCGGTGGCCAGTCGGGGTATGGCACAAAGAGTGTTTCCCAAGGAGGGGTAGTGACAAGCTGTGGCCAGCAGGGGCAGTGCCAGCCTCTACCCAGTGGCGGGGGGCTGAGGTGAAGTAAAGGGGGGTCTGATCCCGCTATTCTGGGGAACTTTCCTGACTTATAGACGACCCCGGTGGCATTGGCTAGCGAAAGGATCCGAGTTCCCATTCCCGTACCCAGAGGCCTGCCTGACCTCGAGGACTCTCTTTCTACTCTCGTGTGTGGCAGAGTCCTCACAACCCAGACAAGGCTGGACCCAGGATTCCCGGGGGGCTCAGTTGGGAGAGTGTTACACTGAAGATCTAAAGGTCCCTGGTTCAATCCCGGGTTTTGGCAGGTCCCTGCACCTCTCTTCGTCCAGGGACGGCTTATTTTCCGGGAGAGCAGCGGCACCTTTACCTGAGACAGGTCACTCATTTTAAGCTCCCCGGCAGGGCAACAGAGCGTGGGCTTCTGGCCCTAGTTGCCCTGCCCACCTGACCCTTAACAATGAGGGATGGGAGCCGTCTTTGCCACACGACTTGCTGGTTGACCCAATATTGCCGGAAGAGAGTGAGGCAGAGCGGCCTTCGGAGATGGTGCCAGAGGGGACAGGGACTGGGGACGAAAGCTCCTCTGCACAGGTGACAAGACAGGACCTATCTTTAAAAGGGGCACAAAGAAAACCCAGGGGCTTACAGACTAGCTAGCCTCACTTCCATAACTGGAAAGATCCTGGAATACATTATTAAACAATCAGTGTGTCAGCACCTACAGGATAATTTCCTGTTGAAATCTACAAACACCGAACAAACCTGTCCATCGGCTGAAATCAGTTCCAGTCCTCTGAGGCTCTAGTTTGTTTCCATTCATTAAACAAAGATAAGTTTCAGAGGGGTGGTCTTGTTAGTCTGTTTCACCAAACACAACAAGGAGTCCTGTGGCAGCTGAAAGACTAACAAACCTGACAAAGTGGGTTCCAGCCCATGACAGCTTAGGCCGAGATCAATTTGTTAGTCTTTAAGGTGCCACAGGACTCCCCCTTGTTTAAGCAAAGATAGAATATGAATGTACATTTGCAGGTCCTTGTTCTCCATGAGCGATGCTGTGCAGAAGAACAAGAACCACGTCCAGTTGGGCCTGAGGAGTTAGCAGAGATCACCAGCACCTTGGCACCTTCACAGTCAGCCAGCAGTAACGGGGTCCCAGGACAAGGAACAAGAACCAGCCAGTGACTCTGAGGAGGAAAATAGCCACCAAGAAGCTGGCTAGAGCTGCCAGGATCCCCAGAAAGGCCACCACGCCCATGTCCAGGAGTAGTCCTAAGGGACTGCAGCAGGGACAAAAAAAGGCCGAGTAGAGCCCCCCAAAGGTCACTGCTGACAAACCCCAGAAGGTGGTCAAGAGCCCACCTGAAAGCAAGACAGGAGAGAGCAAGGCTAAAACCAAACCCAAAGCCAGGGCTAAGCAGGTGGCCCTGAGAAAGAAATGAAGAGATTTCCATGGGGATGACTTCTGCTCCCCTAATGCTCTTTTATGACTTACGCCGGACAAACAGCCCCACGGAGAGCAGAGTAAGGTGGTGGCAGTGAGTGGGTGGGAGAGGAGGGTGTTTCTCTTACACAGGGGAAGTGTTGTGTTTTGTGAAGCACCTTCCAGATGAATGCAGCACTGACAGGGGGTCTGCCCATGACTCCTACGTGAGTTTGTGATCTGCTTCTGCTATTTACGAGGGACACTGGCTATTTGAGGCATAGATACGCAGCACATCTGGGATGACGACAGGTTACAAATGCTGGGTTCAATGACAGATGAGATCAGGGGAGGTTCTGGAAGGGGAATGGCAGCGCCACACGGGGTCCTAATACTCAGACAGGGGCCTCACTTTCACTTCCCCTTTGTTTTCCATCACTCATTCCCTAGCAGCCCCTCCACACACACACAGAGTCACAACCCTCTCTGTGTCCCACACACACTCCATTGGCGACAGCCTCTCTGTGACTCCCCCAGATGGGGCTTGTCTCTGCATCACCCCAGCAGGGAAGGAGAGAGTCTGAAGGAGGACAAGAGACAGGTGGGGCTAGACAGGAATGGAAGAGACACTTCCTCCTCCTCCTCTTAACAGACACCTTAATCTCTCCCTTGAGAAGTTCCAGCCCTAGGTGGTTCAATCCAGTCACCTACCCATTACCAGCTGGTGGCAGGACCCAGCTTTAGCACTGAAGGATGCCCCTGTTCCTGCCTTCCTGAGGGACTATAACTTGGATTTTGTGTGGTTCACTCAACTCCCTCCCCCGCCCCCAGATCCATCCTTGAGACAAGGAGGCCAGCACGTCAATGTGTGCTCCAGGGGGCAAGGGGTTAGCGCACAGTACTTCTAGAGCAGTGCTGAGGGGAGGGATGCTGAGGTGGGGAGTTTAAGCTTTACCTGAAGCACTGTCTGTTTTCTTTAATTAAATGACATCTGCCATTCATCCTGCCCTGTGGAAAATACAATCCCAGCTCAGTAGACACTGAGAAAGGGAGACATCAAGGTCAGTCCCCTTCACTTGTGACTTTGTCTCAACCTATTTGCCATTGTGGGGTGCATATGCAGCTGTGTGTTATGTGGGCTGCATCCACACAATATCTACACTAATTGTGTGGCTCTGAGGATGTCACATGGGCCGCACGTCTGCTGATTGGGCCCCAGGCTGAAAATCACAGAGCGCAGGGCAGAATCTACAGCTCTGTGATACTCTGCTGTCCACCAACCCTCTGTGTCGCGATGGCTCAAGCAGGTTTGGGGGGCGGCGGGCGGCTGCCTCCCAGCTCCAGGCTCAGCTGCTGAGTGGGGAGCCAAGAGGCTGCCATGGTGAGCCCTCCCCCGTCCCCCCGCTGCCCGCAGGAGGGGGCTGGCTGTGGGGGGGGGTAGCGTTAGCTGAGGGGCGCAGGGCTGGTGCAAGGAAGTTTTGCCTAGGGTGTGAAACGTCCTTGCACCGGCCCTGCCCGGACACCCCCTCCATCTACTCCTGGGGATTCTGCGCCACTGCGCACAAGCAGAATTCATGTCTGGAACCCGTTATTATCCGCACAGAAAATACACTCTGGCCAAGAAGTGCTGCAGTTCCACTTTTTGCCCACCAGAATCTGCGGCAATGGTTAAAAAATTTGGCCCCGACCGTTTCTTGTTTCCACAGACTAGACATTTTAGCAAACTTTAGAATTCCTTGTTGCCAAACACTGTGAAACTCCCCTTTCTCCTTCACAGAGGGCTTTAACCCCCCTTATCTCACTCACGCTCACGACTGCCCTGAGCTCGAGAATTGTCCCTGTTCCCATTGGACAGATGGGGAGGAGCCTGAGGTACAGAGAAGGGAAGTGACCTACCCAAGGGCCTACACAGCAAGGCGGTGGCAGAGGCAGAAAGAGAAGCCACCAGTCCTGACTCCTGTTCTAACGGACAACCACAACCACCCCAGAGGCAGGGATAGAGCCCAGGAATCGAGATGGTGGGGAAATTTCATTGAAACAGTTTCTGTCAGAAAATCCCATTCAGACTAAACCAATGTGTTTCTTGAAGTCATAACAATTGGGAGGAGAGTTCTTTGCAAATCTATTTTGTTGCAAAACAAAAGCATCTTCTGTTTCTCACAGTGTGTTAAATTGTCTCGTCGCACACAAAGAGGAGACACTTAGATCTCAAAAATTAGATAAGACGCTTCAGTCTGAGCTAAGTAGTTGCTGCTCTTAACAATTTCCAACTAAAAAATACAAATAAAATAGACTATTTCAGCTATTCTAGTATGTCATAATTTGATCTGAGTAAACGTGATAGGACACCTCATATTATGCACTACTCCTAGTGACACTCTCCAATGGATCCCATCTTCCACCCACCATGAGGTAGGTAGGTAGGAGCGGATCATTATTATCCCTACTTGAAAGAGGGAGAAGCTAAGGCTGAGAAAGGAGAATTGAATGGTCTTCGGTCACACAACCAGTCAGTGGCAGAGTTGGGAATAAGACCCCAGAGCCCTGATTTTCAAACTAACCATCGCATCTTGAATTTCATACATTGAATAACCTGAATAAAGTGCTCTGAAATGAGGTCCAGACCAACAACAGTGCACAGTAATTATTCAGAAAGTATTTTAGGAGAACTGGAAAGTTAGAGAGAACCATGAACTGCTCAGAGACAATTAATGCAGAGAAGCAGCAAAATTTGTCAAACATATGACTGGTTATGACTTATTTACTTGGTCTTAAAAGAGAACAACAAGGACCTGAGTCTCCTCCCTGTCAATAACACCCTGCTCAGCCAATCAGGGTAGAGACTGAGGACGGGAGGCTGAGGGTTCTCACCAGAGAGCCCATAGAATGGCCCAGGACACTGGTGGGGATCACTGCCCGAGCACTATTTGAGACCCCCACACACACACACACAGAGGGGAACAGGAGAAAGGACAAAAGAAGTAAGAGAAGAAGAGAAAGGAGGGAGGGATGGAGGAAAAGGTGAAACAAAAAGGACAAACCCTAATGTCCCCAGTGATTCTGTGGGACAAAATTCTAGGTGCGGAATAAAATTCTGCCTCCTTAAGCTCATGTTTTCCACCCCCAGAATTCAGCTGTCACCAGATGGATCAGACTAAACAGGTTTCAAACCTCCAGGAGGCTCTTACCTTCCAAATAGGGGCATCTGTTTTCTAGTAAAATCAAAGGAGAAAACTCCAAAGAGATTCCTCCTGGCGTCTCCAAGGTTTCCCTGGCCCCTCGCCCCTGTCCTGCCTGGCTGATGTCAGCATCTCTCTGTGAGGTCACCGCCTCCCCACCACCTTTGACCAATGGGCCGAGGTCCTGCAAACGGCCTTTGTGATGTCACTGCCACACCCCTCCCTTGCTGTGCTAATGTCCTGCCACTGGCCAGACACTTTGGAGGTTTGAGCTACTCCCTGGGGATCACCCCACTCAATGAGAGTTCATTCTAGGAAGCAAGCCGGCTAGACAGTAAAACATCAGACGCTGCTGCCAATGCTCCACTCAGTTTATCAGAAATTAGTAGTATTATCCTGAATTGATACTCTCAGAAGTGTTCCAACAAAGGCAGCATCGTTACAGCTGCACAAAGCTCTTGGCTGCCTCATGTCTCCTCAGGACCATGCTGCCCCAGCGTGAATCACGTCCGCAGCCTGGCCCACCCCGGCTGATGGAGCGCAGAGCCACACGAGTCAATGGCAGGTCGCGTTGGGAGCCTCGGATCTTTCCCCCGACAGCCACACGGAGCTCCCTAGCGTCCCGAGAACCTCCCTCGTGTTCTCCCACAGCAGCCGCCTCCCGGTGTGGGTGGGAAAAGGGGACGAGGAAGCGCTGCTGCCTCAGGCTGGGACAGGAGCCCTCACCATGCCCAGGCCTGTCTCTTGCCTTCAGCCCAGGCAGCCAGAGGGGCCGGGGAGCTCCCTGGAAAGCCACCGCCTCAGCCACCTCTTGCCTCATGGCCTAGGCTCTTGGCGCTTTGCTGGTTGCCGCCTCGCTTGAAGTCCCAGAGCAAAAAGAAAGAAGCACGTGCCTAGCAGAGGATGGCTTTAATCCAGCAACCTCTGGGTTATGGGCCCAGCACGCTGCCACTAAACCACTCTGCTGGTTCTTTACCTACTGCATCCAGCACCCAGTGTCCAGCATTCCTACTAGCGCCTTGCAAGCGATAGCGCTCGCAGACAGATGCGCAGGCTGCTAGGCAGCAGCCTTGGTGACACCAGACTTTTGTCTCTGTGGCACAATGGGTCAGTGCGTTTGGCTATTAACTGAAAGGCTGGTGGTTTAAAGAGAGCTTTAAACTAGGAATTTGGGGGAGACGGTGGGGAGATGTCCAGGTAATCTCCACGCCGGATTTTACCATTGAGCGGGAAGAAAACAAAGTAAGAGAGGATATAGCCGGGGGTAGGAGAGTGGACATGAGGAGGAAGGGCAGAGTGGATACTAGTCTAATAGGTCATTAGACAGGCGGTAGAATGTCCGTGCCAAATTGGGTAAAGAATGTGAGTGAGGCCAAAGAGCAAAAATGAAGATGTTTGTACACCAATGCGAGGAGCCTAGGTAACAAACTGGAGGAACTAGAACTACTAGTCCAGGAAGTGAAACCAGATATTATAGGAATAACAGAAACACGGTGGAATAGTAACCATGACTGGAGTACAGGTATTGATGGGTGTGTGCTCTTTAGGAAAGACCGAAATAAAGGTAAAGGTGGGGGAGTAGCATTGTATATCAATGATGAGGTAGACTGTAAAGAAATAAGAAGTGATGGAATGGATAAGACAGAGTCTGTCTGGGCAAAAATCACATTGGGGAAGAAAACTACTAGAACCTCCCCTGGGATAGTGCTTGGGGTGTGCTATAGTCCACCGGGATCTAATTTGGATATGGAGAGAGACCTCTTTAATGTTTTTAATGAAGTAAATACTAATGGGAACTGCGTGATCATGGGAGACTTCAACTTCCCAGATATAGACTGGAGAACAAGTGCTAGTAATAATCATAGGGCTCAGATTTTCCTAGATGTGATAGTTGATGAATTCCTTCATCAAGTAGTTGCTGAACCAACAAGGGGGGGGGTGCCATTTTAGATTTGGTTTTGGTGAGTAGTGAGGACCTCATTGAAGAAATGCTTGTAGGGGACAACCTTGGCTCGAGCGATCATGAGCTAATTCAGTGCAAACTAAATGGAAAGATAAACAAAAATAAATCTGAGACTAGGGATTTGATTTAAAAAGGGCTAACTGTAATAAATTAAGGAAATTAGTTAGGGAATTGGATTGGACTAAAGAATTGATGGATCTAAAGGTGGAGGAGGCCTGGGATTATTTCAAGTAAAAGTTGCAGAAGCCATCAGAAGCCTGTATCCCAAGAAAGGGGAAAAATTCATAGGCAGGAGTCTTAAACGAAGCTGGATGAGCAAGCATCTCAGAGAGGTGATTAAGAAAAAGCAGAAAGCATACAAGGAGTGGAAGGTGGGAGGGATCTGAAAAGAAAGATACTTTATTGAGGTCAGAGCATGTAGGGGTAAAGTGAGAGAGGCTAAAAGTCATGTAGAGTTGGAACTTGCAAAGGGAATTAAAACCAGTAGTAAAAGGTTTCATAGCCATATAAATAGGAAGAAAACAAAGAAAGATGAGGTGGGACCTCTAAAAACTCAGGATGGAGTGGAGGTTAAGGATAATCTAGGCATGGCCCAATATGTAAACAAACACTTTGCCTCAGTCTTTAATGAGGCTAATGAGGAGCTTAGGGATAATGGCAGCATGACAAATGGGAATAAGGATATGGAGGTAGATATTACCATATCTGAGGTAGAAGCCAAATTCGAACAGCTTAATGGAAGTAAATCGTGGGGCCCAGATTCTTCATCCAAGAATATTAAAGGAACTGGCACATGAAATTGCAAGACCATTAGCAAAAAATTGTAATAAATCTCTAAACTCAGGGGTTGTACCATTTGACTGGAGAATTGCTAATATAGTTCCTTTTTTGAAGAAAGAGGAAAAAAGTGACCCGGGTAACTACTGGTCTGTTAGTTTGACATCTGTAGTATGCAAGGTCTTGCAAAAAAAAAAAAAAAACTGGAGGAGAAAGTAGTTACGGACATTGAGGTCAATGGCAATTGGGACAAATTACAACATGGTTTTACAAAACCATGCCATACAAAACCATATAGATCGTGAAAAAACCAACCTGATCTCCTTCTTTGAGAAAGTAACAGATTTTTTAGATAAAGGAAACACAGTGGATCTAATCTACCTCGATTTCAGTAAGGCATTTGATACAGTGCCACACAGAATAAACTCGATGGTGTCTTCAGAGATGCGTGGATTCATGGTTTAGTAGACTCTCAAAATGCTCCTTCCAGCATTGTTTAATGGCTGCATTGTCCTTGAGGAGGATGGATCCGTCCGTAAGGGGGTTGGGCCTTTGGAGCGTGGCCCATATATAGCTTTGGTTGATTGAAAGAAGCTCTTCGTGTCATCCTGGTCTACGAAACCCTGGATCTCAGAGGCCTTTTCTTATCACCACAGGTTTTTGATGTCACGTAGCCTCCTTTGGATTTTGGCTTTAAGCAGGTGATAGGCCTCATGTTTTTGTTTGTTAGAGGAATCACTTTCCCAGTTACAAAATGAATTTCTTTTCTGTGAATTAATGCTAGGATTTCCTTGTGGTTTTTGTCAAACCAGTCTTGGTGCCGATGAGTGGAATACCCTATGGTTTCAGCACATGCATTGTGAATGGTGTTCTTCAGTTGATCCCAGTGCTCTTGAATGTCAATGATGTTGTCCGGCAGGTTAGAGAGTTTCTGAGACTGATGTTGCTGGAAAGTCTCGCAGCTGGATTGGTCCCGAAGTGCTTAGATGTTGTACTGCTTTCGCTTAGTCCTTGGGTGTTTGCGGTGTCGTGGAGTGAGCTGGAGGTACATGACTGATCTTACTAATCCATGGTCTGTCCAGCAGTAATCGGTACCTCTCATAGCTAGTGTTATATGGACGTAGGTTTAGTCTCGGGCTCTGACTATAACATCGTCAAGGAGGTGCCAATGTTTGGACTGAGGATGTTTCCAGGTGGTCTTAAATTTGTTACTCTGCCTAAAGATGGTATTTGAGATGAGCAGGTCACGCTCCACACATTTGCTGAGGACAATACCATTGGGGTTTACATTTCCCACCCCTTCTTTGCCCATTGTGCCTGTCCAGAGTTGGGAATCCCGTCCGACTCTGGCATTGAAATCTCCCAGGAGGATGAGTTTGTCTGCCTTAGATGTGGTTGTGAGGACTGCATCAAGAGTTCTATAAAACTGATCCTTATTGTCCCGTGAATGCATCTCTCTACGGGTGGCTTTCCTTTCCAAACGAAGGTGTAGCCACCTCAGTCTGCTTTTATCTGACCCTCTTCAGCCCGGTGGGTCTCACTAAGAGCTGCAATGTCAATGTTGAGCCTTGCCAGTTCTCTGGGAATTATGGCAGTTCTTCTTTCTGGGCATTCACTGTGCTGAGAGTCCATAAGGGTGCGGACATTCCAGGTGATGAAATTCATTGTCTTCCATCACTCGTTTCGGCTGCAGAGTTGAGTGATGCCACTGGGTACGGCCATCCCGTCGGAAGAGTGTGTGAGTGAGCGTGAGCCTATGTTTGGGACACCTTTTCTAGCCCCCTCCCTATCTGGGGTGAGCAGAGGGGATCCCGAAAAGCCTGCTCAGTCACAGCCGCTGCTGCCGAAAGGCACTTCTGTCTCAATCAAGCACAAAGCGACCATCACACAGCTCCCGACTGCATGCAGATTTGTGACAGATCACAGATCCTGTCTTCTCCACCACTCGTCTGTCGCCACAGAACTTTGTGCGGGTGTGAACCCTTTGGCAGAGGACTGTCACGAAACTTGACAAGAGCCTGAGCCATGGCAAGGAGATCCAGGGGCCTCCCTCCTGCTGTAGCCCTCATCCGCCTTCAGAGCCACAGAGTGCTAGAATGTCCTCTATATGCGCCCGATCCACCACTGGGGTCTTTTGAGGTTTGGACCACGGTTAGTCAGGAGCCTCGCCTCGGCCTGCTCGCCAAGGGGGACCCTACGAGGAGTATAAAAGCAATATAGACAATATAGGCTGACGGTCTTTATCCAATGGAAGCCTCCCCACCACGACAAGGGGGGGTCCATCAATAAGGACCCAATTTCATTACCCCGCTCCCCGCCCCACTCAATACTACAGTGAACTGAAACCCAGAACCAGCCAAAATGTCATTTTGGGAAATCAGCTGCATTTGCTGAGCACCCAGGTAGCATAGGCAGGACAATGGAAATACAATCTGCTCCTGAATCCTTTTACCCCCAGATTGTCACTAGATGTTGGGTCTGCTTCTAAAAATACAAAAGCAGCCAGCTCTCCTGTGACGTTACTGACAATAACTGCGACCATACAGATCATTGTTACAACCAAGGTCCTGTAGTGGCACCAAATGTTATATAAAGGGGGTCAAATGAGGTGTCTAAGACCAGGTTATGCTTGGCTGGTTATGATTATGCCATTTATATGCATGTATCAGTTTTGTAGTTGAAGTTATGAATATTGGCTTTATACTGTCTGTAGTTCAATGGCTTTATACTGTATGTCTGTCTTTCAAACTGGGGCTGGGCTTCTGGGACCCAGGACAAGCTATCAGCTCTGCCAGGCATGCTGATGGCCCATTAAGGACCATCGACTATACAAGTAGCCCATTGAGAGGAGGCCGACACACCTTATGATTCAGTAAGGTGTGCAGGGACTTGCCCATGTGACTCCAGACTCCATTTTGCTGTGATTTTCCACAGTAAGGAAAGAGGTGTCTTTACACCTGGAAGAAACTATAAAAGGCAGCTGCCTCATCTCCATTTTGGCTTCATTTCCTGCTTCTTACCTCAGGAGGAACCTTTCTATACATGGAAGCTTTGAACAAAGGACTGAAGGACCCATCCCAGCTGGGGATGTAATCCAGAGACTTGATTTGAACCTGCAGTATTCCATCTCTGCAAGCCTGAACCAAGAACTTTGCCATTACTGTATGTAATTGATTCCTTTTAACCAATTCTAGCTCTCATCTAGACCTTTTTCCTTTTATGAATAAACCTTTAGATTTTAGATTCTAAAGGATTGGCAACAGCGTGATTTGTGGGTAAAATCTAAGTTGTATATTGACCTGGCTCTGAGGTTCGGTCCGTTGGGATCGGGAGAACCTGTTTTCTTTTACTGGGGCATTGGTTTTCATGACCATTTGTCCCCATAACGAGTGGCACTGGTGGTGAGACTGGGAAACTGGAGTGTCTAGGGGAATTGCTTGTGTGACTTGGGGTTAGCCAGTGGGGTAAAACCAAAGTCTCCTCTGTCTGGCTGGTTTGGTGCCTTAGAGGTGGAAAAACCCCAGCCTTGGGCTGTAGTTGCCCTGTTTGCAGCAATTTGTCCTGAACTGGCACTCTCAGTTGGGTCCCGCCAGAACCAGCATCGTTACAGTGGCGTAGTCGTGCAAGGATCCACAGAACCAGGTCAATTAAGCTTTGGGTCAGAGCCCCACGCTATCCACATTTGAATTTTGGTATTGAGAGTTGGGTTGGTTAAGGAGCAGTTACAATGGGTGAGCGAAGAGCATATCAGGGCCTTGGGAAAACAGCCCTGAAAGATTTGTGTGCAGAAAAGGGGATAAGCTTTAGAAAGAAAGCTACAAACCAAGAAATGAGAGATCTGTTAATGGCCAGTGATCAGGAGGCAGGAGCACAGCCCTTACCTGATGCTACAGCGGATGCAGAGAAAATGAGAGTACAAAAGGCAGCAAATCAACTGCAGCTTGAGCATGAACGGGATCTAGCAGATCTTCGATTGCTGGAAAAGCAAAAGAATGCTGAGTTCGAAAGAGAAGCGGCTGAGAGAGAGAAAGCAGCGGCTGAGAGGCGTCTGGACCTGCTGGCTGCCGAGGAGAAAGTTCGACAGAGGCAAGAGGAGACGGCCAAACTTCAGCTCCGAGTTGAGGAAGAGCGGAGAAAGGCATCGTCACCAGGTACTCCCCTTCCCCACTGCCACGAGAAAAACTGGGAAAAGATGTGTCCCATTTACAATGACACAGAGGATATCGAGGAGTTTTTGTCTACCTTCGAACGCCTCTGCAGTCTGTACCAGATCCCCAATGATCAGCGAATGCCTGTCCTGTTAACCAGACTGACTGGAAAAGCCAGGGAGGTATTTAATGACTTGGGGGAACAAGAAGCCTTGGATTATGAGCAGTTTAAAGACGCTGTGTTAAGGCGATTCAAGGTTACTCCGGAGTCTTACAGAGTTAAGTTCAGAAAGTTTAACATGTCTAGTGACTGTACTTTCGTAGAATGTGCTCATAAGCTGATGGGTTTTGTTAAAAAGTGGGTTATGGGGGCAAAGGTACATGGGAGTTTTGACAAACTGCTGGATTTAATCACTTTGGAACAGTTCTTAGACATTGTGCCTGACCATGTGAGAGCAGCTGTGTGTGACAGGGACCCAGAGTCAGTCCTACGGGCTGCAGAGATTGCGGATGCCCATACCCAAAACAGGGCTCGAGAAGTGTGTGGACCCCCGGGAAACTTAATCACCAGTATCCCCAGTTCAAGAGGAGGGAAGGATTTAAAAGTAAACCTGACCCTGACTCCTCTAAAGGAGCTCATGGGGACCCAGAGGGTAGGTACCCTCACCCCAAGAATAAACCGGTCCAATGCTATCAATGTGCTGAGCTGGGCCACATGAGACCAGATTGCCCGATCCTGAAGAGCAGCCCAAAACCAGCAACCCCAAATGCCAGGGCAAATGCTAATACGATTGTTATAAGCTCACAGGCAAGCCACACAGAGCCCAGCGCTGGTGCCCTGTGTGCAAATGCTGTTTCTGTGGTCTCTGAAGAATTTGACTTTAAAACTCGTATTAAAGCTAAATATGGGAGAAATAATGCCGAGTTTATTAGCAGTGCAGAAGTTAATGGAGTAAGGTGTGTGGCATGGAGGGACACTGCAGCAGACATTACTTTGGTTAAAGAAAGTCTTGTCAGGGAGGAAGATTATTGGCCGGGTGAGGAAGTAACTGTTGTAGCCCAATCTCAGTATCTTGTCAGAGTGACTTTGGCTAAAATCCACCTGAACTGGAAGGGATTTGAGGGCACCATGATAGTGGGAGTACAAGAGACCATCCCTAAGGATCTTATGATCGGAAATGATATTACAGATATGTTCAGTCCAGGTGGCCAGTCACAGGAAAGGAATGATCTGCGACCTGTGTTTATTATGGACAGTGTTTCTCAGGAGCCAATTACAGTGGATGATCAGGGGGAAGCCCTGGCCGAGGAAGGAAAGGGCAGAGTTCTGATGGGGGATGGATTGTTGGCTAGTACAGCTTATAAAAGTGAACCTGAAAAGGGTAACTTTGATTTGCTGGAGGTAGCTCAGTGTAGTGAGAAGAGCAGCAGTTTGTCTGTTGGGAGTGGCAATGTGCCTGGTAGGGAAAGTTTGGATGAGCCTAGACAGCCTTGTGAGCTGATGGTTTTATCTAGTCAGCAGTTTGGGAAGGCGAGGATAGTGGAAGATGAGTGTCCCTATACCTTACCTGTTGCCTGTGTGGAGAAATGTGACAGTGAAGAAAATGTGTCTGGGTCTGTCAGGGGTATTGACTTGCCTATGGAAGAAGCTACCTCGGTCTCCAAGCAGTTGTGTGTGAACAGCCCTGTGTGCTGGGACAAGGGAAATGGGATCCCAAGCTGTGTGTCTGGTAAAGGAGAAGGTGTCTCCAGCTCTTCTTTGTCTGTGGAGCAGACAGAAGGCGCCTCTCAGCCTGTGAGGGTTGAGAATAGTGCAGTTGTCTCAGAGTTGGTTCTAAATTCAACTAAAGCCCAGGAAGGGAAGGGTCCCAAGTTTGTGTCTGCTAGGGAGAAGGGCACTGTAACTAGGTTGCATCCAGTTAGTGTCGATGCAGAATCCCAGAGACCAGACGATTCTGGTGCTTGTAGTTCGCCTGTTGCTAATGTGTGGCTGGGAAAGGGTGTAGCGACTCTGTCTGATCAGGGTGATACCCTAGCCAGAGCACAAGGAGAGCAGAAAGGTGATTTGGTTGTGTTACCTACTGACCGGTTGACAACAAGTATCAAGAAGGAAAAGATTCCTAAACTTGTGTGTGGCAAAAGGAAGGAGAATGCTTCTATCTTTTTATCCAATAAGTCTAGGAGTTTGCCTGAAAGGGGATTGTGTAGGAATCTGCCTGATGAGCCAGAGGTGATCATGGATGTGAGTAAGATCCAGAAGGAGTCTGTTGTTGCTCAGGAAAATGTTCCTTTAGAGCAATCCCTAGGTGAAGCGGGTAAGGGCAGAATTTCTGTGAGGGGTGAATTGTTGCTTAGAAAAGTTTCTAGGGACAGGAATCCTCATGGTAATCTGTGCAAGCAGTTTGCTGTAGCTGAAGGGTGTGAAAGTGATTTGATCAAGGAAGTTTCAGTTCCTAACAGCCAGAAATTTTCTGTTGTGAATGGATCCACTGACTTTCCTTTTGAAAGATCCAATGTGGAGAGCTTTGAAAAGGTCTCAGATGGAGGGAAAGCTGTTAAGAAAGTTGATCAGTCCTTTGACCAAGTGGCTGAGTTTGGCCAGCTTGTTGGGGAGACAAGGTTATTGAGAGAGGAATGTCTCCATGCTGATTCTATAAGTGAACAGTCTGTGTCTCAGGTTCAGAGGGAAGACTCCGTAGCTGAGTCTGCAGAGCAGGACAGCTGTGTAGTTAATCTCTCGAGAATGCAGGGGATGGCAGGTGTACTCTCATCCCTAGACACTTTGGATGGAACTTGTAGTCTCTCCGTGAACTTGACTCCTGATTCCATGTGGAAGCACAGGATGGTAAGGGAAGAACAACTGACTTTAAGGCTAGCTTGTTAGAGAAAATGGATGGTTTCTCTTTAAGACAGAGTCCAGCCTTGGAATTGGTGGCAGTGAAGGAGCTGAAATCTGATGAACGGGCTCCTGTCTGTGTTGATGCAACTTACCTGACTGACTGGGGGAAGAAAGACTTGCTAATAGCTGTTAGCACAGAAAGCACTCCCAATCAGCCAGTGAATTCTGTTAAGCAAGAGAGATCAGGGTTTGATCCTTCAGGACAGGAAGAGAAGAGAGACCTAAAGTTTGCAAAGGGAAGCCGCAGGCTAATACTCAAAGGCCCAAACCTCGATGGTATTGAGCCAAAGGTGTGGCATGACAAAAATGATTGTAAATGGACACTTGTAATGTATTTGTTATTGCTCGTAGTAATTTGTGTAACTATTGTGGTGTTACACAACTATTCACCTGAACATCTACCAATGTGATATATGCCATTATGTGCCAGCAATGCCCCTCTGCCATGTACATTGGCCAAATGGACAGTCTCTACGCAAAAGAATAAATGGACATAAATCTGACATCAGGAATCATAACATTCAAAAACCAGTAGGTGAACACTTCAACCTCCCTGATCACTCAGTGACAGATTTGAGGATAGCAGTGTTGCGACAGATTAACTCCAAAAGCAGACTTCAAAGAGAAACTATTGAACTTGAATTGATATGCAAACTAGATTGCGTTGCCTCCGGATTAAATCGAGATTTGGAATGGCTCGGCCATTATGTTAATTGACTCTATTTCCCTTAAGTTAACGATCCTCATTCACACCTGTGTGACCATCTTGTTTATCACTTCAAAAGCTTTTTCTTCCCCTGCTGTCATGTTTCCTCTCAACTAATTAGCCTCTTAAGATTGGTCTATACACCTGGACCGTATCATGTTTCTCTGACTGTATAAATGTCTGTCTGCAGTGTGTTTCATTCCATGCATCCGATGAAGTGGGTACTAACCCACGAAAGCTTATGCTGAAATAAATTTGTTAGTCTCTAAGGTGCTACAAGTTTTTCTTTCTTATTTTCGTTTTGCTGACACAGACTAACACGGCTACTACACTTAAACCTATTATTGTGGTGTTGTTACCAAAAACTGAAGGAATGTACAATGTGCCTGATCTTTTGGAAAATCCCTGGAACATGTTAAAAGGAATACATGAGAACACACTGTATGTTAAAAGGCCTTGTTATACTGATGTTGCACAGTTAATGCCTGTAAAGAGTATTGGAACTTTTCACAAGGGAAAAGACATTCCAGACCAGATGTGCTGTATGAAAAGGGAAACTGAGGCACGCTACCACATTGCTTTCACGGCTAACTGCCAAGATTTCTGTACTATGGACAACAGTAATATCTACATTGACTTGATGTTAATTGGGTTTCAGACATTGGCCAGAGCTTGTATGAATAAAGTAGCTATGTTCTTTAGCTCTTGGCAATATCACATGAGACACACAGGAACCATGCTGCAAGAGCAGATCCAATCCACTACTGTTCTAATCAAGTTTTACCTTGAGTTGGTAGGGAGAGTCAATCATGTTATGGAACATGACTTTGATAAACCATTTCTGTTACCCACTGGTACGGCTTCTAACCCAATACTAGCTGTAGTAAGACAGACCCGTGGACGGGGAGCTCTTGGGCTGCAGTCAGTGATGTTTGTGTCATCCCTTCCTGCATCAATTTTGCGTTGGGGGTGTGACGTTATTGACAATAACTGCGACCATACAGATCATTGTTACAACCAAGGTCCTGTAGTGGCACCAAATCTTACATAAAGGGGGTCAAATGAGGTGTCTAAGACCAGGTTATGCTTGGCTGGTTATCATTATGCCATTTATATGCATGTATCAGTGTTGTAGTTGAAGTTATGAATATTGGCTTTATACTGTCTGTAGTTCAATGGCTTTATACTGTATGTCTGTCTTTCAAACTGGGGCTGGGCTTCTGGGACCCAGGACAAGCTATCAGCTCTGCCAGGCATGCTGATGGCCCATTAAGGACCATCGACTATACAATTAGCCCATTGAGAGGAGGCAGACACACCTTATGATTCAGTAAGGTATGCAGGGACTTGCCCATGTGACTCTAGACTCCATTTTGCTGTGATTTTCCACAGTAAGGAAAGAGGTGTCTTTACACCTGGAAGAAACTATAAAAGGCAGCTGCCTCATCTCCATTTTGGCTTCATTTCCTGCTTCTTACCTCTGGAGGAACCTTTCTATACATGGAAGCTTTGAACAAAGGACTGAAGGACCCATCCCAGCTGGGGATGTAATCCAGAGACTTGATTTGAACCTGCAGTATTCCATCTCTGCAAGCCTGAACCAAGAACTTTGCCATTACTGTATGTAATTGATTCCTTTTAACCAATTCTAGCTCTCACCTAGACCTTTTTCCTTTTATGAATAAACCTTTAGATTTTAGATTCTAAAGGATTGGCAACAGTGTGATTTGTGGGTAAGATCTAAGTTGTATATTGACCTGGCTCTGAGGTTCGGTCCGCTGGGATCGGGAGAACCTGTTTTCTTTTACTGGGGCATTGGTTTTTATGACCATTTGTCCCCATAACGAGGGGCACTGCTGGTGAGACTGGGAAACTGGAGTGTCTAGGGGAATTGCTTGTGTGACTTGGGGTTAGCCAGTGGGGTAAAACCAAAGTCTCCTCTGTCTGGCTGGTTTGGTTTGCCTTAGAGGTGGAAAAACCCCAGCCTTGGGCTGTAGTTGCCCTGTTTGAAGCAATTTGTCCTAAACTGGCACTCTCAGTTAGGTCCCACCAGAACCAGCATCGTTACAGTGTCATTTTGCGAAATCAGCTGCATTTGCTGAGCACCCAGGTAGCATAGGCAGGACCATGGAAATACAGTCTGCTCCTGAAGTCCTTTCCCCCCAGATTGTCACTAGATGTTGGGTCTGCTTCTAATAATAGAAAAGCAGCCAGCTCTCCCCTCCCCCCAGCTCCTCCCACCTGCCTGGTGCGAACAATAGACCCTCCCCGACCCTGTGGAGCAAGTGTTTCCCCTGGAGCAGCAGCGACACCCGGTGGCCTGTCGGGGTATCATAGAATCATAGAATTTCAGAGTTGGAAGGGACCTTAGGAGGTCATCTAGTCCAACCCCCTGCGCAAAGCAGGATTGAACTCACAACCGTGGGTATAGCAGGCCAATGCTCAAACCACTGAGCAGCGACACCCGGTGGCCAGTCGGGGTAATGCACAGACTCTATCCCCTGGAGCAGCAGCGACACCCGGTGGCCAGTCGGGGTAATGCACAGACTCTATCCCCTGGAGCAGCAGTGACACCCAGTGGCCAGTCGGGGTATGGCACAAAGAGTGTTTCCCAAGGAAGGGTAGTGACAAGCTGTGGCCAGCAGGGGCAGTGCCAGTCTCTTCCCAGTGGCGGGGGGCTGAGGTGAAGTAGACAGAAGATTGTGGGAGCTGTGCCCCCCCCCCCGCCATGAATCTCTGCTGCTCTCTGTGGCCCCACCCCCTGCACCTCCTCGGTGACATGTAAGCCCCACCTCCTCCCCTACAAGGCCCCGCCCCCTGCCCAGGTCAGAGGCCAGAAGCCAGAGCCAGGAGGGAGCTGGCTGGTGCCATGCTGCAGGGAGCCACAGTGCTGCCCTGTCTTGTCCTCCTGCTGCTTGGGGCTGTGACTGCCCCTCAGCTCCCGGCTGCCACCCTTCTACTGCTCGCAGCCGTGAGAGCTGCCTGGGTGGGGGCCGGGCCAGGCCCCGGTGCCAGCAGGGTCCCCGGGGTATAGAGACCATGGGCAACTGAGAGGGCACAAAGGGCTCCCCCAAGCTTACCGGGCCCCAGTTACATGCAGAGGCCTTTCCTCAGATCTACAGATCTACAGATCCAGACGAACACAGCTACCCCTCTGATAATAGAAACAAGTCTGCTGTCACAGCCGGCGCATCTGCCTGCCAGCGCTAGAGCTCACAAGGTCCGGACGCTGGAGGCTGGGTACTGGATGTGGTAGGTTTCTGGAAAACTGAGTGGAGCATTGGCAGCAGCGTCTGATGTTTTACTGTCTAGCCGGCTTGCTTCCTAGAATGAACACTCATTGAGTGGGGTGATCCCCAGGGAGTAGCTCAAACCTCCAAAGTGTCTGGCCAGCGGCAGGACATTAGCACAGCAAGGGAGGGGTGTGGCAGTGACATCACAAAGGCCGTTTGCAGGACCTCGGCCCATTGGTCAAAGGTGGTGGGGAGGCGGTGACCTCACAGAGAGATGCTGACATCAGCCAGGCAGGACAGTGGCGAGGGGCCACTAAGAGACCGGCTTGAAACTGACCGGCTTGAAACTGACTAGCTTGAGTTTCAAGCTGGTCTCTTCTCTCTTCTCCCCAAAGCGGAGAAGTTTCAAGCTGGTCAAACTTCTCCGCTTTGGCGAGAAGAGAAGAGATCAGCTTGAAACGGTAAATTTTCATAACCCCCCCTATAACGTGACCCTGCATTTATCGCAATGGAATTTTATGGACCCCAATTATCACATTATACTGGGGTTTCACTGCATTACTGCCGGCTGTCTGCAGACTCAGGCAGGCTGCACTGCATTTACATGCTGGTCATGTGTGGATGATTTTTTTTTCTTTTTTGCAACAATAAGGGCTGGAAATTTCTGTCTTAAGAGATTTACCTCTGCTGCACAGCTCCATAAGAATGAGTGCATTTTTCCACCGATTCCTCAGCCATGGAATAACTAGGGATCTGGACTACAGGAAACAATCCTCCACTGGTCTCCAGGGGATAGACAGATGGGCCTCATGGGCCTTTTCCATCACTGCCTTCTCTTACACAATAAGGAGCAGTCAGACCCAGGGATGTTGAGTGAGCCCCAAACTCATTTAGTGGCTCTGTACTGGATCTGAGAGGAAGTGGGGTGACACATAGAAATCAGGACAACGCTGGAATTCTCCAGAAAACTGGCATGTCTCCATCCTGGGGAGTGCAGGAGGAGGGGTTGGCTCCTCAGTGGCTGGGCCTGGGCATCTCCTCTTAGTAAGCATGAGCAGCTCTCTGCGCAGCAGGAAACACTCCAACTGGGTGAGTCCGATGGACCCTTCCCGGACTGTGGCCTGTCAGTTGGAGCAGGAAGAGAAATACTGGACTGAGGTGATAACAGAGCAACTCCCTACCTGTCCGATGACAACGTGTGTGCCACAGGTTAGAACCACGTCCTGGGGGTGGGAGCGGGCCAGCAAGGCCGTGGCCCTCAGCGCTGCTTTCCTGGCTCTGGGATCATGGATGTTGTCTAGCCAGATTAAGATACCTCCTACAATGTCCCCAACCTGGAAGAATGCCAGAAAGTCGAGGGATGGATTTATCAATGAGTGGCTTCCTCCCAGGTAACCCCTCCTGGCAGCCCTGCAAGCCGCCTCTCACCTCAGTTTCCCATAATCTCAAGAAAGAGGCTTTGACAAGTTCGGGAACCCCAGTCTTCCTGAGGTCTGGTTTAGCGCCTTAAAGCTCAGAAACACACACAAAAGCCTTCCCCAAAACCTTGCAGTGGGCACAGCTCAAACTCCCTGTTTGGCCTGGAGGATGTTCCCTGGGGCTCAGCTCTGTGCTGATTGCCCGCAGGTTGAGAACCACTGCTCCAGACCCAGCTGGCTCTACTGATGTACCCCAGAGCCCACCCCAGAGATGGCAGGGAGGGCGAGCTGGATGGGGCGAGCCAGCTCCAGGCCCCAGCCCAAAGGAGAACCTCTGTCCTGCGGGATTGTAAAACCTGCCGTAAGAATCCTAAAGCCGGGTCTCTAACCTCGTGCTCAGGCTATGGCCCTAAGAACAGCCATGTAGACATGGTGACTTGGGCTGGAGCCCAGGCTGTGAAGCCAGCCTCCTCCCCAGGCTTCAGAGATCAAGCTCCAGCCCAAGCCCAGAAGAGTCTGCATTGCTGTGTGGGCCCCACAGTGCCAGCCCGGCATAGGGCCAGGCTTTAAGGCTCCTGCTGCAGAGTTTGCAACACAGGATAGACAGACCCTAAAGGGACAAGCCACCCCCTAGGGCTCTTCCATGAGGAATTGGTCATTGCTCTTTCCTCTCTCGAACAAGGAGCAGGAGCTACACCCCGGATGGCTGGATTCTGTCGACCTGTTCTGCTAGCAGGAGTTAGAGCCTGGCACAAATCAATCGCTGATTGAGGGGCCATTTGTTAACTTCCCACTGGGACCTGTTGGAAACAGGGAACTCGGCCAGAGACAGGGTGACCTGCAGGAAACGCTAGGAACAGGCAGGTTGGGGGAGGAAGCTCAGGCTGAGGATTGGGTTTGTTTATTAGTCTCCGAGTTTCCAGGAAAGCCAAAGCCCAGGAAGGGAATAAGTCTGCACTTACGCGCCATGTGCAGGCGGTATTTGGAGTAGGGCAGCAATGTCACCTATTTCCAGGACGAGCGATTAAAGGCACCGTTTAAAGGACTGTAGGGAACGTGAACCCTGATTCCTTTCTCAATCAGCCGCGCAGGCTTGGGCAATTCAAGGAGCTCTCTGGGCTTCAGTTTCCCCAGGTGTCTAATGGGTAGAATTCCTACCTCCCAGGAGGGCGGTGGAGCTTAATAATTCAGGGGAGTAAATGATGCTGAGAGACTCCTACCCAGGGGATGTAGAAATAAAGTCTGCCAGAAAGCTCCCTAGGACAATCTAATTCACGGGGGAGGCACTCAGAGCCTGTGGGGTGGGCAACGGGATCAAAGCTTGGGAGAGACAGAGAGAAAAGTTCAAAGCCAAATTCTTCCTGATACTTCAGCTGGAAAACAAGGCCCTGCAGCATGTGTGAGAAAACCACGTCTGCTCCCGGAGCCTAATGTGGAGGCCCATCGGCAGACTATGTAAGTGCTGCCTGCCAGGGCTGGGGCTATCGCGCCCCTTCAGTGTGGCTGGGCTGTCCTCAGGGACGTGGCAGAGCGCCAGCGGGCAGAGAACTCTTTCAAAGCCTGACGCCGCGGATACCCGCGGCCAAGCGATGAATGGAAGGGGCAGAGCCAGCCTTCAAAGCACCATGCCAGTGTGTCCCAGAAACGGTCTCCTAGGAGAGGAAATTCTCCCAGCCCCCTCTCTGCGCAGCATCCCCCGCCCCACTGCGGGAGTCTCTTACTCTCTCCATCTTGTCTCTGTGTAGAGATACGATGACATTCAGCTCTTCCTCTGCCACTTGAAATCTCTCCAGGGTGGGTGTTGTCAGCCCCTTCATGGCTGCCATCAGCAGGGCTTGGAGCTGGGCTGAGGTAGGGTGCTCCCGGCCCCGAGGGTCTGCAATGAACAGGGACAAAGCCTGTTGGGACTGAGGATTTCCATGGGCCAGCTGCCCTGGAATAGTCTGTCCCGTGGGAGGCTGGCAGCGCCTTGTGAGCGTGGAGACTCCCGCTGAGCCCGGTTAGTAAAAAGCCTCGACAGGTGCCAAGGTTTCCTCCGTCTTTCATACGTTCTCTGGCCCCCTCTGCCTGAGAAGAGATGGGAGCCTCTCAGGCAGTGCTGGGACCCACAGGGCCATCCCATTGCCTCCCTCTCCAGCCCCTCCTCCCAGGAAGCCCAGCTTTTGCTGAGAAAGCCTCAGTGTCCTGCAAAGCCCATTCAGGTTGCTTCTTGAGTGCAGCCGAGGGGTCGATCTCATCGACCCCTCGGTCACTGGAGAACCTGCCCCATGTCCCATCCCACCCCGAGCAAATTGGCTCAGAAACATGAGCAGCCCATGGTGTCTGCGAGGAAACCACTGAGAATAGGGCCCAAATGGGCCCTTCCCCACCCCGCAGCCTGTGGTGCTGCCACAAAACAGGCAGGAATCGCCAGCAGGACAGAAAGCAGCTTAGACTGGAGGAGCAAATCTGCCTGGCTGAGGAGAATCCCAAACCGTGATCCTCTGGGGCCAGACCCCTGTGGGTCAGAACTCACTGGCCACAGTGTTACTCCAGGGGGCCTGGTTCCAGGGTCACCTAAACCCAGGGCCTGGGGTGCTGGAGGCCTTGGCCCTGGTGTCTCAGGGCACCTCCTGAGTATTACTGCAGCTGGCCTGCGTGGCGCTGGATTAGCACCGTCTGTGTCCTGGATGCCGGCAGCGGAGAACGCAGTAGAGCACAGCAGCGTGGCACACACTTGCATAGATAATCCAGGCCCCCGTCATGTCAGAAGCTCCCAGAATTTCAGACATTTGTATGTGCGGCAGGGAGCTCGGTCACTAACCAGAAGAGTAACGAAGGCAGCTAGAGGCCTTTGTAACTCGGACAGATCCCAGATGTTGGCAGGCAGGATGGAACCTGGGACTTCTGGAGCTTAGTGCATGAGCCTCTACCACGTGAGCTAAAAGCCAACTGGCTGTTCCTTACGGCTCTAGAGCAGACCCCTTTGATCTCTGCCTGTAAGTGGTCTTGGTGCCACTCGATGGGACAGAACGCCACACCCAGGAGGTGTGTGGGTTACCCCTACAAGTGCAGGTCTGGGCCTCGTCTGATTTTCAGCAGGGCCTGTGTCTCATGGAAAGTGCATCGGAATCAGGCACCTGAGTCAGACACTTCTGCGAATCCCACTAAGCACCTCCGCGCTTCTTTAGGTGCCTAAACCCCTTGGTCAATCTGGGCCTCATTCAAACAACCCAGAGAAACTCGTCAAGACTGGCTGGAGCTGATCACACTTGAAGAGTGTTTCTCTTCAGCTCCCTGAGCAAGGGGCATGTAGTTCTCCTGTCAGAGATACCAGCTCCGGAGATACTAATACACACAGCAGGGGATGCTTTCCATTAGCACAGTCACAAAGCATCATTACCATCATCATATGGGAGATGCTCGTTAATGAGGAGGTGGGAGTGTCGTCTTCTTCCTGCTCTTCTGGGCTCCCCTTCATCTCCACCGGCTCCGTCATCGTCCCTGGAGCAGAAAGAAACATTCTTAGCCCTTCGCTTTTCCATGTGTTATCCCTGGTTTCCAGAGGATGGACGTCGGGCACAGAGCCCTGACGCGAATCGCCCAGGGCCAGACTGAAGGTTGCTGGCAGAGCTAGGTCCCAGTACCAAAAGGAAGGGGAAAGGTCGATGTGAAACCAGGACTCTGAGACTTCCAGTCCCCAGGGGCAATGGAGAGAAGCCAACGCTCCAGGTCAGCCTGATTGCCGGGGCGGGCAGGTTAATGTCAGAGTCAGGGGCTCAGAAAGGTCCTGTCCTCCATGGGAGCTGGAATTGCCTGGGTCAGACAGAGTGAGGCCGAGCGAAGGAGAGAGCAGGGGCTCGAGCTGAGCTGGGGAACAGAGCCGGGCCAGCCAGCGGGGCCAGGCACACAGCCCAGGGAGAGCAGACCCTGTGCTGGGAGCGGGGCTGAGGCCACAGAGCCAGCGGGGCCAGAGAAGCAGCCTCGGGGGCTGGAGGCAGAGCAGCAGCAGCAGTGCTGAGGCAGGGTGGAGCCGGAGCTAGAACATTGGGGCTGGGGCTGGAGCTGGAGCAGTCTGGAGCTGGGTGCAGAGAGCAACTGGGGCCAGCCAAGGGGGGACCCTGGGCAAAGGGCCCAGCACAGAAAGACACCCCCGGCCAAGGGTCCTTGCAGGCCAGACTGGGAGGGGGATCTGAACCCGACAGGGGGCTGATGCTGGGAAGAAGGGTCCCACCACCCAAAGCCTAGAGGTGTGTGGCCACCACCAGAGCAAGTGTCCAACCCACAGCATCCCTGCAGCACAGCCAGGGTCTGAGAAGGAGCCTGGGACCTACAAGGAACCGACTGTGAACTGCCCTGACATTGCAGAGACACTGTTCATGATGTTCCTGCCACAGAGCGGGTGACGTGTTTCCTTTCACCTTTCCCATGTTTCCTTATTCTTTTTTACATTCATTGCTGATTAAATACATTGTATTTGCTTTAAACTGTATGTAATGATGAGTGGGTGAGGGAAGTGCCAGTGCAGAGAGAGCACCCCGGAGTGGGGACACCCTAGCCCCTGTCCTAGGTGACCACAGCGAGGTTGGGGGTGGAGCCAGCCGCGTAGCCAGGTCCAGAGTACAGGGGGAGCGGAGCTAAAAAAGGCGCCTCCCCCTGTGCTCACCCGGCGGCGCTCTGGCGGCGCTCCAGCTGTTCGGCGGCACTTTGGCGGCGGGTCCTTCACTCACCCCGGGTCCTCGGTGGTACCCGCCGCCGAAATGCCGCCGAAGACCCGGAGCGAGTGAAGGACCCGCCGCCGAAGACCCGGAGCGCCGCCGGTTGAGTGCAAGAAGCGGTGCCTTAAAAAGAAGCGGCTCCTTTTTTTAGCTCCGCTCCCCCTTTTAAAAAAAGGGGCCACTTCCCTTTTAAGGCACCGCTTCTGCTCACAGGGGGAGCGGCCGCTACCTCTGCTCCCCCCGGCTACGCTACTGGGTGGAGCCTCCTAGGAATCTTGGGCCCAGTTTTGTCGGGCTTACAAGAACTCTGCCAGACAGGAGAGTGGAAGGGGAGACCTCGAGAGCAGGGAGGCCTCTGGGTAAAGGAAGTGGGAGCGAGGACTCAGATTCTTCCGCTAGCCCATTTCACCGGAGTAGTGCAGAGGCCAGGAAAATACCCCACAATAGCAAAACCATTCTCCTGCTTACATAAGGCTTGTAGAGTGACTGGTGTGAGTATTCCTCACAGGCTCCTCGCTAACCATGTGGTCTGTATCCTCACCTCTAAGATCCTGTTGGACTTGGTCTGGCTTCTCCTGCAGCTTCTCCTCCTCTGACTCTACCCAGTTCTCAGCTGCTTTCTTCTTCTTCTCCTTCTTCAGGGAAAAGCACGTCCACTTTATTCGAGAGGAAACTATTCTCTCCTGGAATAGAAAGAAGGAGGAAATGGGTTTTTCTGTCATTCTCTAAAGAAAGGAAATTAGTTTGCCCAGGATTCCCAGATCCAAGAGAGTGGTCTTTTGAAACCATCTGCTCCTCTAATAGCCAAGACTGGTTCATACAACCAAGAACATAAACAACATAAGATCGGCCATACTGGGTCAAACCAAAGGTCCATCTAGCCCAGTATCCTGTTTTCCGACAGTGACCAGTGCCAGGTGTCCCAGAGGGAATGAACAGATAATCATTAAATGATCCCTTCCTTGTTGTTCATTCCTGGCTTCTGGCAAACAGAGGCTAGGGACACCATCCCTTCCCATCCTGGTTAAAGCCATTGATGGACCTTTGCTCCATGAATTTATCTAGTTCATTTTTCAACCCTGTTATAGTCTTGGCCTTCACAACATACTTGGCAAAGAGATCCACAGGTTAACTGTACGTTGTGTGGAAAAATACTTCCCTTTCTTTGTTTTAAACCGGCTTCTTATTAACAAAGGCATCAAAGGGGGCACTTGGATTTGAACCAAGGACTACTTACGGTGCAGTCAAACACTCTACCACTGAGCTCTACCCCCATGACTAGACCCAGCCTCAGGTGGGGGTCACACATGGGACCATTGTGAAACAGGAATTCTTCTGGGGAAGTTCTAGGGTCTTTGTTGTGCAGGAGGTCAGACTAGATTATCAGGCCTGGCCTTAGAGCCTTTGAAACTATTAATTTATGAACCTAAAATTGGCCTCGACTTCTAGTATGAAAGTTGCTGCTCCTGTTCAAGAGGAGATGCTTTGAGGTTTCCTTGGGGAGAGGCACCAGGACCCCTGTTCCCCCTTTGTTATAGCCTGGCTTGGATGGAGCACATCACAGCTTCTCTCCTTTTGCTCTATAATAAACTTCCACGTACCAGATCTTCCCGTCCTAGTACAGTCACTGGCTACGTTTCCTAGCCTGACTCTCACTCCATGGATCTCACTCCTCCTCTGCCAGTTGACAGACATGGGTACAACAAAGGTCAATTTCTATTTTCTTTGGTCATTGCCTGGGCCTAGTTGCAAAAATGCTTCACTCCTTTTGTAACGATGCTGGTTCTGGCGGGACCAAACTGAGAGTGCCAGTTCAGGACAAATTGCTTCAAGCAGGGCAACTACAGCCCAAGGCTGGGGTTCTTCCACCTCTAAGGCACCAAACCAGCCAGACAGAGGAGACTTTGGTTTTACCCCACTGGCTAACCACAAGTCATCCCAAGCAATCCCCTAAGATACTCCAGTTTCCCAGTCTCACCACCAGTGCCACTCGTTATGGGGACAAATGGTCATGAAAACCAATGCCCCAGTAAAAGAAAACAGGTTCTCCCGATCCCAACGGACCGAACCTCAGAGCCAGGTCAATATACAACTTAAATCTTACCCACAAATCACGCTGTTGCCAATCCTTTAGAATCTAAAATCTAAAGGTTTATTCATAAAAGGAAAAAGGTATAGATGAGAGCTAGAATTGGTTAAAAGGAATCAATTACATACAGTAATGGGAAAGTTCTTGGGTCAGGCTTGCAGAGATGGAATACTGCAGGTTCAAATCAAATCTCTGGATTACATCCCCAGCTGGGATGGGTCCTTCAGTCCTTTGTTCAAAGCTTCCACGTGTAGCAAGGTTCCTCCAGAGGTAAGAAGCAGGAAATGAAGCCAAAATGGAGATGAGGCAGCTGCCTTTTATAGTTTCTTCCAGGTGTAAAGACACCTCTTTCCTTACTGTGGAAAATCACAGCAAAATGGAGTCTGGAGTCACATGGGCAAGTCTCTGCATACCTTACTGAATCATAAGGTGTGTCTGCCTCCTCTCAATGGGCTAATTGTATAGTCGATGGTCCTTAATGGGCCATCAGCATGCCTGGCAGAGCTGATAGCTTGTCCTGGGTCCCAGAAGCCCAGCCCCAGTTTGAAAGACAGACATACAGTATAAAGCCATTGAACTACAGACAGTATGAAGCCAATATTCATAACTTCAACTACAAAACTGATACATGCATATAAATGGCATAATCATAACCAGCCAAGCATAACCTGGTCTTAGACACCTCATTTGACCCCCTTTATATAAGATTTGGTGCCACTACAGGACCTTGGTTGTAACAATGATCTGTATGGTCGCAGTTATTGTCAATAACATCACTCCTTTGTGCACAGAATGCTCGGACACTGGGGACAGATAAGGCCAAGGTGAAAACCAATAAGCCTCTGTTCCCAGAGAACCCAGTAAAAGGAACAAAAGAGTGTCATCTAGAAGGTTTGAGGGGCGGGAAAGATGGATTAGCAGCTGCAAATATGTTGACTTATTCTCAACTATTTCAAAATCTGGAATGTATTAGCATGGGGAAAATAACCAGTAAACTTTAAATCAGGCCTGCACAATGTGCGGCCCGGGGGCTGCATGCGGCCCGCGTGGGCTCACTGTGCCACCCGTGGGGGGGGTGAGTAGGCAAATGCGGGGTGAGGCAAGCCAACGGCGGGCTGGACGGCCGGCGGGTGGGCGGGCTGGTGAAGAGGCCAGTGCCAGGCTGGGGAGTGGGTGAATCAGCGGCAGGGGGCGGGGGCAGCGGCAGAAGGTAAGAGGCCAGCAGCGGGCAGGCAGGTGAGCTGGCGGCAAATCTCCCAAATTCAAAATCTGGGACTGTGTCCGTCGGTCCTTTTTTCTGCTTGTCTCTGGCCTGGGGGTTGTCCCAATGCTGCAAAGAGGGTTTTCCCAAAGGACGGTGCTTGCTTCTAACCCCCGAGGCCGTCAGTATGTCTGCTCTTCTCTAGTCAGCCCACTTGACAAGTCTGATTGTCCTTGGTCTGGTTCCCATCCCCTCTCCAAGGGTTGCAGCTGTCTGGAGGTGCTGCCTTCCACGCCTTCCTCATTCACACCTCCGGGTGGGGAGGAGCGGGGAGGGGGTGGGTCCTATTTACTGCTGTGATCTGGTCACCCTATGCGCGCTGTTTCTTTCCCCCTCTACAGGCTTCCACACCCCAGCGCTGGGGAAGGAGGGGTTGTTTCCGCAGAGCGGGCGGTGCTGGGGGGGCGGTATTTCTGCGGGGCTGGGGGGGTTTCGGCCCTCAGCTGTTTTCTTTGGAGTAATATGGTCCTCGCCGCTTTACGAGTGCAGGCCTGCTTTGAATGAACAATTTCCCATACTCTTTATAACGTCCAATCAGAAGTTAGGCCACCAAAACAATAACAAAGAAATCACACCGAGACCCATGGGAAATCTGGTCGGCAGTTTATTTAAACTCCTTTCCTGGAAAGGAATTGCAGGGGGGAATTTACACATCTATTTTATATAGCCCAATGGGGGTTTTGAAGTCTATCTCCATGAGATTATTTCTGAGAGAACTACCAAGATGACAGCTAGGGGATGGGAGTGGAGCTGTAGCACTTTCAATAGCTTCAGATTTATTTTTTCTGCATATTTGAGCTCATTTATGTGTGTTTCAATCATGTAAATTCGGAGATACACATACATGAGACAATCATTACATGAGACAAAAGGTTTATATTCTCTACTTGAAGGCCAGGAGTGCATTAGGAGTTCCCATTCCCCAAGGGAAATACTGTTTATGGAAATATCAATCTAAATTCGACACCAGTTTTGTTACCTTCCCTTTAGGTTATATCCATGGAAATTCACCCAGACTAGTCTGCGGAAAGAGAAAATAATCGAATTCTGCCTCCAAGGCACTTGAAAGGCTGAAGCTGCAGGAGAACTGAAAGATGCCCACATTCAAATCAAAAGGGAACGCTGAGAACTGACTGTTGCAACACGAGCCCCCACCAGTCCCTACAACAGGGGTGGCCAACCTATCTATCTAATTATCTATCTAGCTATCTAATTATCTATCTCATTAATTATCTAATTTTCTATCTATCTATTTATCTATCTAAATATCTAATTATCTATCTAATATCTATCTATCTATCTAATATATATCTATCTAATTATTTATCTATCTAATTATCTCTCTATCTCTCTAATTATCTATCTAATTATCTATCTTGCTAACTATCTATCAAATTATCCAACTATCTGTCTATCTAATTAACTATCTAATTATCTGTTTATCTATCTAATATCTATCTATCTAATCATCTATCTATCTAATTATCTATCTAATTATCCAGCTATCTAATAATCTACATATTTATCTAATTATCTATCTAATTATCCATCTATATACTAATCAACCTATCTATCTAATAATCTACCAATCTATCTAATTATCTATCTAATTATCTGTCTAGCTGTCTAATTATCTAGCTATTTATCTATCTTTCTAATTATCTAATTTTCTATCTATCTAATTATCTATCTAGCTATATAATTATCTATCTAATTCTCTATCTATCTATCTAATTATAGATCTAATTAACTAATTATCTATGTATCTAAATATCTATCTAGCTATCTATTTATCTATCCAATTATCTATATATTTATCTAATAATCTATCTAATTAACTATCTATCTAATTATCTATCTATCTATTTATCTATCTAATTATCTACCTATCTAATAATCAACATATCTATCTAATTCTCTGTCTTTCTAATTATCTAATTTTCTATCTATCTAATTATCTATCTATCTATATAATTATATATCTAATAATCTACCAATCTATCTAATTATATATCTATCTAATTATCTATCTATCTAATTATCTATCTAGCTATCTATTTATATTTCTAATTATCTATTTATTTATCTAATACTCTATCTAATTATCTATCTATCTAATTATCTATCTAATTATCTCTCTATATATCTAATTATCTATGTAATAATGTAACTTTCTAATTATCTAATTTTCTATCTATCTAATTATTTATCTATCTATCTAATTATCTATCTAGCTATCTAAATATCTATCTATCTATTTATCTATTTAATTACCTAATATGTAATTACCTACATCTCTAATTATCTATCTATGTAATTATCTATCTAATTATCTACCTATCTAATAATCGACATATCTATCTAATTATCTATCTATCTATCTAATTATCTAAGGATCTATCTTTCTAATTACTTAATTTTCTATCTATTTAATTATCTATCTATCTAATAATCTACCAATCTATCTAATTATCTAATTATCTGTTTATCTAATTAACTATCTAATTATCTGCTTATCTATCTAATTATATATCTAATTATATATTTATCTATCTAATATCTATCTCTCTAATTATCTATCAAATTATCTATCTAATCATCTATCTATCTAATTATCTATCTAATTATCTATCTATATTATAATCAACCTATCTATCTAATTATCTATCTAGCTGTCTAATTATCTATCTAATTAATTATCTAATTTTCTATCTATCTATTTATCTATCTAAATATCTAATTATCTATCCATCTAACTATCTATCTAATATCTATTTATCTATCTAATATCTATCTATCTAATTATCTATCTCTCTAATTATCTATCTATCTCTCTAATTATCTATCTTGCTAACTATCTATCTAATTATCCAATTATCTGTCTATCTAATTAACTATCTAATTATCTGTTTATTTATCTAATATCTATCTATCTATCTTATCATCTATCAATCTAATTATCTATCTAATTATCCATCTATCTAATAATCAACCTATCTATCTAATTATCTATCTATCTATCTAATTATCTATATATCTAATTATCTATCCAATTATCTACCTATCTAATAATCTACATATTTATCTAATTATCTATCTATCTAATTATCTAAGTATATTTCTTTCTAATTATCTAGTTTTCTATCTATTTAATTATCTATCTATCTAATAATCTACCAATCTACCTAATTATCTATCTATCTAATTATCAATCTAATTATATACCTATCCAATAATCAACCTATCTATCTAATTATCCAATTTTCTATCTATATAATTATCTATCTAATAATCTACCAATCTATCTAATTATCTATCTATCTAATTATCTATCTAAATATCTATCTAGCTGTCTAATTATCTAGCTATTTATCTATCTTTCTAATTATCTAATTTTCTATCTATCTAATTATCTATCTATCTATTTATCCATCTAATTATCTACCTATCTAATAATCAACATATCTATCTAATTATCTATCTTTCTAATTATATAATTTTCTATCTATCTAATTATCTATCTATCTATATAATTATCTATCTAACTAATAATCTACCAATCTATCTAATTGTCTATGTATCTAATTATCTATCTAGCTATCTATTTATCTTTCTTATTATCTATTTATTTATCTAGTAATCTATCTAATTATCTATCTAACTAATTATCTATTGAATTATCTATCTAGCTATCTAAATATCTATCTAATTGTCTATCTAATTATCTATCTATCTCATTATCTATCTTTCTAATTATCTACCAATCTATCTAATTATCTATCTTTCTAATTATATAATTTTCTATCTATCTAATTATCTATCTAGCTATATAATTATCTATTTAATTCTCTATCTATCTAATTATCGATCTAATTAACTAATTATCTATATATCTAATTATCTATCTATCTATCTAATTATATATTTATCTATTTATCTATCTAATTATCTACCTATCTAATAATCTACCAATCTATCTAATTATCTATCTATCTAATTATCTATCTATCTAATTATCTATCTAGCTATCTATTTATCTTTCTTATTATCTATTTATTTATCTAATAATCTATCTAATTATCTATCTATCTAATTATCTATCTAATTCTCTATCTATCTAATTATCGATCTAATTAACTTATTATCTTTCTTTCTAATTATCTATCTAGCTATCTATTTATCTATCTAATTATCTATGTATTTATCTAATAATCTATCTAATTATCTATCTATCGAATTATCTATCGAATTATCTATCTAGCTATCTAAATATCTATCTAATAATCTATCTAATTATCTATCTATCTGATTATCTATCGAATTATCTATCTATCTATTTATCTATCTAATTATCTACCTATCTAATAATCAACTTATCTATCTAATTATCTATCTATCTAATTATCTAATTTTCTATCTATGTAATTATCTATCTAATAATCTACCAATCTATCTAATTATATATCTAATTATCTATCTATCTAATTATCTATCTAGCTGTCTAATTATCTATCTAATTATCTATCTTTCTAATTATATAATTTTCTATCTATTTAATTATATATCTAATAATCTACCAATCTATCTAATTATCTATCTAATTATCTATCTATCTAATTATCTATCTAGCTGTCTAATTATCTATCTAATTATCTATCTTTCTAATTATCTTATTATCTATATATCTAATTCTCTATCGATCTATATAATTATCTATCTAATTCTCTATCTATCTATCTAATTATCTAAATTTCTAATTATATAATTTTCTATCTATTTAATTATCTATCTATCTAATAATCTACCAATCTATCTAATTATCTATCTATCTAATTATCTATCTATTTATCTATCTAGCTGTCTAATTATCTAGCTATTTATCTATCTTTCTAATTATCTAATTTTCTATCTATCTAATTATCTTTCTAGCTATATAAATATCTATCTAATTCTCTATCTATCTAATTATGGATCTAATTAACTAATTATCTATATATCTAATTAATTATCTAGCTATCTATTTATCTATCCAATTATCTATGTATTTATCTAATAATCTATCTAATTATCTATATATCTATCTCATTATCTATCTATCTCATTATCTATCTAATTATCTACCTATCTGATAATCTACCAATCTATCTAATTATCTATGTACCTAATTATCTATCTAGCTATCTATTTATCTTTCTTATTATCTATTTATTTATCTAATAATATATCTAATTATATATTTATCTATCTAATATCTATCTCTCTAATTATCTATCAAATTATCTATCTAATCATCTATCTATCTAATTATCTATCTAATTATCTATCTATATTATAATCAACCTATCTATCTAATTATCTATCTAGCTGTCTAATTATCTATCTTATTAATTATCTAATTTTCTATCTATCTATTTATCTATCTAAATATCTAATTATCTATCCATCTAACTATCTATCTAATATCTATTTATCTATCTAATATCTATCTATCTAATTATCTATCTCTCTAATTATCTATCTATCTCTCTAATTATCTATCTTGCTAACTATCTATCTAATTATCCAATTATCTGTCTATCTAATTAACTATCTAATTATCGATCTAATTAACTTATTATCTTTCTTTCTAATTATCTATCTAGCTATCTATTTATCTATCTAATTATCTATGTATTTATCTAATAATCTATCTAATTATCTATCTATCGAATTATCTATCGAATTATCTATCTAGCTATCTAAATATCTATCTAATAATCTATCTAATTATCTATCTATCTGATTATCTATTGAAATATCTATCTATCTATTTATCTATCTAATTATCTACCTATCTAATAATCAACTTATCTATCTAATTATCTATCTATCTAATTATCTAATTTTCTATCTATGTAATTATCTATCTAATAATCTACCAATCTATCTAATTATATATCTAATTATCTATCTATCTAATTATCTATCTAGCTGTCTAATTATCTATCTAATTATCTATCTTTCTAATTATATAATTTTCTATCTATTTAATTATATATCTAATAATCTACCAATCTATCTAATTATCTATCTAATTATCTATCTATCTAATTATCTATCTAGCTGTCTAATTATCTATCTAATTATCTATCTTTCTAATTATCTTAGTATCTATATATCTAATTCTCTATCGATCTATATAATTATCTATCTAATTCTCTATCTATCTATCTAATTATCATAGAATCATAGAATCATAGAATCTCAGGGTTGGAAGGGACCTCAGGAGGTCATCTAGTCCAACCCCCTGCTCAAAGCAGGACCAACCCCAACTAGATCATCCCAGCCAGGGCTTTGTCAAGCCTGACCTTAAAAACCTCTAAGGAAGGAGATTCCACCACCTCCCTAGGTAACCCATTCCAGTGCTTCACCACCCTACTAGTGAAAAAGTTTTTCCTAATATCCAACCTAAACCTCCCCCTCTGCAACTTGAGACCATTACTCCTTGTTCTGTCATCTTCTACCACTGAGAACAGTCTAGATCCATCCTCTTTGGAACCCCCTTTTAGGTAGTTGAAAGCAGCTATCAAATCCCCCCTCACTCTTCTCTTCTGCAGGCTAAACAATCTCAGTTCCCTCAGCCTCTCCTCATAAGTCATGTGCTCCAGCCCCCTAATCATTTTTGTTGCCCTCCGTTGGACTCTTTCCAATTTATCCACATCCTTCTTGTAGTGTGGGGCCCAAAACTGGACACAGTACTCCAAATGAGGCCTCACCAGTGCCGAATAGAGGGGAATAATCACATCCCTCGATCTGCTGGAAATGCCCCTACTTATACAGCCCAAAATGCCGTTAGCCTTCTTGGAAACAAGGGCACACTGTTGACTCATATTCAGCTTTTCGTCCACTGTAACCCCTAGGTCCTTTTCTGCAGAACTGCTGCCCAGCCATTCGGTCCCTAGTCTGTAGCAGTGCATGGGATTCTTCCGTCCTAAGTGCAGGACTCTGCACTTGTCCTTGTTGAACCTCATCAGATTTCTTTTGGCCCAATCCTCTAATTTGTCTAGGTCCCTCTGTATCCTATCCCTACCCTCCAGCGTATCAACCACTCCTCCCAGTTTAGTGTCATCTGCAAACTTGCTAAGGGTGCAGTCCACACCATCCTCCAGGTCATTGATGAAGATATTGAACAAAACCGGCCCCAGCACCGACCCTTGGGGCACTCCACTTGATACCGGCTGCCAACTAGACATGGAGCCATTGATCACTACCCGTTGAGCACGACCATCCAGCCAGTTTTCTATCCACCTTACCGTCCATTCATCCAGCCCATACTTCTTTAACTTGCTGGCAAGAACGCTGTGCGAGACTGTATCAAAAGCTTTGCTAAAGTCAAGAAATAGCACATCCACTGCTTTCCCCTCATCCACAGAGCCAGTTATCTCATCATAGAAGGCAATTAGGTTAGTCAGGCATGACTTGCCCTTGGGGAATCCATGCTGACTGTTCCTGATCACTTTCCCCTCCTTTAAGTGGTTCAAAATTGATTCCTTGAGGACCTGTTCCATGATTTTTCCAGGGATTGAGGTGAGACTGACTGGCCTGTAGTTCCCCGGATCTTCCTTCTTCCCTTATCTAACTTTCTAATTATATAATTTTCTATCTATTTAATTATCTATCTATCTAATAATCTACCAATCTATCTAATTATCTATCTATCTAATTATCTATCTATTTATCTAATTAGCTGTCTAATTATCTAGCTATTTATCTATCTTTCTAATTATCTAATTTTCTATCTATCTAATTATCTTTCTAGCTATATAATTATCTATCTAATTATCTATCTATCTAATTATCGATCTAATTAACTAATTATCTATATATCTAATTATCTATCTAGCTATCTATTTATCTATCCAATTATCTATGTATTTATCTAATAATCTATCTAATTATCTATATATCTATCTCATTATCTATCTATCTCATTATCTATCTAATTATCTACCTATCTGATAATCTACCAATCTATCTAATTATCTATGTACCTAATTATCTATCTAGCTATCTATTTATCTTTCTTATTATCTATTTATTTATCTAATAATCTATCTATCTAATTATCTATCAAATTATCTATCTATCTAATTATCTATCTATCTAATTATCTATCTAGCTATCTATTTATCTTTCTTATTATATATTTATTTATCTAACAATCTATCTAATTATCTATTTAATGACCTAATATGTAATTACCTAATTACCTACATCTCTAATTATCTATCTATCTATCTAATTATCTATGTATTTATCTATCTATCTATCTAATTATCTATCTAATTATATACCTATCAAATAATCAACCTATTTCTCTAATTATGCATCTATCTATCTAATTATCTAAGGATCTATCTTTCTAATTATCTAATATTCTATCTATTTAATTATCTATCTAATAATCTTCCAATCTATCTAATTATCTAGCTGTCTATTTATCTATCTAATTATTTAAGTATTTATCTAATAATCTATCTAATTATCTATCTATCTAATTATCTATCGAATTATCTATCTAGCTATCTAAATATCTATCTAATTATCTATCTAAGTATCTCTCTTTGTAAATATCTATCTATTTATCTATCTAATTATCTACCTATCTAATAATCAACATATCTATCTAATTATCTATCTATCTAATTATCTAAATTTCTATCTATCTAATTATCTATCTAATAATCTACCAATCTATCTAATAATCTATCTAATAATCTATCTAGCTGTCTAATTATCTATCTAATTATCAATCTTTCTAATTATCTAATTATCTATCTATCTAATTCTCTATCTATCTATATAATTATCTATCTAGTTCTCTATCTATCTAATTATCTATCTTTCTAATTATATAATTTTCTATCTATTTAATTATATATCTAATAATCTCCAATCTATCTAATTATCTATCTTTCTAATTATATAATTTTCTTTCTATTTAATTATCTATCTATCGAATAATCTAACAATCTATCTAATTATCTATCTATCTAATTATCTATCTATCTATTTATCCATCTAATTATCTACCTATCTAATAATCAACATATCTATCTAATTATCTATCTATCTAATAATCTAGCAATCTATCTAATTATCTATCTATCTAATTATCTATCTAAATATCTATCTAGCTATCTAAATATCTATCTAATTGTCTCTCTAATTAGATAGATATTATCTATATATTAGATAATCTCTCTAATCTAGATAGATAGATTAGATAGTCTCTCTAATCTATCTAATTATCTATCTTTCTAATTATCTAATTTTCTGACTATCTAATTATCTATCTATCTATATAATTATCTAATTCTCTATCTATCTGTCTAATTATCTATCTAGCTATCTATTTATCTATCCAATTATCTATGTATTTATCTAATCATCTATCTAATTATCTATCTATCTCATTATCTATCTAATCATCTATCTTTCTAATTATCTAATTCTCTATCTATCTAATTCTCTATCTATCTAATTCTCTATCTATCTAATTATCTATCTTTTTGTCTATCTAATTATCTATCTAAATAATTATCTAATTCTCTATCTATTTGTCTAATTATCGATTAATTAGCTAATTATCTATCTATCTAATTATCTATCTATCTAAGTATCTATCTATCTAATTATCTATGTAATTATCTATCTATCTATCTAATTATCTATCTATCTAAGAATGTACCAATCTATCTAATTTTCTATCTATCTAATTATCTATCTATCTAATTATCTATCTAGCTACCTATTTATCTTTCTCCTTATCTATTTATTTATCTAATAATCTATCTAATTATCTATCTATCTAATTATCTATCGAATTATCTTTCTAGCTATGTAAATATCTATCTAATTGTCTATCTAATTATCTATCTTTCTAATTATCTAATTTTCTGTCTATCTAATTATCTATCTAGCTAATAATCTACCTATCTCTCTAATTATCTCTCTATCTATCTAATTATCTATGTAATTATGTATCTTTCTAATTATCTAATTTTCTATCTATCTAATTATTTATCTATCTATCTAATTATCTATCTAGCTATCTAAATATCTATCTATCTATTTATCTATTTAATTACATAATATGTACTTATCTAATAACCTACATCTCTAATTATCTATCTATCTAATTAACTATCTATCTAATTATCTAGCTAATGCTCTATCTATTTAATTATCGATCTAATTAACTTATTATCTTTCTTTCTAATTATCTATCTAGCTATCTATTTATCTATCTAATTATCTATGTATTTATCTAATAATCTATCTAATTATCTATCTATCTTATTATCCATCGATTTATCTATCTATCTATCTAAATATCTATCTAATTATCTATCTAATTATCTCTCTTTCTAAATATCTATCTATCTATTTATCTATCTAATTATCTACCTATCTAATAATCAACTTACCTATCTAATTATCTATCTATCTAATTATCTAATTTTCTATCTATCTAATTATCTATCTAATAATCTACCAATCTATCTAATTATCTATCTAATTATCTATCTTTCTAATTATCTAATTATCTGTCTATCTAATTCTCTATCGATCTATCTAATTACCTATGTAATTATGTAACTTTCTAATTATCTAATTTTCTATCTATCTAATTATTTATCTATCTATCTAATTATCTATCTAGCTATGTAAATATATATCTATCTGTCTATTTATCTATTTAATTACCTAATATGTAATTATCTAATTACCCACATCTCTAATTATCTATCTATCTAATTATCTATATAATTATCTATCTATCTATCTAATTATCTACCTTATTAATTATCTAATTTTCTATCTATCCATTTATCTATCCATCTCTCTAATTATCTATCTAGCTATCTATTTATCTATCTAATTAGCTATCTAATTATCTCTCTTTCTAAATATCTATCTATCTATTTATCTATCTAATTATCTACCTATATAATAATCAACATATCTATCTAATTATCTATCTTTCTAATTATCTAATTTTCTATCTAATTATATATCTATATAATTATCTATCTATCTAATAATCTACCAATCTATCTAATTATCTATCTAATTATCTATCTAGCTATCTATTTATCTTTCTAATTATCTATTTATTTATCTAATAATCTATCTAATTATCTATCTATCTAATTATCAATCAAATTATCTATCTAGCTATCTAAATATCTATCTAATTGTCTATCTAATTATCTATCTTTCTAATTATCTAATTTTCTGTCTATCTAATTATCTATCTATCTATATAATTATCTAATTCTCTATCTATCTGTCTAATTATCGTTCTAATTAACTAATTATCTATCTATCTAATTGTCTATCTAGCTGCCTATTTATCTATCTAATTATCTAATTATTTATCTAATAATCTATCTAATTATCTATCTAGCTAATAATCTACCTATCTCTCTAATTATCTCTCTATCTATCTAATTATCTATGTAATTATGTATCTTTCTAATTATCTAATTTTCTATCTATCTAATTATTTATCTATCTATCTAATTATCTATCTAGATATCTAAATATCTATCTATCTATTTATCTATTTAATTACCTAATATGTACTTATCTAATTACCTACATCTCTAATTATGTATCTATCTAATTATCTATCTATCTAATTATCTATCTAATACTCTATCTATCTAATTATCGATCTAATTAACTTATTATCTTTCTTTCTAATTATCTATCTAGCTACCTATTTATCTATCTAATTATCTATGTATTTATCTAATAATCTATCTATCTTATTATCTATCGATTTATCTATCTAGCTATCTAAATATCTATCTAATTATCTATCTAATTATCTCTCTTTCTAAATATCTATCTATCTATTTATCTATCTAATTATCTACCTATCTAATAATCAACATATCTATCTAATTATCTATCTATCTAATAATCTAATTTTCTATCTATCTAATTATCTATCTAATAATCTACCAATCTATCTAATTATCTATCTAATTATCTATCTATCTAATTATCTATCTAGCTGTCTAATTATCTATCTAATTATCTATCTTTCTAATTATATAATTTTCTATCTTTCTAATTATCTATCTCTCTAATTATCTATCTAATTCTCTATCTATCTAATTATCGATCTAATTAACTAATTATCTTTCTTTCTAATTATCTATCTAGCTATCTATTTATCTATCTAATTATCTATGTATTTATCTAATAATCTATCTATCTTATTATCTATCGATTTATCTATCTAGGTATCTAAATATCTATCTAATTATCTATCTAATTATCTCTCTTTCTAAATATCTATCTATCTATTTATCTATCTAATTATCTACCTATCTAATTATCTATCTAGCTGTCTAATTATCTATCTAATTATCTATCTTTCTAATTATATAATTTTCTATCTATCTAATTATCTATCTATCTAATTATCTATCTAATTCTCTATCTATCTAATTATCGATCTAATTAACTAATTATCTTTCTTTCTAATTATCTATCTAGCTATCTATTTATCTATCTAATTATCTATGTATTTATCTAATAATATATCTAATTATCTATCTAGCTAATAATCTACCTATCTATCTAATTATCTCTCTATCTATCTAATTATAGATGTAATTATGTATCTTTCTAATTATCTAATTTTCTATCTATCTAATTATTTCTCTATCAATCTAATTATCTATCTAGCTATCTAAATATATATCTATCTATTTATCTATTTAATTTCCTTATATGTAATTATCTAATTATCTATAAATCTAATTATCTATCTAATTATCTATCTAACTATCTAATTATCTATCTATCTAATTATATACCTATCTAATAATCAACCTATCTATCTAATTATCTATCTATCTATCTAATTATCTAAGGATCTATCTTTCTAATTATCTAATTTTCTATCTATTTAATTATCTATCTAATGATCTACCAATCTATCTAATTATCTAGCTGTCTAATTACCTATCTAATTATATATCTATCTACATAATTATATATCTATCTAATAATCTTCCAATCTATCTAATTGTCTATCTATTTAATTATCGATCTATCTAATAATCTACCAATCTATCTAATTATCTATCTATCTAATTATCTATCTATCTATTTATCCATCTAATTATCTACCTATCTAATAATCAACATATCTATCTAATTATCTATCTTTCTAATTATCTATCTAGCTATCTATTTATCTTTCTTATTATCTATATATTTATCTAATAATCTATCTAATTATCTATTGAATTATCTATCTAGTTATCTAAATATCTATCTAATTGTTCTATCTAATTATCTATCTTTCTAATTATCTACCAATGTATCTAATTATCTATCAATCTAATTATCTATCTAATTATCTATCTAGCTTTCTAATTATATAGCTAGTTATCTGTCTTTCTAATTATCTTATTTTCTATCTATTTAATTATCTATCTATCTAATAATCTACCAATCTATCTATTTATCTATCTATCTAATTATCTATCTAACTATCTATCTATCTAATTATCTATCTTTTTGTCTATCTAATTATCTATCTAAATAATTATCTAATTCTCTATCTGTCTAATTATCGATTAATTAGCTAATTATCTATCTATCTAATTATCTATCTATCTAAGTATCTATCTATCTAATTATCTATGTAATTAGCTATCTATCTATCTAATTATCTATGTAATTATGTATCTTTCTAATTATCTAATTTTCTATCTATCTAATTATTTATCTATCTATCTAATTATCTATCTAGCTATCTAAATATCTATCTATCTATTTATCTATTTAATTACATAATATGTACTTATCTAATAACCTACATCTCTAATTATCTATCTATCTAATTAACTATCTATCTAATTATCTAGCTAATGCTCTATCTATTTAATTATCGATCTAATTAATTTATTATCTTTCTTTCTAATTATCTATCTAGCTATCTATTTATCTATCTAATTATCTATGTATTTATCTAATAATCTATCTAATTATCTATCTAATTATCTCTCTTTCTAAATATCTATCTATCTATTTATCTATCTAATTATCTACCTATCTAATAATCAACTTACCTATCTAATTATCTATCTATCTAATTATCTAATTTTCTATCTATCTAATTATCTATCTAATAATCTACCAATCTATCTAATTATCTATCTAATTATCTATCTATCTAATTATCTAATTATGTGTCTATCTATCTATCTACCAATCTATCTAATTATCTATCTAATTATCATTCTTGCTATCTATTTCTGTTTCTAATTATCTATTTATTTATCTAATAATCTATCTAATTATCTATCTATCTAAATATCTATCGAATTATCTCTCTAGCTATCTAAATATCTATCTAATTATCTATCTAGCTATCTATTTATCTTTCTAATTATCTATTTATTTATCTAATAATCTATCTAATTATCTATCTATCTAATTATCTATCGAATTATCTATCTAGCTATCTAAATATCTATCTAATTGTCTATCTAATTATCTATCTTTCTAATTATCTAATTATCTGTCTATCTAATTATCTATCTATCTATATAATTATCTAATTCTCTATCTATCTGTCTAATTATCGTTCTAATTAACTAATTATCTATCTATCTAATTTTCTATCTATCTAATTATCTATCTAATAATCTACCAATCTATCTAATTATCTATCTAATTATCTATCTATCTAATTATCTAATTATCTGTCTATCTAATTCTCTTTCGATCTATCTAATTATCTATGTAATTGGGTAACTTTCTAATTATCTAATATTCTATCTATCTAATTATTTATCTATCTATCTAATTATCTATCTAGCTATGTAAATATATATCTATCTGTCTATTTATCTATTTAATTACCTAATATGTAATTATCTAATTACCCACATCTCTAATTATCTATCTATCTAATTATCTATGTAATTATCTATCTATCTATCTATCTAATTATCTACCTTATTAATTATCTAATTTTCTATCTATCCATTTATCTATCCATCTGTCTAATTATCTATCTAGCTATCTATTTATCTTTCTAATTATCTATTTATTTATCTAATAATCTATCTAATTATCTATCTATCTAATTATCTATCGAATTATCTCTCTAGCTATCTAAATATCTATCTAATTGTCTATCTAATTATCTATCTAGCTAATAATCTACATATCTCTTTAATTATCTCTCTATCTATCTAATTATCTATGTAATTATGTATCTTTCTAATTATCTAATTTTCTATCTATCTAATTATTTATCTATCTATCTAATTATCTATCTAGCTTTCTAAATATCTATCTATCTATTTATCTATTTAATTACCTAATATGTACTTATCTAATTACCTACATCTCTAATTATCTATCTATCTAATTATCTATCTATCTAATTATCTAGCTAATGCTCTATCTATTTAATTATCGATCTAATTAACTTATTATCTTTCTTTCTAATTATCTATCTAGCTATCTATTTATCTATCTAATTATCTATGTATTTATCTAATAATCTATCTAATTATCTATCTATCTTATTATCTATCGATTTATCTATCTATCTATCTAAATATCTATCTAATTATCTATCTAATTATCTCTCTTTCTAAATATCTATCTATCTATTTATCTATCTAATTATCTACCTATCTAATAATCAATTTATCTATCTAATTATCTATCTATCTAATTATCTAATTTTCTATCTATCTAGTTATCTATCTAATAATCTACCAATCTATCTAATTATCTATCTAATTATCTATCTATCTAATTATCTATCTATCTGTCTAATTATCTATCTATTTATCTATCTAATTATCTATGTATTTATCTAATAATCTATCTAATTATCTATCTATCTTATTATCCATCGATTTATCTATCTATCTATCTAAATATCTATCTAATTATCTATCTAATTATCTCTCTTTCTAAATATCTATCTATCTATTTATCTATCTAATTATCTACCTATCTAATAATCAACTTACCTATCTAATTATCTATCTAGCCAATTATCTAATTTTCTATCTATCTAATTATCTATCTAATAATCTACCAATCGATCTAATTATCTATCTAAGTATCTATCTATCTAATTATCTAATTATCTGTCTATCTATCTATCTACCAATCTATCTAATTATCTATCTAATTATCTATCTAGCTATCTATTTATGTTTCTAATTATCTATTTATTTATCTAATAATCTATCTAATTATCTATCTATCTAATTATCTATCGAATTATCTCTCTAGCTATCTAAATATCTATCTAATTATCTATCTAGCTATCTATTTATCTTTCTAATTATCTATTTATTTATCTAATAATCTATCTAATTATCTATCTATCTAATAATCTATCGAATTATCTATCTAGCTATCTACATATCTATCTAATTGTCTATCTAATTATCTATCTTTCTAATTATCTAATTATCTGTCTATCTAATTATCTATCTATCTATATAATTATCTAATTCTCTATCTATCTGTCTAATTATCGTTCTAATTAACTAATTATCTATCTATCTAATTATCTATCTAATAATCTACCAATCTATCTAATTATCTATCTAATTATCTATCTATCTAATTATCTAATTATCTGTCTATCTAATTCTCTATCGATCTATATAATTATCTATGTAATTGGGTAACTTTCTAATTATCTAATATTCTATCTATCTAATTATTTATCTATCTATCTAATTTTCTATCTATCTAATTATCTATCTAATAATCTACCAATCTATCTAATTATCTATCTAATTATCTATCTATCTAATTATCTATCTATCTGTCTAATTATCTATCTATTTATCTATCTAATTATCTATCTAATTATCTATCTAGCTATCTATTTATCTTTCTAATTATCTATTTATTTATCTAATAATCTATCTAATTATCTATCTATCTAATTATCTATCGAATTATCTATCTAGCTATCTACATATCTATCTAATTGTCTATCTAATTATCTATCTTTCTAATTATCTAATTATCTGTCTATCTAATTATCTATCTATCTATATAATTATCTAATTCTCTATCTATCTGTCTAATTATCGTTCTAATTAACTAATTATCTATCTATCTAATTATCTATCTAATAATCTACCAATCTATCTAATTATCTATCTAATTATCTATCTATCTAATTATCTAATTATCTGTCTATCTAATTCTCTATCGATCTATATAATTATCTATGTAATTGGGTAACTTTCTAATTATCTAATATTCTATCTATCTAATTATTTATCTATCTATCTAATTATCTATCTAGCTATGTAAATATATATCTATCTATTTATCTATTTAATTACCTAATATGTAATTATCTAATTACCCACATCTCTAATTATCTATCTATCTATGTAATTATCTATCTATCTATCTAATTATCTACCTTATTAATTATCTAATTTTCTATCTATCCATTTATCTATCCATCTGTCTAATTATCTATCTAGCTATCTATTTATCTTTCTAATTATCTATTTATTTATCTAATAATCTATCTAATTATCTATCTATCTAATTATCTATCGAATTATCTCTCTAGCTATCTAAATATCTATCTAATTGTCTATCTAATTATCTATCTAGCTAATAATCTACATATATCTCTAATTATCTCTCTATCTATCTAATTATCTATGTAATTATGTATCTTTCTAATTATCTAATTATCTATCTATCTAATTATTTATCTATCTATCTAATTATCTATCTAGCTATCTAAATATCTATCTATCTATTTATCTATTTAGTTACCTAATATGTACTTATCTAATTACCTACATCTCTAATTATCTATCTATCTAATTATCTATCTATCTAATTATCTAGCTAATGCTCTATCTATTTAATTATCGATCTAATTAACTTATTATCTTTCTTTCTAATTATCTATCTAGCTATCTATTTATCTATCTAATTATCTATGTATTTATCTAATAATCTATCTAATTATCTATCTATCTTATTATCTATCGATTTATCTATCTATCTATCTAAATATCTATCTAATTATCTATCTAATTATCTCTCTTTCTAAATATCTATATATCTATTTATCTATCTAATTATCTACCTATCTAATAATCAACTTATCTATCTAATTATCTATCTATCTAATTATCTAATTTTCTATCTATCTAATTATCTATCTAATAATCTACCAATCTATCTAATTATCTATCTAATTATCTATCTATCTAATTATCTATCTATCTGTCTAATTATCTATCTAATTATCTATCTTTCTAATTATCTAAATATCTATCTATCTATTTATCTATCTAATTATCTACCTATATAATAATCAACATATCTATCTAATTATCTATCTTTCTAATTATCTAATTTTCTATCTAATTATATATCTATATAATTATCTATCTATCTAATAATCTACCAATCTATCTAATTATCTATCTAGCTATCTATTTATCTTTCTAATTATCTATTTATTTATCTAATAATCTATCTAATTATCTATCTATCTAATTATCTATCGAATTATCTATCTAGCTATCTAAATATCTATCTAATTGTCTATCTAATTATCTATCTTTCTAATTATCTAATTTTCTATCTATCTAATTATCTATCTATCTATATAATTATCTAATTCTCTATCTATCTGTCTAATTATCGTTCTAATTAACTAATTATCTATCTATCTAATTGTCTATCTAGATGCCTATTTATCTATCTAATTATCTAATTATTTATCTAATAATCTATCTAATTATCTATCTAGCTAATAATCTACCTATCTCTCTAATTATCTCTCTATCTATCTAATTATCTATGTAATTATGTATCTTTCTAATTATCTAATTTTCTATCTATCTAATTATTTATCTATCAATCTAATTATCTATCTAGCTATCTAAATATATATCTATCTATTTATCTATTTAATTTCCTTATATGTAATTATCTAATTATCTATAAATCTAATTATCTATCTAATTATCTATCTAACTATCTAATTATCTATCTATCTAATTATCAATCTAATTATATACCTATCTAATAATCAACCTATCTATCTAATTATCTATCTATCTATCTAATTATCTAAGGATCTATCTTTCTAATTATCTAATTTTCTATCTATTTAATTATCTATCTAATTATCTACCAATCTATCTAATTATCTAGCTGTCTAATTATCTATCTAATTATCTATCTAGCTGTCTATTTATCTATCTAATTATCTATGTCTTTATCTAATAATCTATCTAATTATCTATCTATCTAATTATCTATCGAATTATCTATCTAATTATCTCTCTTTGTAAATATCTATCTATCTATCTATTTATCTATCTAATTATCTACCTAACTAATAATCAACATATCTATCTAATTATCTATCTATCTAATTATCTAATTTTCTATCCATCTAATTATCTATCTAATAATCTAACAATCTATCTAATTATCTATCTAATTATCTACCTAGCTGTCTAATTATCTATCTAATCATCTATCTTTCTAATTATCTAATTATCTATCTATCTAATTCTCTATCTATCTAATTATCTACCTTTCTAATTATCTATCTATCTATTTATCCATCTAATTATCTACCTATCTAATAATCAACTTATCTATCTAATTATCTATCTTTCTAAATATCTAATTTTCTATCTATCTAATTATATATCTATCTACATAATTATATATCTATCTAATAATCTTCCAATCTATCTAATTGTCTATCTATTTAATTATCGATCTATCTAATAATCTACCAATCTATCTAATTATCTATCTATCTAATTATCTATCTATCTATTTATCCATCTAATTATCTACCTATCTAATAATCAACATATCTATCTAATTATCTATCTTTCTAATTATCTAATTTTCTATCTACCTAATTATCTATCTATCTATTTAATTATATATCTGTCTAATAATCTGCCAATCTATTTAATTGTCTATCTATCTAATTATCTATCTATCTAATTATCTATCTAGCTATCTATTTATCTTTCTTATTATCTATATATTTATCTAAAAATCTATCTAATTATCTATTGAATTATCTATCTAGTTATCTAAATATCTATCTAATTGTTCTATCTAATTATCTATCTTTCTAATTATCTACCAATCTATCTAATTATCTATCTATCTAATTATCTATCTAATTATCTATCTAGCTTTCTAATTATATAGCTAGTTATCTATCTTTCTAATTATCTTATTTTCTATCTATTTAATTATCTATCTATCTAATAATCTACCAATCTATCTATTTATCTATCTATCTAATTATCTATCTAATTATCTATCTATCTAATTATCTATCTTTTTGTCTATCTAATTATCTATCTAAATAATTATCTAATTCTCTATCTATTTGTCTAATTATCGATTAATTAGCTAATTATCTATCTATCTAATTATCTATCTATCTAAGTATCTATCTATCTAATTATCTATGTAGTTATCTATCTATCTATCTAATTATCTATCTATCTAAGAATGTACCAATCTATCTAATTTTCTATCTATCTAATTATCTATCTATCTAATTATCTATCTAGCTACCTATTTATCTTTCTAATTATCTATTTATTTATCTAATAATCTATCTAATTATCTATCTATCTAATTATCTATCGAATTATCTTTCTAGCTATGTAAATATCTATCTAATTGTCTATCTAATTATCTATCTTTCTAATTATCTAATTTTCTGTCTATCTAATTATCTATCTAGCTAATAATCTACCTATCTCTCTAATTATCTCTCTATCTATCTAATTATCTATGTAATTATGTATCTTTCTAATTATCTAATTTTCTATCTATCTAATTATTTATCTATCTACCTAATTATCTATCTAGCTATCTAAATATCTATCTATCTATTTATCTATTTAATTACATAATATGTACTTATCTAATAACCTACATCTCTAATTATCTATCTATCTAATTAACTATCTATCTAATTATCTAGCTAATGCTCTATCTATTTAATTATCGATCTAATTAACTTATTATCTTTCTTTCTAATTATCTATCTAGCTATCTATTTATCTATCTAATTATCTATGTATTTATCTAATAATCTATCTAATTATCTATCTATCTTATTATCTATCGATTTATCTATCTAAATATCTATCTAATTATCTATCTAATTATCTCTCTTTCTAAATATCTATCTATCTATTTATCTATCTAATTATCTACCTATGTAATAATCAACTTACCTATCTAATTATCTATCTATCTAATTATCTAATTTTCTATCTATCTAATTATCTATCTAATAATCTACCAATCTATCTAATTATCTATCTAATTATCTATCTATCTAATTATCTATCTAGCTGTCTAATTATCTATCTAATTATCTATCTTTCTAATTATATAATTTTCTATCCATCTAATTATCTATCTATCTAATTATCTATCTAATTCTCTATCTATCTAATTATCGATCTAATTAACTAATTATCTTTCTTTCTAATTATCTATCTAGCTATCTATTTATCTATCTAATTATCTATGTATTTATCTAATAATCTATCTAATTATCTATCTATCTGATTATCTATCGAATTATCTACCTGTCTAATAATCAACATATCTATCTAATTATCTATCTATGTAATTAACTAATTTTCTAACTATCTAATTATCTATCTTTCTAATTATATAATTTTCTATCTATATAATTATATATCTATCTAATAATCTACCTATCTATCTAATTGTCTATCTATCTAAATATCTATCTATCTAATTATCTATCTAGCTATCTATTTATCTTTCTTATTATCTATATATTTATCTAATAATCTATCTAATTATCCATCTGTCTAATTATCTATTGAATTATCTATCTAGCTATCTAAATATCTATCTAATTGTCTATCTAATTACCTATCCAATTATCTATCTTTCTAATTATATACCAATCAATCTAATTATCTATCTATCTAATTATCTATCTAATTATCTATCTAGCTTTCTACTTATCTAGCTATTTATCTATCTTTCTAATTATCTTATTTTCTATCTATTTAATTATCTATCTATCTAATAATCTACCAATCTATCTATTTATCTATCTATCTAATTATCTATCTAATTATCTATCTATCTAATTATCTATCTTTTTGTCTATCTAATTATCTATCTAAATAATTATCTAATTCTCTATCTATTTGTCTAATTATTGATTAATTAGCTAATTATCTATCTATCTAATTATCTATCTATCTAAGTATCTATCTATCTAATTATCTATGTAGTTATCTATCTATCTATCTAATTATCTATCTATCTAAGAATGTACCAATCTATCTAATTTTCTATCTATCTAATTATCTATCTATCTAATTATCTATCTAGCTACCTATTTATCTTTCTAATTATCTATTTATTTATCTAATAATCTATCTAATTATCTATCTATCTAATTATCTATCGAATTATCTTTCTAGCTATGTAAATATCTATCTAATTGTCTATCTAATTATCTATCTTTCTAATTATCTAATTTTCTGTCTATCTAATTATCTATCTAGCTAATAATCTACCTATCTCTCTAATTATCTCTCTATCTATCTAATTATCTATGTAATTATGTATCTTTCTAATTATCTAATTTTCTATCTATCTAATTATTTATCTATCTACCTAATTATCTATCTAGCTATCTAAATATCTATCTATCTATTTATCTATTTAATTACATAATATGTACTTATCTAATAACCTACATCTCTAATTATCTATCTATCTAATTAACTATCTATCTAATTATCTAGCTAATGCTCTATCTATTTAATTATCGATCTAATTAACTTATTATCTTTCTTTCTAATTATCTATCTAGCTATCTATTTATCTATCTAATTATCTATGTATTTATCTAATAATCTATCTAATTATCTATCTATCTTATTATCTATCGATTTATCTATCTAAATATCTATCTAATTATCTATCTAATTATCTCTCTTTCTAAATATCTATCTATCTATTTATCTATCTAATTATCTACCTATGTAATAATCAACTTACCTATCTAATTATCTATCTATCTAATTATCTAATTTTCTATCTATCTAATTATCTATCTAATAATCTACCAATCTATCTAATTATCTATCTAATTATCTATCTATCTAATTATCTATCTAGCTGTCTAATTATCTATCTAATTATCTATCTTTCTAATTATATAATTTTCTATCCATCTAATTATCTATCTATCTAATTATCTATCTAATTCTCTATCTATCTAATTATCGATCTAATTAACTAATTATCTTTCTTTCTAATTATCTATCTAGCTATCTATTTATCTATCTAATTATCTATGCATTTATCTAATAATCTATCTAATTATCTATCTATCTGATTATCTATCGAATTATCTACCTGTCTAATAATCAACATATCTATCTAATTATCTATCTATGTAATTAACTAATTTTCTAACTATCTAATTATCTATCTTTCTAATTATATAATTTTCTATCTATATAATTATATATCTATCTAATAATCTACCTATCTATCTAATTGTCTATCTATCTAAATATCTATCTATCTAATTATCTATCTAGCTATCTATTTATCTTTCTTATTATCTATATATTTATCTAATAATCTATCTAATTATCCATCTGTCTAATTATCTATTGAATTATCTATCTAGCTATCTAAATATCTATCTAATTGTCTATCTAATTACCTATCCAATTATCTATCTTTCTAATTATATACCAATCAATCTAATTATCTATCTATCTAATTATCTATCTAATTATCTATCTAGCTTTCTACTTATCTAGCTATTTATCTATCTTTCTAATTATCTTATTTTCTATCTATTTAATTATCTATCTATCTAATAATCTACCAATCTATCTATTTATCTATCTATCTAATTATCTATCTAATTATCTATCTATCTAATTATCTATCTTTTTGTCTATCTAATTATCTATCTAAATAATTATCTAATTCTCTATCTATTTGTCTAATTATCGATTAATTAGCTAATTATCTATCTATCTAATTATCTATCTATCTAAGTATCTATCTATCTAATTATCTATGTAGTTATCTATCTATCTATCTAATTATCTATCTATCTAAGAATGTACCAATCTATCTAATTTTCTATCTATCTAATTATCTATCTATCTAATTATCTATCTAGCTACCTATTTATCTTTCTAATTATCTATTTATTTATCTAATAATCTATCTAATTATCTATCTATCTAATTATCTATCGAATTATCTTTCTAGCTATGTAAATATCTATCTAATTGTCTATCTAATTATCTATCTTTCTAATTATCTAATTTTCTGTCTATCTAATTATCTATCTAGCTAATAATCTACCTATCTCTCTAATTATCTCTCTATCTATCTAATTATCTATGTAATTATGTATCTTTCTAATTATCTAATTTTCTATCTATCTAATTATTTATCTATCTACCTAATTATCTATCTAGCTATCTAAATATCTATCTATCTATTTATCTATTTAATTACATAATATGTACTTATCTAATAACCTACATCTCTAATTATCTATCTATCTAATTAACTATCTATCTAATTATCTAGCTAATGCTCTATCTATTTAATTATCGATCTAATTAACTTATTATCTTTCTTTCTAATTATCTATCTAGCTATCTATTTATCTATCTAATTATCTATGTATTTATCTAATAATCTATCTAATTATCTATCTATCTTATTATCTATCGATTTATCTATCTAAATATCTAAATATCTATCTAATTATCTATCTAATTATCTCTCTTTCTAAATATCTATATATCTATTTATCTATCTAATTATCTACCTATCTAATAATCAACTTATCTATCTAATTATCTATCTATCTAATTATCTAATTTTCTATCTATCTAATTATCTATCTAATAATCTACCAATCTATCTAATTATCTATCTAATTATCTATCTATCTAATTATCTATCTATCTGTCTAATTATCTATCTAATTATCTATCTTTCTAATTATCTAAATATCTATCTATCTATTTATCTATCTAATTATCTACCTATATAATAATCAACATATCTATCTAATTATCTATCTTTCTAATTATCTAATTTTCTATCTAATTATATATCTATATAATTATCTATCTATCTAATAATCTACCAATCTATCTAATTATCTATCTAGCTATCTATTTATCTTTCTAATTATCTATTTATTTATCTAATAATCTATCTAATTATCTATCTATCTAATTATCTATCGAATTATCTATCTAGCTATCTAAATATCTATCTAATTGTCTATCTAATTATCTATCTTTCTAATTATCTAATTTTCTATCTATCTAATTATCTATCTATCTATATAATTATCTAATTCTCTATCTATCTGTCTAATTATCGTTCTAATTAACTAATTATCTATCTATCTAATTGTCTATCTAGATGCCTATTTATCTATCTAATTATCTAATTATTTATCTAATAATCTATCTAATTATCTATCTAGCTAATAATCTACCTATCTCTCTAATTATCTCTCTATCTATCTAATTATCTATGTAATTATGTATCTTTCTAATTATCTAATTTTCTATCTATCTAATTATTTATCTATCAATCTAATTATCTATCTAGCTATCTAAATATATATCTATCTATTTATCTATTTAATTTCCTTATATGTAATTATCTAATTATCTATAAATCTAATTATCTATCTAATTATCTATCTAACTATCTAATTATCTATCTATCTAATTATCAATCTAATTATATACCTATCTAATAATCAACCTATCTATCTAATTATCTATCTATCTATCTAATTATCTAAGGATCTATCTTTCTAATTATCTAATTTTCTATCTATTTAATTATCTATCTAATTATCTACCAATCTATCTAATTATCTAGCTGTCTAATTATCTATCTAATTATCTATCTAGCTGTCTATTTATCTATCTAATTATCTATGTCTTTATCTAATAATCTATCTAATTATCTATCTATCTAATTATCTATCGAATTATCTATCTAATTATCTCTCTTTGTAAATATCTATCTATCTATCTATTTATCTATCTAATTATCTACCTAACTAATAATCAACATATCTATCTAATTATCTATCTATCTAATTATCTAATTTTCTATCCATCTAATTATCTATCTAATAATCTAACAATCTATCTAATTATCTATCTAATTATCTACCTAGCTGTCTAATTATCTATCTAATCATCTATCTTTCTAATTATCTAATTATCTATCTATCTAATTCTCTATCTATCTAATTATCTACCTTTCTAATTATCTATCTATCTATTTATCCATCTAATTATCTACCTATCTAATAATCAACTTATCTATCTAATTATCTATCTTTCTAAATATCTAATTTTCTATCTATCTAATTATATATCTATCTACATAATTATATATCTATCTAATAATCTTCCAATCTATCTAATTGTCTATCTATTTAATTATCGATCTATCTAATAATCTACCAATCTATCTAATTATCTATCTATCTAATTATCTATCTATCTATTTATCCATCTAATTATCTACCTATCTAATAATCAACATATCTATCTAATTATCTATCTTTCTAATTATCTAATTTTCTATCTACCTAATTATCTATCTATCTATTTAATTATATATCTGTCTAATAATCTGCCAATCTATTTAATTGTCTATCTATCTAATTATCTATCTATCTAATTATCTATCTAGCTATCTATTTATCTTTCTTATTATCTATATATTTATCTAATAATCTATCTAATTATCTATTGAATTATCTATCTAGTTATCTAAATATCTATCTAATTGTTCTATCTAATTATCTATCTTTCTAATTATCTACCAATCTATCTAATTATCTATCTATCTAATTATCTATCTAATTATCTATCTAGCTTTCTAATTATATAGCTAGTTATCTATCTTTCTAATTATCTTATTTTCTATCTATTTAATTATCTATCTATCTAATAATCTACCAATCTATCTATTTATCTATCTATCTAATTATCTATCTAATTATCTATCTATCTAATTATCTATCTTTTTGTCTATCTAATTATCTATCTAAATAATTATCTAATTCTCTATCTATTTGTCTAATTATCGATTAATTAGCTAATTATCTATCTATCTAATTATCTATCTATCTAAGTATCTATCTATCTAATTATCTATGTAGTTATCTATCTATCTATCTAATTATCTATCTATCTAAGAATGTACCAATCTATCTAATTTTCTATCTATCTAATTATCTATCTATCTAATTATCTATCTAGCTACCTATTTATCTTTCTAATTATCTATTTATTTATCTAATAATCTATCTAATTATCTATCTATCTAATTATCTATCGAATTATCTTTCTAGCTATGTAAATATCTATCTAATTGTCTATCTAATTATCTATCTTTCTAATTATCTAATTTTCTGTCTATCTAATTATCTATCTAGCTAATAATCTACCTATCTCTCTAATTATCTCTCTATCTATCTAATTATCTATGTAATTATGTATCTTTCTAATTATCTAATTTTCTATCTATCTAATTATTTATCTATCTACCTAATTATCTATCTAGCTATCTAAATATCTATCTATCTATTTATCTATTTAATTACATAATATGTACTTATCTAATAACCTACATCTCTAATTATCTATCTATCTAATTAACTATCTATCTAATTATCTAGCTAATGCTCTATCTATTTAATTATCGATCTAATTAACTTATTATCTTACTTTCTAATTATCTATCTAGCTATCTATTTATCTATCTAATTATCTATGTATTTATCTAATAATCTATCTAATTATCTATCTATCTTATTATCTATCGATTTATCTATCTAAATATCTATCTAATTATCTATCTAATTATCTCTCTTTCTAAATATCTATCTATCTATTTATCTATCTAATTATCTACCTATGTAATAATCAACTTACCTATCTAATTATCTATCTACCTAATTATCTAATTTTCTATCTATCTAATTATCTATCTAATAATCTACCAATCTATCTAATTATCTATCTAATTATCTATCTATCTAATTATCTATCTAGCTGTCTAATTATCTATCTAATTATCTATCTTTCTAATTATATAATTTTCTATCCATCTAATTATCTATCTATCTAATTATCTATCTAATTCTCTATCTATCTAATTATCGATCTAATTAACTAATTATCTTTCTTTCTAATTATCTATCTAGCTATCTATTTATCTATCTAATTATCTATGTATTTATCTAATAATCTATCTAATTATCTATCTATCTGATTATCTATCGAATTATCTACCTGTCTAATAATCAACATATCTATCTAATTATCTATCTATGTAATTAACTAATTTTCTAACTATCTAATTATCTATCTTTCTAATTATATAATTTTCTATCTATATAATTATATATCTATCTAATAATCTACCTATCTATCTAATTGTCTATCTATCTAAATATCTATCTATCTAATTATCTATCTAGCTATCTATTTATCTTTCTTATTATCTATATATTTATCTAATAATCTATCTAATTATCCATCTGTCTAATTATCTATTGAATTATCTATCTAGCTATCTAAATATCTATCTAATTGTCTATCTAATTACCTATCCAATTATCTATCTTTCTAATTATATACCAATCAATCTAATTATCTATCTATCTAATTATCTATCTAATTATCTATCTAGCTTTCTACTTATCTAGCTATTTATCTATCTTTCTAATTATCTTATTTTCTATCTATTTAATTATCTATCTATCTAATAATCTACCAATCTATCTATTTATCTATCTATCTAATTATCTATCTAATTATCTATCTATCTAATTATCTATCTTTTTGTCTATCTAATTATCTATCTAAATAATTATCTAATTCTCTATCTATTTGTCTAATTATTGATTAATTAGCTAATTATCTATCTATCTAATTATCTATCTATCTAAGTATCTATCTATCTAATTATCTATGTAGTTATCTATCTATCTATCTAATTATCTATCTATCTAAGAATGTACCAATCTATCTAATTTTCTATCTATCTAATTATCTATCTATCTAATTATCTATCTAGCTACCTATTTATCTTTCTAATTATCTATTTATTTATCTAATAATCTATCTAATTATCTATCTATCTAATTATCTATCGAATTATCTTTCTAGCTATGTAAATATCTATCTAATTGTCTATCTAATTATCTATCTTTCTAATTATCTAATTTTCTGTCTATCTAATTATCTATCTAGCTAATAATCTACCTATCTCTCTAATTATCTCTCTATCTATCTAATTATCTATGTAATTATGTATCTTTCTAATTATCTAATTTTCTATCTATCTAATTATTTATCTATCTACCTAATTATCTATCTAGCTATCTAAATATCTATCTATCTATTTATCTATTTAATTACATAATATGTACTTATCTAATAACCTACATCTCTAATTATCTATCTATCTAATTAACTATCTATCTAATTATCTAGCTAATGCTCTATCTATTTAATTATCGATCTAATTAACTTATTATCTTTCTTTCTAATTATCTATCTAGCTATCTATTTATCTATCTAATTATCTATGTATTTATCTAATAATCTATCTAATTATCTATCTATCTTATTATCTATCGATTTATCTATCTAAATATCTATCTAATTATCTATCTAATTATCTCTCTTTCTAAATATCTATCTATCTATTTATCTATCTAATTATCTACCTATGTAATAATCAACTTACCTATCTAATTATCTATCTATCTAATTATCTAATTTTCTATCTATCTAATTATCTATCTAATAATCTACCAATCTATCTAATTATCTATCTAATTATCTATCTATCTAATTATCTATCTAGCTGTCTAATTATCTATCTAATTATCTATCTTTCTAATTATATAATTTTCTATCCATCTAATTATCTATCTATCTAATTATCTATCTAATTCTCTATCTATCTAATTATCGATCTAATTAACTAATTATCTTTCTTTCTAATTATCTATCTAGCTATCTATTTATCTATCTAATTATCTATGTATTTATCTAATAATCTATCTAATTATCTATCTATCTGATTATCTATCGAATTATCTACCTGTCTAATAATCAACATATCTATCTAATTATCTATCTATGTAATTAACTAATTTTCTAACTATCTAATTATCTATCTTTCTAATTATATAATTTTCTATCTATATAATTATATATCTATCTAATAATCTACCTATCTATCTAATTGTCTATCTATCTAAATATCTATCTATCTAATTATCTATCTAGCTATCTATTTATCTTTCTTATTATCTATATATTTATCTAATAATCTATCTAATTATCCATCTGTCTAATTATCTATTGAATTATCTATCTAGCTATCTAAATATCTATCTAATTGTCTATCTAATTACCTATCCAATTATCTATCTTTCTAATTATATACCAATCAATCTAATTATCTATCTATCTAATTATCTATCTAATTATCTATCTAGCTTTCTACTTATCTAGCTATTTATCTATCTTTCTAATTATCTTATTTTCTATCTATTTAATTATCTATCTATCTAATAATCTACCAATCTATCTATTTATCTATCTATCTAATTATCTATCTAATTATCTATCTATCTAATTATCTATCTTTTTGTCTATCTAATTATCTATCTAAATAATTATCTAATTCTCTATCTATTTGTCTAATTATTGATTAATTAGCTAATTATCTATCTATCTAATTATCTATCTATCTAAGTATCTATCTATCTAATTATCTATGTAGTTATCTATCTATCTATCTAATTATCTATCTATCTAAGAATGTACCAATCTATCTAATTTTCTATCTATCTAATTATCTATCTATCTAATTATCTATCTAGCTACCTATTTATCTTTCTAATTATCTATTTATTTATCTAATAATCTATCTAATTATCTATCTATCTAATTATCTATCGAATTATCTTTCTAGCTATGTAAATATCTATCTAATTGTCTATCTAATTATCTATCTTTCTAATTATCTAATTTTCTGTCTATCTAATTATCTATCTAGCTAATAATCTACCTATCTCTCTAATTATCTCTCTATCTATCTAATTATCTATGTAATTATGTATCTTTCTAATTATCTAATTTTCTATCTATCTAATTATTTATCTATCTACCTAATTATCTATCTAGCTATCTAAATATCTATCTATCTATTTATCTATTTAATTACATAATATGTACTTATCTAATAACCTACATCTCTAATTATCTATCTATCTAATTAACTATCTATCTAATTATCTAGCTAATGCTCTATCTATTTAATTATCGATCTAATTAACTTATTATCTTTCTTTCTAATTATCTATCTAGCTATCTATTTATCTATCTAATTATCTATGTATTTATCTAATAATCTATCTAATTATCTATCTATCTTATTATCTATCGATTTATCTATCTAAATATCTATCTAATTATCTATCTAATTATCTCTCTTTCTAAATATCTATCTATCTATTTATCTATCTAATTATCTACCTATGTAATAATCAACTTACCTATCTAATTATCTATCTATCTAATTATCTAATTTTCTATCTATCTAATTATCTATCTAATAATCTACCAATCTATCTAATTATCTATCTAATTATCTATCTATCTAATTATCTATCTAGCTGTCTAATTATCTATCTAATTATCTATCTTTCTAATTATATAATTTTCTATCCATCTAATTATCTATCTATCTAATTATCTATCTAATTCTCTATCTATCTAATTATCGATCTAATTAACTAATTATCTTTCTTTCTAATTATCTATCTAGCTATCTATTTATCTATCTAATTATCTATGTATTTATCTAATAATCTATCTAATTATCTATCTACCTGATTATCTATCGAATTATCTACCTGTCTAATAATCAACATATCTATCTAATTATCTATCTATGTAATTAACTAATTTTCTAACTATCTAATTATCTATCTTTCTAATTATATAATTTTCTATCTATATAATTATATATCTATCTAATAATCCTCCTATCTATCTAATTGTCTATCTATCTAAATATCTATCTATCTAATTATCTATCTAGCTATCTATTTATCTTTCTTATTATCTATATATTTATCTAATAATCTATCTAATTATCCATCTGTCTAATTATCTATTGAATTATCTATCTAGCTATCTAAATATCTATCTAATTGTCTATCTAATTACCTATCCAATTATCTATCTTTCTAATTATATACCAATCAATCTAATTATCTATCTATCTAATTATCTATCTAATTATCTATCTAGCTTTCTACTTATCTAGCTATTTATCTATCTTTCTAATTATCTAATTTTCTATCTATTTAATTATCTATCTATCTAATAATCTACCAATATATCTAATTATCTATCTATCTAATTATCTATCTATCTAAGTATGTACCAATTTATCTAATTATCTATCTAATTATCTATCTAGCTATCTATTTATGTTTCTCATTATCTTTTTATTTATCTAATAATATATCTAATTATCTATCTATCTAATAATCTATCGAATTATCTATCTAATTATCTATATTTCTAATTATCTAATTTTCTGTCTATCTAATTATCTATCTATCTATATAATTATCTAATTCTCTATCTATCTGTCTAATTATCGATCTAATTAACTAATTATCTGTCAATCTAATTATCTATCTAGCTGTCTATTTATCTATCCAATTAGCTATGTATTTATCTAATAATCTATCTAATTATCTATCTAGCTAATAATCTACCAATCTATATAATTATCTCTCTATCTAGCTATCTAAATATCTATCTATTTATATATTTAATGACCTAATATTTAATTATCTATTTACCTACATCTCTAATTATCTATGTAATTATCTATCTATCTATCTAATTATCTATAAATCTAATTATCTATCTAATTATCTATCTAACTATCTAATTATCTATCTATCTAATTATCTATCTAATTATATACCTATCTAATAATCAACCTATCTAATTATCTAAGGATCTACCTTTCTAATTATCTAATTTTCTATCTATTTAATTATCTATCTAATGAACTACCAATCTATCTAATTATCTATCTATCTAATTATCTATCGAATTATCTATCTAGCTATCTAAATATCCATCTAATTATCAATCTAATTATCTCTCTTTGTAAATATCTATCTATCTATCTATTTATCTCTCTAATTATCTACCTATCTAATAATCAACATATCTATCTAATTCTCTATCTTTCTAATTATCTAATTTTCTATCTATGTAATTATATATCTATCTATATAATTATGTATCTATCTAATAATCTTCCAATCTATCTAATTGTCTATCTATTTAATTATCTATCTATCTAATAATCTACCAATGTATCTAATTATCTATCTATCTAATTATCTATCTATCTATTTATCCATCTAATTATCTACCTATCTAATAATCAACATATCTATCTAATTATCTATTTTTCTAATTATCTAATTTTCTATCAATCTAATTATCTATCTATCTATTTAATTATATATCTGTCTAATAATCTACCAACCTATCTAATTGTCTATCTATCTAATTATCTATCTATCTAATTATCTATCTAGCTATCTATTTATCTTTCTTATTATATATTTATTTATCTAATAATCTATCTTATTATCTATCTATCTAATTATCTATTGAATTATCTATCTAGCTATCTTAATATCTATCTAATTGTGTATCTAATTATCTATCTATCTAATTATCTATCTAATTATCTATCTAGCTTTCTAAATATATAGCTATTTATCTATCTTTCTAATTATCTTATCTATTTAATTATCTATCTATCTAATAATCTACCAATATATCTATTTATCTATCTATCTAATTATCTATCTTTCTGTCTATCTAATTATCTATCCATATAATTATCTAATTCTCTATCTATCTGTCTAATTATCGATTAATTAACTAATTATCTATCTATCTAATTATCTATCTATCTAAGTATCTATATATCTAATTATCTATGTAATTATCTATCTATCTATCTAATTATCTATCTATCTAATTATCTTTCTATCTAATTATATATCTATCTAATTATCTATCTAGCTATCTATTTATCTTTCTAATTATCTATTTATTTATCTAATAATCTATCTAATTATCTATCTATCTAATTATCTATCGAATTATCTATCTAGATATCTATATATATAATTGTCTATCTAATTATCTATCTTTCTAATTATCTAATTTTCTGTCTATCTAATTATCTATCTATCTATATAATTATCTAATTATCTGTCTAATTATCGCTTAATTAACTAATTATCTATCTATCTAATTATCTATCTAGCTGTCTATTTATCTATCTAATTGTCTATGTATTTATCTAATAATCTAATTATCTATCTAGCTAATAATCTACCTATCTATCTAATTATCTCTCTATCTAATTATCTATGTAATTATGTATCTTTCTAATTATCTAATTATCTAATTATCTAATTTTCTATCTATCTAATTATTTAGCTATCTATCTAGTTATCTATCTAGCTATCTAAATATCTATCTATTTATCTATTTAATTACCTAATATGTAATTATCTAATTACCTACATCTATAATTATCTATCTATCTAATTATCTATGTAATTATCTATCTAATTATCTAATTATCTGTCTAATTATCTATCTAGCTGTCTAGTTATCTAGTTATCTAGCTATTTATCTATCTTTCTAATTATCTAATTTTCTATCTATCTAATTATCTATCTAGCTATATAATTATCTATCTAATTCTCTATCTAGCTATCTATTTATCTTTCTTATTATCTATTTATTTATCTAATAATCTATCTAATTATCTACCTATCTAATTATCTATCGAATTATCTATCTATCTATTTATCTATTTAATTACCTAATATGTAATTATCTAATTGCCAACAACTCTAATTATCTATCTATCTAATTATCTATGTAATTATCTATCTATCTATGTAATTATCTATAAATCTAATTATCTATCTAATTATCTATCTAACTATCTAAGGATCTATCTTTCTAATTATCTAATTTTCTATCTATCTAATAATCTACCAATCTATCTAATTATCTATCTGTCTATTTATCTATCTAATTATCTATCTAGCTGTCTATTTATCTATCTAATTATCTATGTCTTTATCTAATAATCTATCTAATTATCTATCTATCTAATTATCTATCGAATTATCTATCTAGCTATCTAAATATCTATCTAATTATCTATCTAATTATCTCTCTTTGTAAATACCTATCTATCTATTTATCTATCTAATTATCTACCTATCTAATAATCAACATAGCTATCTAATTATCTAATTGTCTATCTATCTAATTATCTATCTAATAATCTCCAATCTATCTAATTATCTATCCAATTATCTATCTAGCTGTCTAATTATCTATCTAATTATCTATCTTAAAAATTAGCTAATTATCTATCTATCTATTTCTCTATCTATTTATATAATTATCTATCTAATTCTCTATCTATCTAATTATCTATCTTTCTAATTATATAATTTTCTATCTATTTAATTATCTATCTAATAATCTACCAATCTAATCTATCTAATAATCAACATATCTATCTAATTATCTATCTTTCTAATTATCGAATTATCTATCTATATAATTATCTATCTATCTAATTATGTACCAATCTATCTAATTATCTATCTATCTAATTATCTATCTAATTCTCTATCTATCTAATAATCGATCTAATTAACTAATTATCTTTCTTTCTAATTATCTATCTAGCTATCTATTTATCTATCCAATTATCTATCTATTTATCTATCTAATTATCTACCTATCTGATAATCTACCAATCTATCTAATTATCTATGTATCTAATTATCTCTCTAGCTATCTAATTATCTATCTAGCTATCTAGTTATCTTTCTAATTATATATTTATTTATCTAATAATCTATCTAATTATCTATTTAATTACCTAATATGTAATAATCTAATTACCTACATCTCTAATTATCTATCTATCTAATTATCTATCTAACTATCTAATTATCTATCTATCTAATTATCTATCTAATTATATACCTATCTAATAATCAACCTATCTCTCTAATTATGTATCTATCTATCTAATTATCTAAGGATCTATCTTTCTAATTATCTAATTTTCTATCTATTTAATTATCTATCTAATAATCTATCTAGCTGTCTATTTATCAATCTAATTATCTATGTATTTATCTAATAATCTATCTAATTATCTGTCTATCTAATTATCTATCGAACTATCTAAATATCTATCTAATTATCTATCTAATTATCTCTCTTTGTAAATATCTATCTATCTATTTATCTATCTAATTATCTACCTATCTAATAATCAACATATCTATCTAATTATCTAATTTTCTATCTATCTAATTATCTATCTAATAATCTACCAATCTATCTAATAATCTATCTAATTATCTATCTAGCTGTCTAATTATCTATCTAATTATCAATCTTTCTAATTATCTAATTGTCTATCTATCTAATTCTCTATCTATCTATGTAATTATCTATCTAATTCTCTATCTATCTATTTATCTATCTTTCTAATTATATAATTTTCTATCTATTTAATTATATATCTAATAATCTCCAATCTATCTAATTATCTATCTTTCTAATTATCAATCTAATTCTCTATCTTTCTAATTATATAATTTTCTTTCTATTTAATTATCTATCTATCTAATAATCTAACAATCTATCTAATTATCTATCTATCTAATTATCTATCTATCTATTTATCCATCTAATTATCTACATATCTAATAATCAACATATCTATCTAATTATCTATCTATCTAATAATCTAACAATCTATCTAATTATCTATCTATCTAATTATTTATCTAAATATCTATCTAGGTATCTAAATATCTATCTAATTGTCTCTCTAATTATCTATCTATCTAATTATCTATCTTTCTAATTATCTAATTTTCTGACTCTCTAATTATCTATCTCCTATATAATTATCTAATTCTCTATCTATCTGTCTAATTAACTATCTAGCTATCTATTTATCTATGCAATTATCTATGTATTTATCTAATAATCTATCTAATTATCTATCTATCTCATTATCTATCTATCTATTTATCTATCTAATTATCTACCTATCTAATAATCAACATATATATCTTTCTAATTATCTAATTTTCTATCTAATTATCTATCTATCTATATAATTATCTATCTATCTAATAATCTACCAATCTATCTAATTATCTATCGAATTATCTATCTAGCTATCTAAATATCTATCTAATTGTCTATCTAATTATCTATCTTTCTAATTATCTAATTTTCTGTCTATCGAATTATCTATCTATCTATAAATTATTTAATTCTCTATCTATCTGTCTAATTATCATTCTAATTAACTAATTATCTATCTATCTAATTATCTATCTAGCTGTCTATTTATCTATCTAATTATCTAAGTATTTATCTAATAATCTATCTAATTATATATCTAGCTAATAATCTACCTATCTCTCTAATTATCTATCTATCTATCTAATTATCTATGTAATTATGTATCTTTCTAATTATCTAATTTTCTATCTATCTAATTATTTATCTATCTATCTAATTATCTATCTAGCTTTCTACTTATCTATCTAATTATCTATCTTTCTAATTATCGAATTATCTATCTAATTATCTATCTAGCTTTCTAATTATATAGCTAGTTATCTATCTAATTCTCTATCGATCTATATAATTATCTATCTATCTAATTATCTATCTAATTATCTATCTAATTATCTATCTAGCTTTCTAATTATATAGCTAGTTATCTATCTTTCTAATTATCTTATTTTCTATCTATTTAATTATCTATCTATCTAATAATCTACCAATCTATCTAATTACCTATCTATCTAATTATCTATCTAATTATCTATCTAACTGTCTAATTTTCTAGCTATTTATCTATCTTTCTAATTATCTAATTTTCTATCTATCTAATTATCTTTCTAGCTATATAATTATCTATCTAATTCTCTATCTATCTATCTAATTATCCATCTAATTAACTAATTATCTATATATCTAACTATCTATCTATCTATCTATCTATTTATCTATCCAATTATCTACCTATCTAATAATCTACCAATCTATCGAATTATCTATCTATCTAATTATCTATCTATCTAATTATCTATCTAGCTATCTATTTATCTTTCTTATTATCTATTTATTTATCTAACAATCTATCTAATTATCTATCTATCTAATTATATATCTAATTATCTATCTAGCTATCTAAATATCTTTCTTATTATCTATTTATTTATCTAATAATCTATCTAATTATCTATCTATCTAATTATCTATCGAATTATCTATCTAGCTATCTAAATTTCTATCAAATTGTCTGTCTAATTATCTATCTATCTAATTATCTATCTTTCTAATTATCTAATTTTCTGTCTATCTAATTATTTATCTGTCTATATAATTCTCTATATATCTCTCTAATTATCGTTCTAATTAACTAATTATCTATCTTTCTAATTATCTACCTAGCTGTCTATTTATCTCTGTATTTATCTAATAATTAATTATCTAGCTAATAATCTACCAATCTATCTAATTATCTCTCTCATTATCTATCTAATTATCTATCTAGCTGTCTAATTATCTAGCTATTTATCTAACTTTCTAATTATCAAATTTGCTATCTATCTAATTATCTCTCTATCTATATAATTATCTAATTCTCATTCTATCTGTCTAATTATCGATCTAATTCATAATTATCTATCTATTTATCTATCTAGCTGTCTATTTATCTATCTAATTATCTATGTATTTATCTAATAATCTATCTAATTATCTATCTATCTAATAATCTACCTATCTATCTAATTATCTCTCTATCTATCTAATTATGTATCTTTCTAATTATCTAATTTTCTATCTATCTAATTCTTTATCTATCTATCTAATTATCTATCTAGCTATCTAAATATCGATCTATCTATCTAATTACCTAATATGTAATTATCTAATTACCTTCATCTCTAATTATATATCTATCTATCTAATTATCTATTAATCTAATTATATATCTAATTATCTATCTGATTATCTAATTATCTATCTGTCTAATTATCTATCTAATTATCTACCTATCTAATAATCTATATCTATATAATTATCTATCTATCTATATAATTATCTATCTATCTATCTAATTATCTAAGGATCTATCTTTCTAATTATCTAATTTTCTATCTATTTAATTATCTATCTAATGATCTACCAATCTATCTAATTATCTATCTGTCTAATTATCTATCTAATTATCTATCTGGCTGTCTATTTATCTATCTAATTATCTATAATATCTATCTAATTTATCTATCTAATAATCTACCTATCTCTCTAATTATCTCTCTATCTATCTAATTATCTATGTAATTATGTATCTTTCTAATTATCTAATTTTCTATCTATCTAATTATTTATCTATCTATCTAATTATCTATCTAGCTATCTAAATATCTATCTATCTATTTATCTATTTAATTACCTAATATGTACTTATCTAATTACCTACATCTCTAATTATCTCTCTATCTAATTATCTATCTATCTAATTATCTATCTAATGCTCTATCTATCTAATTATCGATCTAATTAACTTATTATCTTTGTTTCTAATTATCTATCTAGCTATCTATTTATCTATCTAATTATCTATGTATTTATCTAATAATCTATCTAATTATCTATCTATCTTATTATCTATCGATTTATCTATCTAGCTATCTAAATATCTATCTAATTATCTCTCTTTCTAAATATCTATCTACCTATTTATCTATCTAATTATCTACCTATCTAATAATCAACTTATCTATCTAATTATCTATCTATCTAATTATCTAATTTTCTATCTATCTAATTATCTATCTAATAATCTACCAATCTATCTAATTATCTATCTAATTATCTATCTATCTAATTATCTATCTATCTATATAATTATCTATCTAATTCTCTAGTTTTCTAATTATATAATTATCTGTCTATCTAATTATCTATGTAATTATGTAACTTTCTAATTATCTAATTTTCTATCTATCTAATTATTTATCTATCTATCTAATTATCTATCTAGCTATCTAAATATATATCTATCTGTCTATTTATCTATTTAATTACCTAATATGTAATTATCTAATTATCCACATCTCTAATTATCTATCTACCTAATTATCTATGTAATTATCTATCTATCTATCTATCTAATTATCTACCTTATTAATTATCTAATTTTCTATCTATCCATTTATCTATCCATCCGTCAAATTATCTATCTAGCTATCTATTTATCTATCCAATTATCTATGTATTTATCTAATAATCTATCTAATTATCTGTCTATCTCATTATCTATCTATCTATTTATCTATCTAATTATCTACCTATCTAATAATCAACATATCTATCTAATTATATATCTTTCTAATTATCTAATTTTCTATCTATCTAATTATCTATCTATCTATCTAATTATCTATCTATCTCATAATCTACCAATCTATCTAATTATCTATCTAGCTATCTATTTATCTGTCTAATTATCTATTTATTTATCTAATAATCTATCTAAATATCTATCTATCTAATTATCTATCGAATTATCTATCTAGGTATCTAAATAACTATCTAATTGTCTATCTAATTATCTATCTTTCTAATTATCTATCTAGCTGTCCAATTCTCTATCTAATTCTCTATCTTTCAAATTATCTAATTATCTATCTATCTAATTCTCTGTCGATCTATCTAATTATCTATGTAATTATGTAACTTTCTAATTATTTAATTTTCTATCTATCTAATTATTTATCTATCTATCTAATTATCTACCTAGCTATCTAAATATATATCTATCTGTCTATTTATCTATTTAATTACCTAATATGTAATTATCTAATTACCCACATCTCTAATTATCTATCTATCTAATTATCTATGTAATTATCTATCGATCTATCTAATTATCTACCTTATTAATTATCTAATTTTCTATCTATTTATCTATCCATCTAATTATCTATCTAATATCTATCTATCTAATATCTATCTATCTAATTATCTATCTCTCTAATTATCTATCTAATTATCTATCTTGCTAACTATCTAATTATCCAATTATCTGTCTATCTAATTAACTGTCTAATTATCTGTTTATCTATCTAATATCTATCTATCTATCTAATCATCTATCTATCCAATCATCTATCTAATTATCCATCTATCTAATAATAAACCTATCTATCTAATTATCTATCTATCTATCTAATTATCTATCTATCTAATTATCTATCTAGCTGTCTAATTATCTATCTAATTATCTATCTTTCTAATTATCTAATTATCTATCTATCTAATTCTCTATCTATCAATCTAATTATAGATCTAATTATCTATCTATCTAATTATCTATCTATTTATCTGTCTATTTATCTACCTATCTAATAATCAATGATCTACCAATCTATCTAATTATCTGTCTTTCTAATTATCTAATTTTCTATCTATCTAATTATCTATCTATCTATATAATTATCTATCTATCTAATAATCTACCAATCTATCTAATTATCTATCTATCTAATTATCTATCTAGCTATCTATTTATCTTTCTAAATATCTATTTATTTATCTAATAATCTATCTATTTATCTATCGAATTATCTATCTAGCTATCTAAATATCTATCTAATTGTCTATATAATTATATATCTTTCTAATTATCTATCTATCTATATAATTATCTTATTCTCTATCTATCTGTCTAATTATCGTTCTAATTAAATAATTATCTATCTAGCTGTCTATTTATCTATGTAATTATCTATGTCTTTATCTAATAACCTATCTAATTATCTATCTAGCTAATAATCTACCTATCTATCTAATTATCTATGTAATTATGTATCTTTCTAATTATCTAATTTTCTATCTATCTAATTATTTCTCTATCAATCTAATTATCTATCTAGCTATCTAAATATATATCTATCTATTTATCTATTTAATTTCCTAATATGTAATTATCTAATTACCTACATCTCTAATTATCTATGTAATTATCTATGTAATTATCTATCTATCTATCTAATTATCTATAAATCTAATTATCTATCTAATTATCTATCTAACTATCTAATTATCTTTCTATCTAATTATCTATCTAATTATATACCTATCTAATAATCAACCTATCTATCTAATTATCTGTCTATCTATCTAATTATCTAAGGATCTATCTTTCTAATTATCTAATTTTCTATCTATTTAATTATCTATCTAATGATCTACCAATCTATCTAATTATCTATCTGTCTAATTATCTATCTAATTATCTATCTGGCTGTCTATTTATCTATCTAATTATCTATAATATCTATCTAATTTATCTATCTAATAATCTACCTATCTCTCTAATTATCTCTCTATCTATCTAATTATCTATGTAATTATGTATCTTTCTAATTATCTATCTGGCTGTCTATTTATCTATCTAATTATCTATGTCTTTATCTAATAATCTATCTAATTATCTATCAATCTAATTATCTATCGAATTATCTATCTAGCTATCTAAATATCTATCTAATTATCTATCTAATTATCTCTCTTTGTAAATATCTATCTATGTATTTATCTATCTAATTATCTACCTATCTAATAATCAACATATCTATCTATTTATCTATCTACCTAATTATCCAATTTTCTATCTGTATAATTCTCTATCTAATAATCTACCAATCTATCTAATTATCTATCTAATTATCTATCTAGCTGTCTAATTATCTATCTAATTATCTATCTTTCTAATTATCTAATTATCTATCTATCTAATTCTCTATCTATCAATCTAATTATAGATCTAATTATCTATCTATCTAATTATCTATCTATCTATTTATCTATCTATCTATTTATCCATCTAATTATCTACCTATCTAATAATCAACATATCTATCTAATTATCTATCTTTCTAATTATCGAATTTTCCATCTATCTAATTATCTATCTATGTATATAATTATCTATCTATCTAATAATGTACCAATCTATCTAATTATCTATCTATCTAATTATCTATCTAATTCTCTATCTATCTAATAATCGATCTAATTAACTAATTATCTTTCCTTCTAATTATCTATCTAGCTATCTAATTATCTATCTAATTCTCTATCTATCAATCTAATTATAGATCTAATTATCTATCTATCTAATTATCTATCGGATCATCTATCTAGCTATCTAAATATCTATCTAATTATCTATCTAATTATCCCTCTTTCTAAATATCTATCTATCTATTTATCTATCTAATTATCTACCTATCTAATAATCAACATATCTATCTAATTATCTCTCTATCTAATTATCTAATTTTCTATCTATCTAATTCTCTATCTAATAATCTACCAATCTATCTAATTATCTATCTAATTATCTATCTAGCTGTCTAATTATCTATCTAATTATCTATCTTTCTAATTATCTATCTATCTAATTCTCTATCGATCTATATAATTATCTATCTAATTCTCTATCTATCTAATTATCTATCTTTCTAATTATGTAATTTTCTATCTATTTAATTATCTATCTATCTAATAATCTACCAATCTATTTAATTATCTATCTATCTATCTAATAATCTATCGAAATATCTATCTAGCTGTCTAATTATCTAGCTATTTATCTATCTTTCTAATTATCTAATTTTCTATCTATCTAATTATCTATCTATCTATCTATATAATTATCTATCTATCTAATAATCTACCAATCTATCTAATTATCTATCTATCTAATTATCTATCTAGCTATCTATTTATCTTTCTAAATATCTATTTATTTATCTAATAATCTATCTAATTATCTATCGAATTATCTATCTAGCTATCTAAATATCTATCTAATTGTCTATCTAATTATATATCTTTCTAATTATCTAATGTTCTGTCTATCTAATTATCTATCTATCTATATAATTATCTAATTCTCTATCTATCTGTCTAATTATCGATCTAATTAACTAATTATCTATCTATCTAATTATCTATCTAGCTGTCTATTTATCTATCTAATTATCTATGTATTTATCTAATAATCTATCTAATTATCTATCTAGCTAATAATCTACCTATCTATCTAATTATCTATGTAATTATGTATCTCTCTAATTATCTAATTTTCTATCTATCTAATTATTTCTCTATCAATCTAATTATCTATCTATCTATCTAATTATCTATAAATCTAATTATCTATCTAATTATCTATCTAATTATCTAATTATCTATCTATCTAATTATCTATCTAATTATATACCTATCTAATAATCTACTTATCTATCTAATTATCTATCTATCTAATAATCTACCAATCTATCTATCTATCTAATTATCTATCTATTATCTATCTAGCTATCTAATTATCTATCTTATTAATTATCTAATTTTCTATCTATCTATTTATCTATCTAAATATCTAATGATCTATCTAATTATCTATCCATCTAATTATCTATCTAATATCTATCTATCTATCTAATATCTATCTCTCTAATTATCTATCTATCTCTCTAATTATCTATCTCTCTAATTATCTCTCTAATTATCTATCTTGCTAAGTATCTATCTAATTGTCCAATTATCTGTCTATCTACCTAATTATCTATATATCTAATTATCTATCTAATTATTTACCTATCTAATAATCTACATATTTGTCTTATTATCTATCTATCTATTTATCTAAGTATCTTTCTTTGTAATTATCTAGTTTTCTATCTATTTAATTATCTATCTATCTAATAATCTACCAATCTATCTAATTATCTATCTATCTAATTATCTATCTATCTAATTATCTATCTAGCTGTCTAATTATCTATCTAATTATCTATATTTCTAATTATCTAATTTTCTATCTATCTTATTATCTATCCATCTAATTATCTATCTAATTCTCTATCTATCTAATTATCTATCTTTCTAATTATCTATCTAGCTATCTATTTATCTTTCTAAATATCTATTTATTTATCTAATAATCTATCTAATTATCTATCGAATTATCTATCTAGCTATCTAAATATCTATCTAATTGTCTATCTAATTATATATCTTTCTTATTATCTAATTTTCTGTCTATCTAATTATCTATCTATCTATATAATTATCTAATTCTCTTTCTATCTGTCTAATTATCGATCTAATTATCTAATTATCTATCTATCTAATTATCTATCTAGCTGTCTATTTATCTATCTAATTATCTATCTTTCTAATTATCTAATTATCTATCTATCTAATTCTCTATCGATCTCTATAATTATCTATCTAATTCTCTATCTATCTAATTATCTATCTTTCTAATTATGTAATTTTCTATCTATTTAATTATCTATCTATCTAATAAACTACCAATCTATCTAATTTTCTATCTATCTAATTATCTATCTAGCTATCTAATTATCTATCTAATTCTCTATCTATCAATCTAATTATCGATCTAATTATCTATCTATCTAATTATCTATCTATCTATTTATCTATCTATTTATCTACCTATCTAATAATCAACATATCTATCTAATTATCTGTCTTTCTAATTATCTAATTTTCTATCTATCTAATTATCTATCTATCTATATAATTCTCTATCTATCTAATAATCTACCAATCTATCTAATTATCTATCTATCTAATTATCTATCTAGCTATCTATTTATCTTTCTAAATATCTATTTATTTATCTAATAATCTATCGAATTATCTATCGAATTATCTATCTAGCTATCTAAATATCTATCTAATTGTCTATCTAATTATATATCTTTCTAATTATCTAATTTTCTGTCTATCTAATTATCTATCTATCTATCTATATAGTTATCTAATTCTCTATCTATCTGTCTAATTATCGATCTAATTAACTAATTATCTATCTATCTAATTATCTATCTAGCTGTCTATTTATCTATCTAATTATCTATGTATTTATCTAATAATCTATCTAATTATCTATCTAGCTAATAATCTACCTATCTATCTAATTATCTATGTAATTATGTATCTCTCTAATTATCTAATTTTCTATCTATCTAATTATTTCTCTATCAATCTAATTATCTATCTATTTATCTAATTATCTATAAATCTAATTATCTATCTTATTATCTATCTATCTAATTATCTATCTAATTATATACCTATCTAATAATCTACTTATCTATCTAATTATCTATCTATCTAATAATCTACCAATCTATCTCTCTATCTAATTATCTATCTAATTATCTATCTAGCTATCTAATTATCTATCTTATTAATTATCTAATTTTCTATCTATCTATTTATCTATCTAAATATCTAATTATCTATCTAATTATCTATCCATCTAATTATCTATCTAATATCTATCTATCTATCTAATATCTATCTCTCTAATTATCTATTTATCTCTCTAATTATCTATCTATCTCTCTAATTATCTCTCTAATTATCTATCTTGCTAAGTATCTATCTAATTGTCCAATTATCTGTCTATCTACCTAATTATCTATATATCTAATTATCTATCTAATTATCTACCTATCTAATAATCTACATATTTGTCTTATTATCTATCTATCTAATTATCTAAGTATCTTTCTTTGTAATTATCTAGTTTTCTATCTATTTAATTATCTATCTATCTAATAATCTACCAATCTATCTAATTATCTATCTATCTAATTATCTATCTATCTAATTATCTATCTAGCTGTCTAATTATCTATCTAATTATCTATATTTCTAATTATCTAATTTTCTATCTATCTTATTATCTATCTATCTAATTATCTATCTAATTCTCTATCTATCTAATTCTCTATCTTTCTAATTATCTATCTAGCTATCTATTTATCTATCTAATTATCTATTTATTTATCTAATAACCTAATTATCAATCTATCTAATTATCTATCGAATTATCTATCTAGCTATCTAAATATCTATCTATCTATCTATCTAACTCATTTCAGCTGCAGAGTTGAGTGATGCCACTGGGTATGGCCATCCCGTCGGAAGAGTGTGTGAGTGAGAGTGAGCCTATGTTTGGGACACCTTTTCTAGCCCCCTCCCTATCTGGGGTGAGCAGAGGGGATCCCGAAAAGCCTGCTCAGTCACAGCCGCTGCTGCCGAAAGGCACTTCTGTCTCAATCAAGCACAAAACGACCATCACACAGCTCCCGACTGCATGCAGATTTGTGACAGATCACAGATCCTGTCTTCTCCACCACTCGTCTGTCGCCACAGAACTTTGTGCGGGTGTGAACCCTTTGGCAGAGGACTGTCACGAAACTTGACAAGAGCCTGAGCCGTGGCAAGGAGATCCAGGGGCCTCCCTCCTGCTGTAGCCCTCATCCGCCTTCACAGAGGTTTGGACCACGGTTAGTCAGGAGCCTCGCCTCAGGCCTGCTCGCCAAGGGGGACCCTACGAGGAGTATAAAAGCAACATAGACAATATAGGCTGACGGTCTTTATCCAATGCAAGCCTCCCCACCACGACAAGGGGGGAGGGTCCATCAATAAGGAGCACAACATTTCATTACCCCGCTCCCCACCCCACTCAATACTACAGTGAAATGAAACCCAGAACCAGCCACAATGTCATTTTGGGAAATCAGCTGCATTTGCTGAGCACCCAGGTAGCATAGGCAGGACCATGGAAATACAGTCTGCTCCTGAAGTCCTTTTACCCCCAGATTGTCACTAGATGTTGGGTCTGCTTCTAATAATACAAAAGCAGCCAGCTCTCCCTGTGACGGGTTGGGGCCACAGAGACCTGCTTGGTGCTGCCACCTGGTGTGCCAAGGCTACTTCTGCCCCTGCTTCCAGGCCTTTTCCAGCTTGGGACTCCCGAATCCTGTCTGTTTTGAGCCAGTTTCCACTGATCTGCTGCAAACACAGACCCAGGTCCGAACCAAGTCCACTCACCACTGTAAGGCCCCTGGAAGCGCTCTTGCCTTTGACACCCAGCTGCTCAACTCCAAGGAGGCTCAAACCCTTAATAAATCCGTTTTACCCTGTATAACGCTTATACAGGGTAAACTCATAAATAGTTCGCTTTCTATTTCAAAGATGGAAAGATATGCACCACCGATCGCTCTCCCAAGGCACTAAGTCATACTCAAGGAAACTTAATAAGTAAAAAGTGATTTTAATAAGTACAGAAAATGGAATTTAAGTGAGTTCAATTAGTGACAGACAGAACAAGGTGAATTACCAAATAAAATAAAAGAGAACACGCAGTTCTATGTCTAATCTCCCTGTGTACAGATAAACCCCTCACTGGGTCCAGCAATCACTCACCCCCCTAATGTCTTTGTCCTCTGTTCAGTCTGTTTCAGGTCTCCTTGGGGGGTGGAGAGCTTCTTCCTTTAGCCAGCTGAAGACAAAAATGGAGGGGTATCCTCGGGGTTTAAATAGATTTTTTTCTCTGGGTGGACACCCCTCCCTCTCCCTGTGTAGCATCCAGTTACCAAATGGAGTTGGGGTCACATGGACCAGTCACATGCACAACTCAGTTCCAGACCAGCCACATTCCTGGCAAAGTTTCGATGTGGATTGGTGACTGCAAGTTCTATTGTCTGTTAAGTGCTTCTTGATTGGGCACTTAACCTGCACATTCCTTTCTCAAGAAATACAACCGATATTCATAACTTCAACTACAACAATGATACATGCATACAAACAGGAGGAATAAATTCAGTAGGTCATAACTTTCACAGAGATATGTTACATGGCACATGTAGCATAAAACATATTTTAGTTACATATATACATCTATAAGCATCTCCCCATAAAGTTTTATGGGGAACACCGTCACACCCTCCTCCTGAACTTACTGCCAGAGACTTGGACACTGTCCATGGCGGAGGCAGTACACATAAAGCCCCTTCAGTACCGGCACACCACATGGTGTCATTCGTAATGGTTTTAGCAAAATGCAAGGTTCCTGGTCCCCGGGCGCCTGTAAATGGGTTGGGGTGTAGTATTGCTAACAGGATACAGATAGCAATACCTGTTAAGGCGTATGTACCTCGGCATTTAGCTCTCAGTGCCATGAGGCGACGTGCCTCAGTTTCCCCTTTCACACAGCAGCTTGGGCCTGTTATGCTTTTGCTGTTGTGCCAAGCTTCCAGCCGGTTACTCGATATAGGCCGACAGGTAACATGCTTGTACGACCGTGAGGTCACCATCCCAAGCATGTACAACAGTTTTTCCCACCAATCAGGTATGTTCCCCATCTTGAAAGGGTTGACCCTCAGTGTTAACTCCTTTGTTATAACCCACAGATGAAGTAGGGAAAGACACAGGATTACCCACCCGTCTGTATATCCTGGTAGGCGCTCTGATGCAGATTCTTCTGCCTCTTTGGAGCCGGCTCCTAAATGAGGCATGCATTTGAGGCTCTGGCAAGGAAAGGGTGTACTGCGACCCAGCCTGCCCTCGGCCCCTCCCTCTGGAATTTCTCTGGGCTGGTTCCCATCCCCTTGTGTGGCTTCACCCATGCAGAGACTCGCTCTCTTCTGCTTTGAAGAGAGAGGTTTGCCTCCTACCTGTGTAGCAAGAACAACCTCTTTCTTGGACACCCCAGTATCTGTTCCCAACAGGTCAGCTGGACGGACTGCCCCCTCCAGGAGGTCTGACCCCCAGCTTTCCCTTCTAACCTGATCCACAGGAGAGGGGTCTGGCATCTGAAATGCAGACTTTTCACCCTCCTCCTGGGCAAGATCCTCCTGACAAAAGGTAGGCGGGCTCTCCGCCCCCCCCTCACCTTCCCTCCCTGGGCCTCTGTCTGGGCCAGACACTCCCATGTCCCCCTGAAGAGAAGGTGACCCTGGTCCAGCTGTGGGCTCCCAGCTGCAAGCTAAGATAGACCCTTCAGTGGCCCGCAAAATTCCCCCCTTGCTATGAGGTAGAACATTCCCCTCCCCCGGGGAGATGATTACAGGACAGGAACTGGCCACAGCCACCCCTGCCGCCACAGCTGCAGTCCCTGTGACTTCGCCCCCCCCTCTGGGGTTTTCAGCACCAGGTTCCTGCTTGCTGCCACCCAGCCCTGGGACAGATTCTGCCACAGCAAAGAAATCATTTCCCAGTAGAAACGGTGCAAAATTGTGTGACACTGTTGCCACAGTTAGCTTAGCCTGCAAGTTTTCCGTTTGCATGTGTACTTTTGCCAGAGGTGCAATGACTTTGTAGCCACCCACCAGCTCCAATTCCGCCACTTTACCCGGCAACCAATCCTTCTCTTGGATCAGGTCCCTCCTGACTATAGAAATTTCAGCACCTGTATCTCTCAACCCAGTGATTAACTTCCCATTCAGTTTAACAGCATGCACATGCTCACTGCTTGGTGGCGTAGAAGTCAACTTCACAAACCCTGTGTGGAAAGAGGCAGCAGCTTCATGGGCCTCTTGATGCCTGTTTTCACTCAGCAGGGGACACTTATCTCTCAGGTGCTCGGTGGACTTACATTGATAACACCTCCTGGGCTCCTCCGATTGTACAGGGAATTTGGGACGAGTACTAGGGGAATGGGGAGGTGAGCGCCCAGCCTCATTTTTCCCAGGGGTAACACGGTGACTCTGTTTTCCTTCGACCCTGTACCCCTCTGCCAGTGGTTTATGCTTAATTGCAGCTTGCGCCTGCTCATAAGAGTCTGCAAACCCAGCTAATTCACTAACTGCTTTTACCTGTTTGTCCCACAAGTACTGTTTTACATCATCACTGCACATATTCAGGAATTGTTCCTGAGCAACCAAATCACACATCCCTTCAAAGCTTGTAATGTCTTTTCCCCTCACCCACTTATCTACCAGAACTGTCATTTCATTTGCATAAGCCAGGTAACTTAACCCATCTCCCCTCTTAAGACTCCTGAATTTAACCCTGTAGGTTTCAGGTGTAACCTGAAACTGTTTCAAAACCAGTTCCTTAAATTTACCATAATTGGAGGCATCCCCAATGGGCATCTTATTGAATATGTCCAGAGCTCTGCCAGTCAATTTGGCTATCAAGGTGGTCATTTTTTGATCTTCAGGGATCGCATGGAGGGAGCACAGTCTCTCGAAGGTGATAAAATATTCGGCTATATCCTTGGATTCATCATACTGGGGGCACAGACGCTCCCATTTGGGGATTTTTGGGGAAGTGGAGCCGGCCGCTGAAGGGTTGCGACTCTTCAACTCTGCAACAGCCAGTTCATGCTTCTGGGCCTCCATAGCTCTCTTGTGGGCCGCCTCCTCTGCTTCCATAGCTCTCTTGTGGGCCAGCTCCTCTGCTTCCATAGCTCTCTTGTGGGCCGCCTCCTCCCTGATTCTTTCTGCTTCCATAGCTCTCTTGTGGGCCAGCTCCTCTGCTTCCATAGCTCTCTTGTGGGCCTCCTCAGCTCTCTTGTGGGCTTCTGTCTCTGCACTAATTTCCAGCGTACGTAATTCGATTCGTCTCCGATGTTCGTTTTCTTTCTCTGTTATATCGAGTCTGGCAAGGTCCAGTTTTACCGTGGCCTCGCTTACAGACATCTTATTGCTGTCTGGTGCTGGGCTACGCCCCTCTGCAGTTCACTGAAACTGGACTGCACTCAGGTCAGGAGCTCTTCGGTTAAGAGACTTTCCCAGCTTCCCCGATCTTCACTCTTACTTATTTGATTTCCTTTTCTGTCCCTACTTCCCTTGCCCGAAATAAGCAAACAGAAAATAACAAACCAGTAACCACTTTGTCTGTTTTCGAGCCACCACACTTAAAACTCACTTAAAATCACTACCAGTACGTCAAAGCAATCAGCTGTGCACAGATCCTGCTCGACTACGCCACTGTGACGGGTTGGGGCCACAGAGACCTGCTTGGTGCTGCCACCTGGTGTGCCAAGGCTCCTTCTGCCCCTGCTTCCAGGCCTTTTCCAGCTTGGGACTCCCAAATCCTGTCTGTTTTGAGCCAGATTCCACTGATCTGCTGCAAACACAGACCCAGGTCCGAACCAAGTCCACTCACCACTGTAAGGCCCCTGGAAGCGCTCTTGCCTTTGACACCCAGCTGCTCAACTCCAAGGAGGCTCAAACCCTTAATGAATCCGTTTTACCCTGTATAAAGTTTACAGGGTAAACTCATAAATAGTTCGCTTTCTATTTCAAAGATGGAAAGATATGCACCACCGATCGCTCTCCCAAGGCACTAAGTCATACTCAAGGAAACTTAATAAGTAAAAAGTGTAGCATATATACATCTATAAGCATCTCCCCATAAAGTTTTATGGGGAACACCGTCACACTCCCCTCCCCCCAGCTCCTCCCACCTGCCTGGTGAGAACAATAGACCCTCCCCGACCCTGGGGAGCAAGTGTTTCCCCTGGAGCAGCAGCGACACCCGGTGGCCAGTCGGGGTATGGCACAAAGAGTGTTTCCCAAGGAGGGGTAGTGACAAGCTGTGGCCAGCAGGGACAGTGCCAGCCTCTACCCAGTGGCGGGGGGCTGAGGTGAAGTAGACAGAAGATTGTGGGAGCTGTGCCCCCCCCCATGAATCTCTGCTGCTCTCTGTGGCCCCACCCCCTGCACCTCCTCGGTGACATGTAAGCCCCACCTCCTCCCCTACAAGGCCCCGCCCCCTGCCCAGGTCAGAGGCCAGAAGCCAGAGCCGGGAGGGAGCTGGCTGGTGCCATGGTGCAGGGAGGCGCAGCGCTGCCCTGTCTTGTCCTCCTGCTGCTTGGGGCTGTGACTGCCCCTCAGCTCCCGGCTGCCACCCTTCCACTGCTCGCAGCCGTGAGAGCTGCCTGGGTGGGGGCCGGGCCAGGCCCCGGTGCCAGCAGGGTCCCCGTGGTATAGAGACCATGGGCAACTGAGAGGGCACAAAGGGCTCCCCCAAGCTTACCGGGCCCCAGTTACATGCAGAGGCCTTTCCTCAGATCTACAGATCTACAGATCCAGACGAACACAGCTACCCCTCTGATAATAGAAACTAGTCTGCTGTCACAGCCGGCGCATCTGCCTGCCAGCGCTAGAGCTCACAAGGTCCGGACGCTGGAGGCTGGGTACTGGATGTGGTAGGTTTCTGGAAAACTGAGTGGAGCATTGGCAGCAGCGTCTGATGTTTTACTGTCTAGCCGGCTTGCTTCCTAGAATGAACACTCATTGAGTGGGGTGATCCCCAGGGAGTAGCTCAAACCTCCAAAGTGTCTGGCCAGCGGCAGGACATTAGCACAGCAAGGGAGGGGTGTGGCAGTGACATCACAAAGGCCGTTTGCAGGACCTCTGACCATAGGTCAAAGGTGGTGGGGAGGCGGTGACCTCACAGAGAGATGCTGACATCAGCCAGGCAGGACAGTGGCGAGGGGCCACTAAGAGACCGGCTTGAAACTGACTAGCTTGAGTTTCAAGCTGGTCTCTTCTCTCTTCTCCCCAAAGCGGAGAAGTTTCAAGCTGGTCAAACTTCTCCGCTTTGGCGAGAAGAGAAGAGATCAGCTTGAAACGGTAAATTTTCATAACCCCCCCTATAACGTGACCCTGCATTTATCGCAATGGAATTTTATGGACCCCAATTATCACATTATACTGGGGTTTCACTGCATTACTGCCGGCTGTCTGCAGACTCAGGCAGGCTGCACTGCATTTACATGCTGGTCATGTGTGGATGATTTTTTTTTCTTTTTTGCAACAATAAGGGCTGGAAATTTCTGTCTTAAGAGATTTACCTCTGCTGCACAGCTCCATAAGAATGAGTGCATTTTTCCACCGATTCCTCAGCCATGGAATAACTAGGGATCTGACTACAGGTAACAATCCTCCACTGGTCTCCAGGGGATAGACAGATGGGCCTCATGGGCCTTTTCCATCACTGCCTTCTCTTACACAGTAAGGAGCAGTCAGACCCAGGGATGTTGAGTGAGCCCCAAACTCATTTAGTGGCTCTGTACTGGATCTGAGAGGAAGTGGGGTGACACATAGAAATCAGGACAACGCTGGAATTCTCCAGAAAACTGGCATGTCTCCATCCTGGGGAGTGCAGGAGGAGGGGTTGGCTCCTCAGTGGCTGGGCCTGGGCATCTCCTCTTAGTAAGCATGAGCAGCTCTCTGCGCAGCAGGAAACACTCCAACTGGGTGAGTCCGATGGACCCTTCCCGGACTGTGGCCTGTCAGTTGGAGCAGGAAGAGAAATACTGGACTGAGGTGATAACAGAGCAACTCCCTACCTGTCCGATGACAACGTGTGTGCCACAGGTTAGAACCACATCCTGGGGGTGGGAGCGGGCCAGCAAGGCCGTGGCCCTCAGCGCTGCTTTCCTGGCTCTGGGATCATGGATGTTGTCTAGCCAGATTAAGATATCTCCTACAATGTCCCCAACCTGGAAGAATGCCAGAAAGTCGAGGGATGGATTTATCAATGAGTGGCTTCCTCCCAGGTAACCCCTCCTGGCAGCCCTGCAAGCCGCCTCTCACCTCAGTTTCCCATAATCTCAAGAAAGAGGCTTTGACAAGTTCGGGAACCCCAGTCTTCCTGAGGTCTGGTTTAGCGCCTTAAAGCTCAGAAACACACACAAAAGCCTTCCCCAAAACCTTGCAGTGGGCACAGCCCAAACTCCCTGTTTGGCCTGGAGGATGTTCCCTGGGGCTCAGCTCTGTGCTGATTGCCCGCAGGTTGAGAACCACTGCTCCAGACCCAGCTGGCTCTACTGATGTACCGCAGAGCCCACCCCAGAGATGGCAGGGAGGGCGAGCTGGATGGGGCGAGCCAGCTCCAGGCCCCAGCCCAAAGGAGAACCTCTGTCCTGCGGGATTGTAAAACCTGCCGTAAGAATCCTAAAGCCGGGTCTCTAACCTCGTGCTCAGGCTATGGCCCTAAGAACAGCCATGTAGACATGGTGACTTGGGCTGGAGCCCAGGCTGTGAAGCCAGCCTCCTCCCCAGGCTTCAGAGATCAAGCTCCAGCCCAAGCCCAGAAGAGTCTGCATTGCTGTGTGGGCCCCACAGTGCCAGCCCGGCATAGGGCCAGGCTTTAAGGCTCCTGCTGCAGAGTTTGCAACACAGGATAGACAGCCCCTAAAGGGACAAGCCACCCCCTAGGGCTCTTCCATGAGGAATTGGTCATTGCTCTTTCCTTTCTCGAACAAGGAGCAGGAGCTACACCCCGGGTGGCTGGATTCTGTCGACCTGTTCTGCTAGCAGGAGTTAGAGCCTGGCACAAATCAATCGCTGATTGAGGGACCATTTGTTAACTTCCCACTGGGACCTGTTGGAAACAGGGAACTCGGCCAGAGACAGGGTGACCTGCAGGAAACGCTAGGAACAGGCAGGTTGGGGGAGGAAGCTCAGGCTGAGGATTGGGTTTGTTTATTAGTCTCCGAGTTTCCAGGAAAGCCAAAGCCCAGGAAGGGAATAAGTCTGCACTTACGCGCCATGTGCAGGCGGTATTTGGAGTAGGGCAGCAATGTCACCTATTTCCAGGACGAGCGATTAAAGGCACCGTTTAAAGGACTGTAGGGAACGTGAACCCTGATTCCTTTCTCAATCAGCCGCGCAGGCTTGGGCAATTCAAGGAGCTCTCTGGGCTTCAGTTTCCCCAGGTGTCTAATGGGTAGAATTCCTACCTCCCAGGAGGGCGGTGGAGCTTAATAATTCAGAGGAGTAAATGATGCTGAGAGACTCCTACCCAGGGGATGTAGAAATGAAGTCTGCCAGAAAGCTCCCTAGGCCAATCTAATTCACGGGGGAGGCACTCAGAGCCTGTGGGGTGGGCAACGGGATCAAAGCTTGGGAGAGACAGAGAGAAAAGTTCAAAGCCAAATTCTTCCTGATACTTCAGCTGGAAAACAAGGCCCTGCAGCATGTGTGAGAAAACCACGTCTGCTCCCGGAGCCTAATGTGGAGGCCCATCGGCAGACTATGTAAGTGCTGCCTGCCAGGGCTGGGGCTATCGCGCCCCTTCAGTGTGGCTGGGCTGTCCTCAGGGACGTGGCAGAGCGCCAGCGGGCAGAGAACACTTTCAAAGCCTGACGCCGCGGATACCCACGGCCAAGCGATGAACGGAAGGGGCAGAGCCAGCCTTCAAAGCACCATGCCAGTGTGTCCCAGGAACGGTCTCCTAGGAGAGGAAATTCTCCCAGCCCCCTCTCTGCGCAGCATCCCCCGCCCCACTGCGGGAGTCTCTTACTCTCTCCATCTTGTCTCTGTGTAGAGATACGATGACATTCAGCTCTTCCTCTGCCACTTGAAATCTCTCCAGGGTGGGTGTTGTCAGCCCCTTCACGGCTGCCATCAGCAGGGCTTGGAGCTGGGCTGAGGTAGGGTGCTCCCGGCCCCGAGGGTCTGCAATGAACAGGGACAAAGCCTGTTGGGACTGAGGATTTCCATGGGCCAGCTGCCCTGGAATAGTCTGTCCCGTGGGAGGCTGGCAGCGCCTTGTGAGCGTGGAGACTCCCGCTGAGCCCGGTTAGTAAAAAGCCTCGACAGGTGCCAAGGTTTCCTCCGTCTTTCATACGTTCTCTGCCCCCCTCTGCCTGAGAAGAGATGGGAGCCTCTCAGGCAGTGCTGGGACCCACAGGGCCATCCCATTGCCTCCCTCTCCAGCCCCTCCTCCCAGGAAGCCCAGCTTTTGCTGAGAAAGCCTCAGTGTCCTGCAAAGCCCATTCAGGTTGCTTCTTGAGTGCAGCCGAGGGGTCTATCTCATCGACCCCTCGGTCACTGGAGAACCTGCCCCATGTCCCATCCCACCCCGAGCGCCTGAGCAAATTGGCTCAGAAACACGAGCAGCCCACGGTGTCTGCGAGGAAACCACTGAGAATAGGGCCCAATGGGCCCTTCCCCACCCCGCAGCCTGTGGTGCTGCCACAAAACAGGCAGGAATCGCCAGCAGGACAGAAAGCAGCTTAGACTGGAGGAGCAAATCTGCCTGGCTGAGGAGAATCCCAAACCGTGAGCCTCTGGGGCCAGACCCCTGTGGGTCAGAACTCACTGGCCACAGTGTTACTCCAGGGGGCCTGGTTCCAGGGTCACCTAAACCCAGGACCTGGGGTGCTGGAGGCCTTGGCCCTGGTGTCTCAGGGCACCTCCTGAGTATTACTGCAGCTGGCCTGCGTGGTGCTGGATTAGCACCGTCTGTGTCCTGGATGCCAGCAGCGGAGAAGGCAGTAGAGCACAGCAGCGTGACACACACTTGCATAGATAATCCAGGCCCCCGTCATGTCAGAAGCTCCCAGAATTGCAGACATTTGTATGTGCGGCAGGGAGCTCGGTCACTAACCAGAAGAGTAACGAAGGCAGCTAGAGGCCTTTGTAACTCGGACAGAGCCCAGATGTTGGCAGGCAGGATGGAACCTGGGACTTCTGGAGCTTAGTGCATGAGCCTCTACCACGTGAGCTAAAAGCCAACTGGCTGTTCCTTACGGCTCTAGAGCAGACCCCTTTGATCTCTGCCTGTAAGTGGTCTTGGTGCGACTCGATGGGACAGAACGCCACACCCAGGAGGTGTGTGGGTTACCCCTACAAGTGCAGGTCTGGGCCTCGTCTGATTTTCAGCAGGGCCTGTGTCTCATGGAAAGTGCATCGGAATCAGGCACCTGAGTCAGACACTTCTGCGAATCCCACTAAGCACCTCCGCGCTTCTTTAGGTGCCTAAACCCCTTGGTCAATCTGGGCCTCATTCAAACAACCCAGAGAAACTCGTCAAGACTGGCTGGAGCTGATCACACTTGAAGAGTGTTTCTCTTCAGCTCCCTGAGCAAGGGGCATGTAGTTCTCCTGTAAGAGATACCAGCTCCGGAGATACTAATACACACTGCAGGGGATGCTTTCCATTAGCACAGTCACAAAGCATCATTACCATCATCATATGGGAGATGCTCGTTAATGAGGAGGTGGGAGTGTCGTCTTCTTCCTGCTCTTCTGGGCTCCCCTTCGTCTCCACCGGCTCCGTCATCGTCCCTGGAGCAGAAAGAAACATTCTTAGCCCTTCGCTTTTCCATGTGTTATCCCTGGTTTACAGAGGATGGACGTGGGGCACAGAGCCCTGACGCGAATCGCCCAGGGCCAGACTGAAGGTTGCTGGCAGAGCTAGGTCCCAGTACCAAAAGGAAGGGGAAAGGTCGATGGGAAACCAGGACTCTGAGACTTCCAGTCCCCAGGGGCAATGGAGAGAAGCCAACGCTCCAGGTCAGCCTGATTGCCGGGGCGGGCAGGTTAATGTCAGAGTCAGGGGCTCAGAAAGGTCCTGTCCTCCATGGGAGCTGGAATTGCCTGGGTCAGACAGAGTGGGGCCGAGCGAAGGAGAGAGCAGGGGCCCGAGCTGAGCTGGGGAACAGAGCCGGGCCAGCCAGCGGGGCCAGGCACACAGCCCAGGGAGAGCAGACCCTGTGCTGGGAGCGGGGCTGAGGCCACAGAGCCAGCGGGGCCAGAGAAGCAGCCTCGGGGGCTGGAGGCAGAGCAGCAGCAGCAGTGCTGAGGCAGGGTGGAGCCGGAGCTAGAACATTGGGGCTGGGGCTGGAGCTGGAGCAGTCTGGAGCTGGGTGCAGAGAGCAACTGGGGCCAGCCAAGGGGGGACCCTGGGCAAAGGGCCCAGCACAGAAAGACACCCCCGGCCAAGGGTCCTTGCAGGCCAGACTGGGAGGGGGATCTGAACCCGACAGGGGGCTGATGCTGGGAAGAAGGGTCCCACCACCCAAAGCCTAGAGGTGTGTGGCCACCACCAGAGCAAGTGTCCAACCCACAGCATCCCTGCAGCACAGCCAGGGTCTGAGAAGGAGCCTGGGACCTACAAAGAACTGACTGTGAACTGCCCTGACATTGCAGAGACACTGTTCATGATGTTCCTGCCACAGAGCGGGTGACGTGTTTCCTTTCACCTTTCCCATGTTTCCTTATTCTTTTTTACATTCATTGCTGATTAAATACATTGTATTTGCTTTAAACTGTATGTAATGATGAGTGGGTGAGGGAAGTGCCAGTTCAGAGAGAGCACCCCGGAGTGGGGACACCCTAGCCCCTGTCCTAGGTGACCACAGCGAGGTTGGGGGTGGAGCCAGCCGCGTAGCCAGGTCCAGAGTACAGGGGGAGCGGAGCTAAAAAAGGCGCCTCCCCCTGTACTCACCCGGCGGCGCTCTGGTGGTGCTCCAGCTGTTCGGCGGCACTTTGGCGGCAGGTCCTTCACTCACCCCGGGTCCTCGGTGGTACCCGCCACCGAAATGACGCCGAAGACCCGGAGCGAGTGAAGGAGCCGCCGCCGAAGACCTGGAGCGCCGCCGGTTGAGTGCAAGAAGCGGTGCCTTAAAAAGAAGCGGCTCCTTTTTTTAGCTCCGCTCCCCCTTTTAAAAAAAGGGGCCACTTCCCTTTTAAGGCACCGTTTCTGCTCACAGGGGGAGCGGCCGCTACCTCTGCTCCCCCCGGCTACGCTACTGGGTGGAGCCTCCTAGGAATCTTGGGCCCAGTCTTGTCGGGCTTACGAGAACTCTGCCAGACAGGAGAATGGAAGGGGAGACCTCGAGAGCAGGGAGGCCTCTGGGTAAAGGAAGTGGGAGCGAGGACTCAGATTCTTCCGCTAGCCCATTTCACCGGATTAGTGCAGAGGCCAGGAAAATTCCCCACAATAGCAAAACCATTCTCCTGCTTACATAAGGCTTGTAGAGTGACTGGTGTGAGTATTCCTCACAGGCTCCTCGCTAACCATGTGGTCTGTATCCTCACCTGTAAGATCCTGTTGGACTTTGTCTGGCTTCTCCTGCAGCTTCTCCTCCTCTGACTCTACCCAGTTCTCAGCTGCTTTCTTCTTCTTCTCCTTCTTCAGGGAAAAGCACGTCCACTTTCTTCGAGAGGAAACTATTCTCTTCTGGAATAGAAAGAAGGAGGAAATGGGTTTTTCTGTCATTCTCTAAAGAAAGGAAATTAGTTTGCCCAGGATTCCCAGATCCAAGAGAGTGGTCTTTTGAAACCATCTGCTCCTCTAATAGCCAAGACTGGTTCATACAACCAAGAACATAAACAACATAAGATCGGCCATACTGGGTCAAACCAAAGGTCCATCTAGCCCAGTATCCTGTTTTCCGACAGTGACCAGTGCCAGGTGTCCCAGAGGGAATGAACAGATAATCATTAAATGATCCCTTCCTTGTTGTTCATTCCTGGCTTCTGGCAAACAGAGGCTAGGGACACCATCCCTTCCCATCCTGGTTAAAGCCATTGATGGACCTATGCTCCATGAATGTATCTAGTTCATTTTTCAACCCTGTTATAGTCTTGGCCTTCACAACATACTTGGCACAGAGATCCACAGGTTAACTGTACGTTGTGTGGAAAAATACTTCCCTTTCTTTGTTTTAAACCGGCTTCTTATTAACAAAGGCATCAAAGGGGGCACTTGGATTTGAACCAAGGACTACTTATGGTGCAGTCAAACACTCTACCACTGAGCTCTACCCCCATGACTAGACCCAGCCTCAGGTGGGGATCACACATGGGACCATTGTGAAACAGGAATTCTTCTGGGGAAGTTCTAGGGTCTTTGTTGTGCAGGAGGTCAGACTAGATTATCAGGCCTGGCCTTAGAGCCTTTGAAACTATTAATTTATGAACCTAAAATTGGCCTCGACTTCTAGTATGAAAGTTGCTGCTCCTGTTCAAGAGGAGATGCTTTGAGGTTTCCTTGGGGAGAGGCACCAGGACCCCTGTTCCCCCTTTGTTATAGCCTGGCTTGGATGGAGCACATCACAGCTTCTCTCCTTTTGCTCTATAATAAACTTCCACGTACCAGATCTTCCCGTCCTAGCACAGTCACTGGCTACGTTTCCTAGCCTGACTCTCACTCCATGGATCTCACTCCTCCTCTGCCAGTTGACAGACATCGGTAAAACAAAGGTCAATTTCTATTTTCTTTGGTCATTGCCTGGGCCTAGTTGCAAAAATGCTTCACTCCTTTTGTAACGATGCTGGTTCTGGCGGGACCAAACTGAGAGTGCCAGTTCAGGACAAATTGCTTCAAGCAGGGCAACTACAGCCCAAGGCTGGGGTTCTTCCACCTCTAAGGCACCAAACCAGCCAGACAGAGGAGACTTTGGTTTTACCCCACTGGCTAACCACAAGTCATCCCAAGCAATCCCCTAAGATACTCCAGTTTCCCAGTCTCACCACCAGTGCCACTCGTTATGGGGACAAATGGTCATGAAAACCAATGCCCCAGTAAAAGAAAACAGCTTCTCCCGATCCCAACGGACCGAACCTCAGAGCCAGGTCAATATACAACTTAAATCTTACCCACAAATCACGCTGTTGCCAATCCTTTAGAATCTAAAATCTAAAGGTTTATTCATAAAAGGAAAAAGGTATAGATGAGAGCTAGAATTGGTTAAAAGGAATCAATTACATACAGTAATGGGAAAGTTCTTGGGTCAGGCTTGCAGAGATGGAATACTGCAGGTTCAAATCAAATCTCTGGATTACATCCCCAGCTGGGATGGGTCCTTCAGTCCTTTGTTCAAAGCTTCCACGTGTAGCAAGGTTCCTCCAGAGGTAAGAAGCAGGAAATGAAGACAAAATGGAGATGAGGCAGCTGCCTTTTATAGTTTCTTCCAGGTGTAAAGACACCTCTTTCCTTACTGTGGAAAATCACAGCAAAATGGAGTCTGGAGTCACATGGGCAAGTCTCCGCATACCTTACGGAATCATAAGGTGTGTCTGCCTCCTCTCAATGGGCTAATTGTATAGTCGATGGTCCTTAATGGGCCATCAGCATGCCTGGCAGAGCTGATAGCTTGTCCTGGGTCCCAGAAGCCCAGCCCCAGTTTGAAAGACAGACATACAGTATAAAGCCATTGAACTACAGACAGTATGAAGCCAATATTCATAACTTCAACTACAAAACTGATACATGCATATAAATGGCATAATCATAACCAGCCAAGCATAACCTGGTCTTAGACACCTCATTTGACCCCCTTTATATAAGATTTGGTGCCACTACAGGACCTTGGTTGTAACAATGATCTGTATGGTCGCAGTTATTGTCAATAACATCACTCCTTTGTGCACAGAATGCTCGGACACTGGGGACAGATAAGGCCAAGGTGAAAACCAATAAGCCTCTGTTCCCAGAGAACCCAGTAAAAGGAACAAAAGAGTGTCATCTAGAAGGTTTGAGGGGCGGGAAAGATGGATTAGCAGCTGCAAATATGTTGACTTATTCTCAACTATTTCAAAATCTGGAATGTATTAGCATGGGGAAAATAACCAGTAAACTTTAAATCAGGCCTGCACAATGTGCGGCCCGGGGGCTGCATGCGGCCCGCGTGGGCTCACTGTGCCACCCGTGCGGGGGGTGAGTAGGCAAATGCGGGGTGAGGCAAGCCAACGGCGGGCTGGACGGCCGGCGGGTGGGCGGGCTGGTGAAGAGGCCAGTGCCAGGCTGGGGAGTGGGTGAATCAGCGGCAGGGGGCGGGGGCAGCGGCAGAAGGTAAGAGGCCAGCAGCGGGCAGGCAGGTGAGCTGGCGGCAAATCTCCCAAATTCAAAATCTGGGACTGTGTCCGTCGGTCCTTTTTTCTGCTTGTCTCTGGCCTGGGGGTTGTCCCAATGCTGCAAAGAGGGTTTTCCCAAAGGACGGTGCTTGCTTCTAACCCCCGAGGCCGTCAGTGTGTCTGCTCTTCTCTAGTCAGCCAACTTGACAAGTCTGATTGTCCTTGGTCTGGTTCCCATCCCCTCTCCAAGGGTTGCAGCTGTCTGGAGGTGCTGCCTTCCACGCCTTCCTCATTCACACCTCCGGGTGGGGCGGAGCGGGGAGTGGGTGGGTCCTATTTACTGCTGTGATCCGGTCACCCTATGCGCGCTGTTTCTTTCCCCCTCTACAGGCTTCCACACCCCAGCGCTGGGGAAGGAGGGGTTGTTTCCGCAGAGCGGGCGGTGCTGGGGGGGCGGTATTTCTGCGGGGCTGGGGGGGTTTCGGCCCTCAGCTGTTTTCTTTGGAGTAATATGGTCCTCGCCGCTTTACGAGTGCAGGCCTGCTTTAAATGAACAATTTCCCATACTCTTTATAACGTCCAATCAGAAGTTAGGCCACCAAAACAATAACAAAGAAATCACACCGAGACCCATGGGAAATCTGGTCGGCAGTTTATTTAAACTCCTTTCCTGGAAAGGAATTGCAGGGGGGAATTTACACATCTATTTTATATAGCCCAATGGGGGTTTTGAAGTCTATCTCCATGAGATTATTTCTGAGAGAACTACCAAGATGACAGCTAGGGGCTGGGAGTGGAGCTGTAGCACTTTCAGTAGCTTCAGATTTATTTTTTCTGCATATTTGAGCTCATTTATGTGTGTTTCAATCATGTACATTCGGAGATACACATACATGAGACAATCATTACATGAGACAAAAGGTTTATATTCTCTACTTGAAGGCCAGGAGTGCATTAGGAGTTCCCATTCCCCAAGGGAAATACTATTTATGGAAATATCAATCTAAATTCGACACCAGTTTTGTTATCTTCCCTTTAGGTTATATCCATGGAAATTCACCCAGACTAGTCTGCGGAAAGAGAAAATAATCGAATTCTGCCTCCAAGGCACTTGAAAGGCTGAAGCTGCAGGAGAACTGAAAGATGCCCACATTCAAATCAAAAGGGAACGCTGAGAACTGACTGTTGCAACACGAGCCCCCACCAGTCCCTACAACAGGGGTGGCCAACCTATCTATCTAATTATCTATCTATCTAACTAATTATCTATCTCATTAATAATCTAATTTTCTATCTATCTATTTATCTATCTAAATATCTAATTATCTATCTAATATCTATCTATCTATCTAATATATATCTATCTAATATCTATATATCTAATTATCTATCTATCTATCTCTCTAATTATCTATCTAATTATCTATCTTGCTAACTATCTATGTAATTATCCAACTATCTGTCTATCTAATTAACTATCTAATTATCTGTTTATCTATCTAATATCTATCTATCTAATCATCTATCTATCTAATTATCTATCTAATTATCTGTCTAGCTGTCTAATTATCTAGCTATTTATCTATCTTTCTAATTATCTAATTTTCTATCTATCTAATTCTCTATCTATCTATCTAATTATCGATCTAATTAACTAATTATCTATGTATCTAATTATCTACCTAGCTATCTATTTATCTATCTATCCAATTATCTATATATTTATCTAATAATCTATCTAATTATCTTTCAAGTGCCTTGGAGGCAGAATTCGATTATTTTCTCTTTCCGCAGACTAGTCTGGGTGAATTTCCATGGATATAACCTAAAGGGAAGATAACAAAACTGGTGTCGAATTTAGATTGATATTTCCATAAATAGTATTTCCCTTGGGGAATGGGAACTCCTAATGCACTCCTGGCCTTCAAGTAGAGAATATAAACCTTTTGTCTCATGTAATGATTGTCTCATGTATGTGTATCTCCGAATGTACATGATTGAAACACACATAAATGAGCTCAAATATGCAGAAAAAATAAATCTGAAGCTACTGAAAGTGCTACAGCTCCACTCCCAGCCCCTAGCTGTCATCTTGGTAGTTCTCTCAGAAATAATCTCATGGAGATAGACTTCAAAACCCCCATTGGGCTATATAAAATAGATGTGTAAATTCCCCCCTGCAATTCCTTTCCAGGAAAGGAGTTTAAATAAACTGCCGACCAGATTTCCCATGGGTCTCGGTGTGATTTCTTTGTTATTGTTTTGGTGGCCTAACTTCTGATTGGACGTTATAAAGAGTATGGGAAATTGTTCATTTAAAGCAGGCCTGCACTCGTAAAGCGGCGAGGACCATATTACTCCAAAGAAAACAGCTGAGGGCCGAAACCCCCCCAGCCCCGCAGAAATACCGCCCCCCCAGCACCGCCCGCTCTGCGGAAACAACCCCTCCTTCCCCAGCGCTGGGGTGTGGAAGCCTGTAGAGGGGAAAGAAACAGCGCGCATAGGGTGACCGGATCACAGCAGTAAATAGGACCCACCCACTCCCCGCTCCGCCCCACCCGGAGGTGTGAATGAGGAAGGCGTGGAAGGCAGCACCTCCAGACAGCTGCAACCCTTGGAGAGGGGATGGGAACCAGACCAAGGACAATCAGACTTGTCAAGTTGGCTGACTAGAGAAGAGCAGACACACTGACGGCCTCGGGGGTTAGAAGCAAGCACCGTCCTTTGGGAAAACCCTCTTTGCAGCATTGGGACAACCCCCAGGCCAGAGACAAGCAGAAAAAAGGACCGACGGACACAGTCCCAGATTTTGAATTTGGGAGATTTGCCGCCAGCTCACCTGCCTGCCCGCTGCTGGCCTCTTACCTTCTGCCGCTGCCCCCGCCCCCTGCCGCTGATTCACCCACTCCCCAGCCTGGCACTGGCCTCTTCACCAGCCCGCCCACCCGCCGGCCGTCCAGCCCGCCGTTGGCTTGCCTCACCCCGCATTTGCCTACTCACCCCCCGCACGGGTGGCACAGTGAGCCCACGCGGGCCGCATGCAGCCCCCGGGCCGCACATTGTGCAGGCCTGATTTAAAGTTTACTGGTTATTTTCCCCATGCTAATACATTCCAGATTTTGAAATAGTTGAGAATAAGTCAACATATTTGCAGCTGCTAATCCATCTTTCCCGCCCCTCAAACCTTCTAGATGACACTCTTTTGTTCCTTTTACTGGGTTCTCTGGGAACAGAGGCTTATTGGTTTTCACCTTGGCCTTATCTGTCCCCAGTGTCCGAGCATTCTGTGCACAAAGGAGTGATGTTATTGACAATAACTGCGACCATACAGATCATTGTTACAACCAAGGTCCTGTAGTGGCACCAAATCTTATATAAAGGGGGTCAAATGAGGTGTCTAAGACCAGGTTATGCTTGGCTGGTTATGATTATGCCATTTATATGCATGTATCAGTTTTGTAGTTGAAGTTATGAATATTGGCTTCATACTGTCTGTAGTTCAATGGCTTTATACTGTATGTCTGTCTTTCAAACTGGGGCTGGGCTTCTGGGACCCAGGACAAGCTATCAGCTCTGCCAGGCATGCTGATGGCCCATTAAGGACCATCGACTATACAATTAGCCCATTGAGAGGAGGCAGACACACCTTATGATTCCGTAAGGTATGCGGAGACTTGCCCATGTGACTCCAGACTCCATTTTGCTGTGATTTTCCACAGTAAGGAAAGAGGTGTCTTTACACCTGGAAGAAACTATAAAAGGCAGCTGCCTCATCTCCATTTTGTCTTCATTTCCTGCTTCTTACCTCTGGAGGAACCTTGCTACACGTGGAAGCTTTGAACAAAGGACTGAAGGACCCATCCCAGCTGGGGATGTAATCCAGAGATTTGATTTGAACCTGCAGTATTCCATCTCTGCAAGCCTGAACCAAGAACTTTGCCATTACTGTATGTAATTGATTCCTTTTAACCAATTCTAGCTCTCATCTATACCTTTTTCCTTTTATGAATAAACCTTTAGATTTTAGATTCTAAAGGATTGGCAACAGCGTCATTTGTGGGTAAGATTTAAGTTGTATATTGACCTGGCTCTGAGGTTCGGTCCGTTGGGATCGGGAGAAGCTGTTTTCTTTTACTGGGGCATTGGTTTTCATGACCATTTGTCCCCATAACGAGTGGCACTGGTGGTGAGACTGGGAAACTGGAGTATCTTAGGGGATTGCTTGGGATGACTTGTGGTTAGCCAGTGGGGTAAAACCAAAGTCTCCTCTGTCTGGCTGGTTTGGTGCCTTAGAGGTGGAAGAACCCCAGCCTTGGGCTGTAGTTGCCCTGCTTGAAGCAATTTGTCCTGAACTGGCACTCTCAGTTTGGTCCCGCCAGAACCAGCATCGTTACAAAAGGAGTGAAGCATTTTTGCAACTAGGCCCAGGCAATGACCAAAGAAAATAGAAATTGACCTTTGTTTTACCGATGTCTGTCAACTGGCAGAGGAGGAGTGAGATCCATGGAGTGAGAGTCAGGCTAGGAAACGTAGCCAGTGACTGTGCTAGGACGGGAAGATCTGGTACGTGGAAGTTTATTATAGAGCAAAAGGAGAGAAGCTGTGATGTGCTCCATCCAAGCCAGGCTATAACAAAGGGGGAACAGGGGTCCTGGTGCCTCTCCCCAAGGAAACCTCAAAGCATCTCCTCTTGAACAGGAGCAGCAACTTTCATACTAGAAGTCGAGGCCAATTTTAGGTTCATAAATTAATAGTTTCAAAGGCTCTAAGGCCAGGCCTGATAATCTAGTCTGACCTCCTGCACAACAAAGACCCTAGAACTTCCCCAGAAGAATTCCTGTTTCACAATGGTCCATGTGTGATCCCCACCTGAGGCTGGGTCTAGTCATGGGGGTAGAGCTCAGTGGTAGAGTGTTTGACTGCACCATAAGTAGTCCTTGGTTCAAATCCAAGTGCCCCCTTTGATGCCTTTGTTAATAAGAAGCCGGTTTAAAACAAAGAAAGGGAAGTATTTTTCCACACAACGTACAGTTAACCTGTGGATCTCTGTGCCAAGTATGTTGTGAAGGCCAAGACTATAACAGGGTTGAAAAATGAACTAGATACATTCATGGAGCATAGGTCCATCAATGGCTTTAACCAGGATGGGAAGGGATGGTGTCCCTAGCCTCTGTTTGCCAGAAGCCAGGAATGAACAACAAGGAAGGGATCATTTAATGATTATCTGTTCATTCCCTCTGGGACACCTGGCACTGGTCACTGTCGGAAAACAGGATACTGGGCTAGATGGACCTTTGGTTTGACCCAGTATGGCCGATCTTATGTTGTTTATGTTCTTGGTTGTATGAACCAGTCTTGGCTATTAGAGGAGCAGATGGTTTCAAAAGACCACTCTCTTGGATCTGGGAATCCTGGGCAAACTAATTTCCTTTCTTTAGAGAATGACAGAAAAACCCATTTCCTCCTTCTTTCTATTCCAGAAGAGAATAGTTTCCTCTCGAAGAAAGTGGACGTGCTTTTCCCTGAAGAAGGAGAAGAAGAAGAAAGCAGCTGAGAACTGGGTAGAGTCAGAGGAGGAGAAGCTGCAGGAGAAGCCAGACAAAGTCCAACAGGATCTTACAGGTGAGGATACAGACCACATGGTTAGCGAGGAGCCTGTGAGGAATACTCACACCAGTCACTCTACAAGCCTTATGTAAGCAGGAGAATGGTTTTGCTATTGTGGGGAATTTTCCTGGCCTCTGCACTAATCCGGTGAAATGGGCTAGCGGAAGAATCTGAGTCCTCGCTCCCACTTCCTTTACCCAGAGGCCTCCCTGCTCTCGAGGTCTCCCCTTCCATTCTCCTGTCTGGCAGAGTTCTCGTAAGCCCGACAAGACTGGGCCCAAGATTCCTAGGAGGCTCCACCCAGTAGCGTAGCCGGGGGGAGCAGAGGTAGCGGCCGCTCCCCCTGTGAGCAGAAACGGTGCCTTAAAAGGGAAGTGGCCCCTTTTTTTAAAAAGGGGGAGCGGAGCTAAAAAAAGGAGCCGCTTCTTTTTAAGGCCACCGCTTCTTGCACTCAACCGGCGGCGCTCCAGGTCTTCGGCGGCGGCTCCTTCACTCGCTCCGGGTCTTCGGCGTCATTTCGGTGGCGGGTACCACCGAGGACCCGGGGTGAGTGAAGGACCCGCCGCCAAAGTGCCCGCCGAACAGCTGGAGCACCACCAGAGCGCCGCCGGGTGAGTACAGGGGGAGGCGCCTTTTTTAGCTCCGCTCCCCCTGTACTCTGGACCTGGCTACGCGGCTGGCTCCACCCCCAACCTCGCTGTGGTCACCTAGGACAGGGGCTAGGGTGTCCCCACTCCGGGGTGCTCTCTCTGAACTGGCACTTCCCTCACCCACTCATCATTACATACAGTTTAAAGCAAATACAATGTATTTAATCAGCAATGAATGTAAAAAAGAATAAGGAAACATGGGAAAGGTGAAAGGAAACACGTCACCCGCTCTGTGGCAGGAACATCATGAACAGTGTCTCTGCAATGTCAGGGCAGTTCACAGTCAGTTCTTTGTAGGTCCCAGGCTCCTTCTCAGACCCTGGCTGTGCTGCAGGGATGCTGTGGGTTGGACACTTGCTCTGGTGGTGGCCACACACCTCTAGGCTTTGGGTGGTGGGACCCTTCTTCCCAGCATCAGCCCCCTGTCGGGTTCAGATCCCCCTCCCAGTCTGGCCTGCAAGGACCCTTGGCCGGGGGTGTCTTTCTGTGCTGGGCCCTTTGCCCAGGGTCCCCCCTTGGCTGGCCCCAGTTGCTCTCTGCACCCAGCTCCAGACTGCTCCAGCTCCAGCCCAAGCCCCAATGTTCTAGCTCCGGCTCCACCCTGCCTCAGCACTGCTGCTGCTGCTCTGCCTCCAGTCCCCGAGGCTGCTTCTCTGGCCCCGCTGGCTCTGTGGCCTCAGCCCCGCTCCCAGCACAGGGTCTGCTCTCCCTGGGCTGTGTGCCTGGCCCCGCTGGCTGGCCCGGCTCTGTTCCCCAGCTCAGCTCGGGCCCCTGCTCTCTCCTTCGCTCGGCCCCACTCTGTCTGACCCAGGCAATTCCAGCTCCCATGGAGGACAGGACCTTTCTGAGCCCCTGACTCTGACATTAACCTGCCCGCCCCGGCAATCAGGCT